>CM070558.1:56325784-56835719 GCA_036346405.1 Phyllostachys edulis
AATTGCAAATAATGGAATATAAATCAATATGAGTATATATGAACTACACAAGTTTTATATACTCAAAGGATATGTATTAAAGTAGAGATCCCCAGTATAAGTGGATAAACAAATATGGATCAATACTAATGAAACCATAAAACATAGAGTGAACTCCCCCTAAATGTGTGCATACATGAATGTGTAATAAAAACAACAAGATATAAGAATATGATGATGAGTGCATACCTTTATAATTTTCACCTTTTCATCCAAATAAGACTACACAATAGGTATATCAATAAAAGTGTTAGTCTCACACATAGATTTATTATTAATCACCAAAATACTCCATTAACTCATAATGGCGGGTCTAGATTCTTCACAAGCAAATGTCAGAATGCCTCACAACATGATGGATATTTGCAATCGATATATTCTTGTTGTAATATCCCTAAATTAACTAAGAAAGAAGAGTGTTTTAGAGAGGAGGTTAACAAGATTTTCGGCGGGGAGGGGGGGTGGGAATCTGCGTAAGCAAGATGACCTAGACCGTAGGCTTTTGGCCCACGATGTTTGGCCCAGTAGGGAGCTGGCCCAAGTGGAGGGGGGTAGCCAACCCTCGTCCTTTCCCCCTCCCATGCGCCCCTCCCCCTCCCTCATTTTTCCTCCAGCCGCCACCCCTCCCTAATTCCCCTTGCGCCTCCCCTCCTGCAGCCCTTCCCTCCCAGCTGAACATCTTGCATTGCTACAGTGTTTGACTAGGTAATTTGGGGCTACAAGCTTTGTATGGATCTATGGTGGAATCAACAATACAAGTGAAGGGAAGAGAGAAGAGAAGAAGAAGAGGAAGAGGGAGAAGAAAAAGGGGAAGAGGGGGGATCCTCGCAGGGACTTCAACGAGATCCAGCGGGGTATTCTAGGGTAAAATTTGTTTTTCCGAATAGGTATTATAATTCTTTTCTATGCGAATTTTTGTTAGATATCAGATATGTTCCCTACTATCAGTAGATCGGCATTCTGCAGCTCTGTTTGATCCGTAGATTTGAAATAGTTCAGAGCGAAATCAGGGTTTTGTGCCTCTTGGAGATAGGTAGATAAACTCAATAGTTTTCTGGGAAGTCCTAGTTCATATTATTTGGATGAGTAGAGAATTATTTATGATTTTTACGAACTGGGTGTGTCTGCATTGGGTTTACGGGTTTCGAATAAAGAAACATAGTTTTGCAAATTGAAGTTTGGCAATGGTCGAATCTGAACTTTTGGTATCCATGACTTAGACAGTTAACTTAATAATGATTCTAGAGAGCCCAAGATCATATTTTTTGGACAAGTATAACAAAAGTTATGGGATTTTGAATTGTTCGTTGCAGTTCTATCCTTCTGTTGGGGACAGTCGGGAAACTTGCTTTGTTAGCAAATTTTGTTGCACAATAGGAAAATTAGAATAAATTTATTATGGACGCTAGTTCTCTGTAAATTCTAGAATGACTTAGATCATTGTGTTTGGTTGTACCAATTAAAATATATGTAATTTCTAAGTCGATGGTACCGAAGATAACAGAACTGTCTTCAGAGATAAAAACAAGGGTTTAAATGAAATAATCTGAACTTCCAGTCACCTGAGAATTTGTGGGTATGTGTGTGTAGATTTTAGAGAACTTTATTTCATGATTTTTGGAGCTATAAATTAAAAGTTATGGCTTTTCTAAGGTGACTATCCGTTTTGGACAAAATGATATTAGGGAAGTAGTGGTATCGTTTCGGGTTGCGAATAGGAGCAGATATGTTTATTCGATTTTATTGCTATGTTGTGTGCAATTGAATGGTATTCTTAGTATGTTTTACGAATGCCAGGTGGTGGTGAGAACCCGGGAATAGAGACCTCTATTCGTCGTCACCCATCACACGGTTGAGGCAAGTGCAAGCAGTGTATAGTATATGCGGAGATAAATTCATGAAAATTGCTATGGTTCACTTGTATGAAATTTTATTCATGATTTTGCTACTGAGTTTTATTTGCTAATGATTGATTAAGAATATTGTGTTCATTTGCATCATTGCATTCAAATTTGAGCCTTGGACTACATGGTAGCCAAGAATTGATTCATTTGAGGTCCCCGTCATGTATTGGATGGGCATGATGTCTCCGTCATGTACTGGATGGGCATAAGGTCCCCACACTCGTGGAGTGTGTGCTTGAGGTCCCTGTGCTAGAGGGCATAGGCTTGAGTATGCATCGACAGATGCACTACTCCGTATTACCGGTAATTGCAAAGAAGGAAGAAGTTGCATTCTTGTCATCTGCATCGCATGAAAATAGAGTTTCATTTATGAATTCATTGCTGATGGTCACATGAGGATTTTGTTATACTCAATACCTGTTTATGATGCTTTATCTGTTACACTGTTGTACTTTGCTGAGTCGTGGACTCACGCTTGTTGTTGATGTTTTTTCTTTAGGTTCTTCTCGAGGAAGCGAGATGCATGGGAAGGGGTAGATCTTTGGTGCACTTCACACAAGTTCACCTATAACAAATAAAAATAGCTCATTTGCTTAAACTTAAGTGAACCTGCTATTACTTCTTTTCTAAGATTGTGCTCATCCTTCGTGATGATTGAGTTAAGTGTAATTGGAATAGTTAAGTATGTCTTGTGGATGTTACTGTTTATGTTTTAAATTTTAGATCCTAATTTATTAAGCTCCTACAGGAACATAATAGGAACAAAGGACTAACACGATGGGTAAAACTTGGATAGACGTACGCGTACCGGCATGAATAGGTCCAAAAACAGTCAAGTCCTTAATACCACCAAAGAAATCGTCAAGTTTCATTTTGAACACACGTCATTCAATGTCTGATCTGTCATGTGGACACTGACCAAGCTTTGTCCATAGGGCATCAGCAATTTTGGGCCATTTAGGGTTGCATGTAAAGGTGATGAATAGATTTGGTGGACCATAGACACAACAGATAGCCATAGCATTATGGAAGTTCATGTTCATATAACGACGTGACCCAGTAAAGCTTGCAGGAAGCGTAGTTTTTATGCCAACATTTTTACCGGTGTTGCAACCACATCCAATTACATCAGATATAGCTTGATACATTTCTGTTCTCAGCAATGAATGTTAGTCTCGAGCATTCAACACAAGAATAGGCGTTAACCGTGGCTTGATTAGATAGTCGACCACAACAAATGTATGGATTGTGTTGGCCTTTCCTATAGTGACACCAATAACAATAGTATTCGAGCATGCTAGCGTCCTCTCTTCTAGAAGGCAACTTGCTGTCAACCTTGACAAATTTAATACCAACATAGAATCCCTTGTCACCGTAAGGGAAAAGAAGAGGATATTGCAATGCCATTAAAGCAGGATGCAAAGGAGAGACGTGTCGCAAAGGACCCGATGAAGCCTGAACTATTATATCAAATTTGTAAACTTCATTGGTGAGGTTGCCTACTATCCATGTGGCTAGCTCAGGTGCAGTTGGAGGCATATAGCGATTGCTTTGGACTGATTCAGAACCTAAAATATGAATTGCTATATTGTTTCCTCCAGATGAGAAGACTCTTTGTTTGGCTGCTCAGAACTTTTTTCACAAGGGGATTGCAACGATCAAGCATTTTTATCAATGCATCTACGATGGATGAATCCGGTGCAGAACCGTGTTCAGAGCTCGCATCAAATACGTTAAGATGGCTTTGGAGTTCATGGTCTGTATACATAGAGCTGCGCAAACTGCAGAGGTTCGCCAAACGAAGGCAACATAGAACCAATCCGATGGTGGACCACACCATTTATTCGAAATACGTAAGGACCATGACCATATCGACCTGTACACCAAGAGAGGTAAAAGCGAAAAGGGAATTGTACGATCTTATAAGACGCATGAACTCGTTTGATTCAGCGGTACCGTGAACCAGATTAGGTTTCGTAATGGCAGAGGCCATGGTTTAAACGGCGATAAAACAAGCTTACCTCCTCGATAATAGGCATTGTAAGCGACACAACGGCGGGTGAAGGCACTTTGATGCCTGACTCTATTTCCATACCAGAAGACAGCACCACAATGGACACAAGAATAGTGAGGTCCACCATAGTAGGACCGACCAGAAAAAGATGTTGTAGAAACAACGGGATACACATTTAAGACACAGAGGAAAAGGTACCATTCAACAAAGAGGTCTGTAAAAGGAACAATCCGCAATGCAAACATGTCACATGGAAACATGGAAAGGAAATAACCTTTTAAAGCCTCAATATATTCTTTACTAACCCGGGGAGCACCATTTGTAAAAGGCATACAAGGTGGAATCCCTAAAAACAAAAGAACATAACACACACAAAAAATACATAATAGGAAGATGAAATGTGAAGGTGATTTTGTAGGAGCCGGGATGAATTTTTTTTTACAAAAAGCAGTCTACCTGACTGGGCAAACTGACGCTGCTACCTCGCCAAACATCTCCTACATCGATTTATCGATGCCTCCTCACGTCAAACATAAGGGCAAAAATGGTCTCCTAACAACAGAACGCGGATAAGTGAGTAAGCACGATACATAATGCAATGGAAGAAACATCGATAAGACCATGTGGACAAAAAGCGTAACTCGACCGAGGGTTGACAGCTGCCACTGGAACGGACGATAGCGCTACATCTTGACGACCACAGACAGAAGGCGGGAGCAAACAATATAACCACACGTGTTAGAAGTACACATAATAATGGATGTATTGAAGATAAGGAAATACATTAAATGATATAAACGCATATGACGCACCTAAGCAGGAGTACGAAGAAGACTGAAAAGATAGGGATGGTAGCAACATTGGCAATCTTGCTACTGCATTAAGTGCACAAGAATGTGTATATGTTCTTTAACAGAAAAGGAATTATCATGTAGGAACTCAAATTGACAGCAAGGCATGGTAAGATTGAGCAGCTACGACTTTCACCTTGAGCATGCGTAGGATCAGCAAGGATAGAATGCGGTCTACCACGTTTTCGTGACACAGGCGCTGTCGACGATCAAGTCACCGATCTTACAAAATAAATAGAGGAAAATAGCAAAGAGTTCTTAGGAGAGAATGGGACTGCTCTTTATTGCTATGAACTAGATTCTTTACAGAGGCGTCCTCGACAAGGCGGTGGACTAATCCTAATTACACTGAGTATAAGGCTTGCTATGCTATTGAATTAGGCTTGAAACATGAATCTAATGCCGATTGTTGTGCTTCAATCTAATAGAATGCCCTTGTTCCTCCGTGCTTCATCTTTAAATAACCATTGAAGAGGTGGCAGTTACTCCTGGAGAAGACGCCTGTTGGAAGTGACACGTTTGGTTGGAGGGTCGGTTACAGTTAGTAAAACAGTAACTAATCATCGGTTGATGTCTGTGAGACACTCAACCGTATGGTGGTTGTTGTCAGTGTCTTAGGACTATAAAATGTCGTGTGGTATAGACCAAATATGATATTTGTTCCATTCATCACACGGTAAGGAATATACTTGGAATTAGATTATATGCCAGTTCATTGCTTCCTCGAGCAGTCATCTGGTCGAGGACTGGGCATAGGACCTCATCCGACCAGGGTTCCCATTATGTAACGTCTGAAATCCTTGCGACCATAGAGGTCATTAGCCTTAGGGGTTACAACCACGAAGACAAATGGTCTTTTATTATGTATTAAAGTAATACATAGAGATTTTAATCCTCGTCAGCTAGCCCCCGACCTTTAAATGAATTGGTCGTGTGAACACTCTCTCCCGATGAAGTCGTATTGGACAAACCCTCATTTAATGTCGTGATATACGAGATGGTATGTATTCACTTTAAAGTTGGGATACTGCCTTGGGAACTAAAGAGTTTTTCTATCTGTTGGAGAAAATGTTGTGTTTATTGGACTTTTGGGTAACTCCCGATTGCAGTTAAGAAATTGCGGCTATAAAATCCCCATTGCGCTTGGCTTTAGGGTTTTTACGCTTCTAGATTTCCTTCAATCCCTCTCCATATTCTTGTGAAGAATCTCTTTCGACCTCCTTTGTTTTCCTCACCCAAAATCTTCTCCGACCACTATTCTTAAACCCAAGCATGTCGGACTCAATCACCAAATGGTTGGTTTCAGATCTAAGTGGAAAGAAGCTCAAGGCTTTGGAGGAGATCGGGATGCTCCCGGATAAGAATTTGATTAGGTGGAGGTCAGCGGTCGGAGAACACTTTTTGAGCCATGAGGAAGGGGAAATCCCTATTTTCCTCGCCTACATTGAGTGCGAGCTCAGATTGCCGGCTCACAAATTCCTCTCTCGGGTCCTGGAGTACTACGGAGTTCAGTTGGTGAACTTGGCCCCGAACTCCATCACCAATATCAGCATCTTCGCCTATCTATGTGAGGCGTACTTGGGGATCCGACTGAATTTGAAGGTCTTCAGGTATTTTTACCGGATGGCGAGGTCTAGGAAGTCAGCGGCCGGACCTGGGGAGTGTTCGTTGTGCCTTCACGACGGAAAGGTTGATGAGTACATCCAAATGTACTCAAATCTTTGTGGTCGTCATGTAAGAAGAGCTGGTTGTACATGACGGTCATGAAGGACGACAGCCTATACTTCGTCGGTAAGAAGGCAAGCGAGAATATAAGGTGAAGGTCGACCGTGGAGAAGACAGGAACGATTAGAAGATGAATTGAAGCCATCCAAGACCTGAAGAGGAAGGGTTTGACTTCTTAGCACATGGTGAGGGATTTCACCATGCGTCGAATTAGTCCCTTGAAGCTCTGAGAGCATTCCCTGCTTTGATATATTGGTCGTGACGAAGCGATCAAGGACTCAAATGAAGGTAAGTCTTGAAAAACTCCGACCAGTATGGCCTATTTAGTTGATTATCTTATAACCTTAAAATTTCTTTGTCTTTTTTAAGTCCTTTCCTCTTATGAAATCAGAGAGCGGATCAAAATGATTTGCGCTGGGGAGCCTGATATCAAGGCCGCATTCCCGGGTATTTTGGCCATCGTCTCTGAAGAAGAGAGACTAAGAAGACTCAAGGTAAATAACTACTTTTTCTTCATCTTTTATATATCCTCCGATCTGTATATGATTTTGCTCTAATATGTAGGCGGTCGGGCTGAGGATTATCAAATCTGGTGAGGATTCTACTTCTATCGTTGTTCCAACCGATTCCTGCTCAGAGACCGCACAAGACGATGGTCTCCTAGAGGTAAAAAGGAGCATTTGTAGAAAGGAATATATAATTTAGATGGAAAATTGCATCGCCTGATTAAACTTGAGTTGTAATTCAGACGGGAGAGAAAGAAGATCCACAGACCGAAGCTGCGGAGGTCGTTGGCCCCAGGGCAATCGTTCACGACCTGACAGTTGCTACCAATGCAACTGTCCCAGAAACCAACGAAGACACCATTTTCGATCAGCTGGTCAGGGACCTCGATCAACTGGTCGAGGATATCACTTCTGACCAGAGGTCGGGGGATGTCACAGGTGCAACCAACCCTACCGGTTCAGAACCGGTGAAATCGGTTGACAAGAAAAGGAAGGCTAGCGCTACGGACTTTGCTGCAGCGCACTTCAAAGTCATGACAAAGAAGAAGACCGGGTATGCATACATGAAAGAGAATTATGTAAATACATACCTTTAATGATTCTAATGTTCTTAAGATCTTGAAATTCCTTTCTTGAATTTTCAAAGGTCCTCTGGTGTTCCGATCGCCTTCGACCAGAGCACTCCTTAGGAGAAGGTTCCTAAGGAAAAGGAGGTTGAGCCAACCCCTGAGCAGGTGGCAGCACCAGTGTCTGCTTAGGAACCTGCGGCGGCTCCAACTCCCCCTAAGGAGGCAGAAGTTCCAGAAGGGTCCCAGTAGGTTTCGACCACTGCTGGGGTCCTTCTGGGAATTTCTCCGAAGGCCCCTCATCCTATCGGCTTCCCCCATCGTCATCGAATCTTCTACGATAAAGAACTCGACAAGGACTGGGATAGAATATCGGACCGTCAAGCAGAAACGAGTCCTAATATTATTTTTGTTGAGTATAATGATATGACAATCCGGGTAAGTATCCACAACCACTTCCATAGCCTTTTCCCCTAAAGTTTAAAAAAACTGAAAGAGTTTGTCATATCTATAGCATATCTTGGAGAACTTTGCTGTGGTCGGATGACTGACCCAGCGAATAAAACTCTTAGAGAAAAGAAACTCTGAATTAGAAAGTAAGAACTTTCCTCTTGTCTTCTCTCCTTCTTTGCTATCTTGTTTCTCTTCTGTTAATTAACTTATCCCCTTATCATATTTGATAATTCAAAGAAAATTAAAGAACAGATCATGGCCAAGGAAGCCGTAATAACAAAGCTTGAAGGTGAATGCCAAGCTAAGGACTGGTCGATCGAATTCTTGACGACCAGGAACAAGGAGATTATCGACACTTGTGAGAAGAAAAGTCAAGGTAATTGGTCGTAAGCTTAACCAGGGTACTATCTGTTCTGATTATAATTATTTATCTTTGATTCACTCGTGCAGAGCAAACTCAAGAAATAACCAGAGCGAAGAAAGCTCTTGAGTTCGAGCGTGGCTAGGGGGCAAAACTTGATCAGGGCCTTGACGAAAAAGTTAAGGCTCCGAACAAGATGCCTTTTGATATGGGATCGAGATCGCAACTGCCTCTCTTGAGGGATCCTGTAGAGAAAATTAACTTCCTGGGCCAAAACTCGAAGATCTCCGAGGTCTGCTTAAAGCTACTCGGGATAACTATGCATAGATGATAAGGAAAGCTGTCGCTAATGGAGTCCGATTTGCTCTGGCAAAACTGAAGGCCTCCGGCCCCTCCGTGCATGTTGAATATGTTGAAGAAGATTTCAACTACTCGGGATATGAAGCAACCAAGCTTATCGAGGAAATTGCGCCTCTCGGAAACAAGGTTGTGGAGAAAATGGAAGTCGGATCTCCAATATGCAGCGACCAATCTGGTTATTCTAAATAAATGGTTGTAATATAAGAATTGTAAAAACTTACCTTTTACCATCAATAAAGTATGTGTTTTATCTCTTTATTTTGCTAAGTACTAGTATATTTTCTAGCCCCCAACTGCTTTTATTAGTAGAAGAACTTTACTAAATAAGTAGTAGACCAGAAAAAAGAGCATAAGCTACGATCATGGTACAAAGTATGTGCTGATTATGTAACAAGACTGATCGTATTAATACTAGGATATCAATTGTCGTCGGAATCAGTGTATGACTTCAACTAGTTGTAGATATGTTTTCCATAATCAAAATACTAAACAATACATTGTATGGTCGTAAGATAAGACTTGCCTTGATGAGAAAGAAATTATGCAAGGATATATGCGGTAAATGATAAGTGGTCTTATTTATATATAGCATCCAAACTGGTCGTAATGATTGCTAAGAACTGAAGACATAAAAAAACACTGTAGGACCGGAAAGGCGACTAGAGGGGGGGTGAATAGGAGCACCAATTTATTTTTGCAAAGATAATGGATTCAATTCTCAAATCGCAAATCACTCCAATAGCTATGAGAGCTATGAAGATGAATGCTTAAGCACAGTGGAAGACTTGAATGAATCCACTCCTAAACCCTCAAAGCATAGCAGCAAACTCCCTGAAGAAATCTCGAAAAATCGGGGACAAAGGTACTATCATTGTTGTAAGTGCGGTACTACAAGATCGCGGTACTATCAGAGCAAATGTCTTGGTACTACAAGATCGCGGTACTACCTCAGGCAAAAGTGCGGTACTACCGATTGTCCTGACGATGAACAGAAACAGCCTGAAAACAAAATCGAAAATCGACGTAACTTTTAAACCGTAAGGCCAAACTCCACCAAATTTGGAACACACCTTCCTATGGGTATTAGGAACCTATTCCAAGTGGCGATCGTCCAGATCTACGTCAAAGTTTCGATCTTTTTCAGTTTTACCTAAGAAGGGCAAAGAACCGAGCAAAACGAAAAACTTGATCCAACTCTTGCTCGTGGGAGAATGATGATCTAGGTGACCTTAGATACGTTCCCACATGTCACAGCAAGGAGTAAGAGTGCACAAGAACAACCAAAACCAATGGATCAAGGAAGCACCCAAAATCATCAAAAGAGAAGGAAGAACACAAGAGGAGCTCATCTTTGGAGGAACATCCATAGATTGATTCATGATGTTTTTGGTTCTGACCACTCCCTCAGAGGACAAGAGCTCCATCCAAGAGCATACACATCAATCCATCTCTCTAGAGCCTATGCCTCTCTTTTCTTCCCTAAACCCTAAAAACCAAACTAGGGTTTTCAAATGAAGTGCCTTAGATCTGCTTGTGAACAGCACCCTCTCTATTTATATGAGGCCTAGAGCTTCTAGAAGACTTAACCCTAATGGGCTCCCGTTAGGCCCAATAACAAACGGGACACACACGCACGCATTTTAAAGCGCCGTCTTCACTTTTCTTGACCTAAACCACTTCTTGACGCACCGTCTTGCGCCGTGGGTTGGTATTAGGTCACCAAGGTGGTATTTGGTGAAATTACCAAAATACCCCTTCTCGATCCTTCTCCATGGACCGAGTCCAATCCTGTCGAAGCAATCGCCTGCTCCGCCACGTGTAGGTTGATCAACGGCTCTCATCATGTCGGCAAGTCTCTCCCGTCCGAATCCCATCGGAACCTCCAAGGCACTTGCACCGACCTCGCCGCTTGATCCAACCAACAGATCGAATCGCGGTTCGATCCACTCGTCCATACATGCCATGCTTGAGTCACCGACCTCACCGGCATCCATGATCGTTCGGACCTCGGCTCTCCTAGCTTAGTCCCGATCCTCCTCGCCGTTGACCGTCATTGACCTGCAAGCCACCTGCACAGCAATAGACCAAGAAATCGTCTCCGGGAACAAGTTCTTCACAACTTGACCCACGTTAGCTCAAAACATGCAATGTGCAACATATATGCATTAACAAACATGGAAATGACATAACCCAAAAACAAATCTCCAAGCTAAACGAAACTCGAGAACCAAATCGGTACTATCATTATGTTATGGCGGTATTATCAAGATCTGTAGTAATCAAGACTCCATAATTGGTCGCATCTGGCTCCTCAAGGAAATCCAAAACTTCCAAAAACACTTGTTCGAAAAACCATACCGCTTTGCTTGCGGTAATACCGACCAATGGTACTACCGTCAAACACAAGCCTAAGATTATCAAGATCGCGTAGTACCGCAGATACACGCAGATTACCGATTATCCCGACACTTGTCGAAAACAGATTTCAACAAAACCGAAAACGATCGCTTCGACAAACCCAAAGAGCTATTGCCAATTGTACCATCACATAAAGATCGTGAGCATATCCCCATGATATCCACAATCTCCCCTTGATGAACACATTGGCAAATTCCCACAAATGCAAAATTTGAGGTTTGAAAAAGTAAAACTCGACGTTTTTGTTCAAAGGCACAACTTGGTCCAAATGCAAGAAAAAGCAAAGGAAATGACCAAGCTAGCTCCGAATAGTATCGAGAAGTGAGATACGGCAAAAGAAGGCAAGAAAGCTTCATTTTCCAGAAACGGGTCAAAATCTCACTTAAGGTCCATATGAAAGAACAATTGTTCGAAATGACCTTTGATCATTGTGAGTCTTCAAGAATTGCAAATCAACTTCAGAAAAGGCAAATAAGAACAAAAGAATGCAATAGAAATGATCCCACTCACTATGATCAATAAAAACCCTATGACTCCAAAAAGCTCTAAAACAACATTTTTACCAATCTTTCTCCCCCTTTGACAATGAATTCATCAAGGTGCATGGAAGAAGATAGAGCATGAAAGTAATGGAATGGCTGTAATTTTTATAATTTTTCATTTTTTTTAATTTTTTTGTTTGTTTGTTTGTAATTAAAGCAAAAGGAGCCATGAAGATTATCCATGAAGACTGTACAAGTATTACACCAAGCCATATTATGTGAAGAAGCTATAAGCAAGTATGGCAAAACATGTACCGCAAAGCTAAGGCCAAAATAGCAATGATCTGAGATTAAATGAATTGAAGGCATGACCAGTTGCTCAAGATCACAGTTTAACTAAAGGTATCCAAAAATGAGTCAGGCCATGTCTATAAGCAAGATGAGACCAGAAACTAGAATTTAGTTAATTTTGAGCATTTTGAGTTCAGTTTTGAATCAAATGGTTCAAGCACTTAGAATTTAGCACTTTGAGCACTTTGCTGAAAATGATTGGTTTTATCTTAGTAAAGCAAGTCCTGGACTAGGAGCCATCCACAACTGCCTCCTAAGCTTCAACCAATTTCCAATTTGTTTTCTTACCATTGTGCTAGATCTCAAGCCTCACTACGACCATCCCAAGCAACAAAAGCTTAAGAGAGTGGTGCAGGTCATCCAAAACTCCCCGAGTTCATGCCTAGTGCAATGGCAAGTCGTCTCATGAGAAAGAATTGGTGAGATCGGTTTTTTCGCACGTAAAAGCACATTTTTCATTTGCTTGACTTAAGAATTATCATAGCTCATTTAAAACTCGAATAAGTTCAAGACTCAATTAAGCCTATATGACATGGCATGAATCATAAGAGGATCACTAAAGCAAAACTAGTCACAAGATCCAACAAGTCATGTTTTGATTCAATTTTCTCACGAGATAATAAAGCTAGCATGGCAAAAGCTAGGCTATACATAAAAAGCCATAAAGGAAGTCTAGCAAACTAGCACAAGACATGACAGGTATAAAACATGAAATCAAGTCATACAAGGATAATAATCAAAGCTCCACAAGGTTATATTACAATGCAAGTTCTTTGAATTGTAAAATGCATTATGATACAAATGAATGCAAAAAGAGCAAACTCCCCTCAAAAGCAGGCCAAGAGGACTAACAACCCCAACTCTCCCCGCAAAGAAGCAAAACGAGAAGAATCAAGAGCTTTAGTGAAAATATCCGCAACTCCGCCGCTCGGACTCTATAAAGTGAAGCACAACATCACCCTTCTCAACATGGTCTCTAAGGAAATGATATCTAACATCAATGTGCTTAGTCCTAGAATGTTGCAATCTTTGGGTTTTTGGCAATATTAATGGCGAAGTGTTGTCACAGAAAAGAGGAACACTACCCAAAGACAACCCATAGTCCCGCAGAGTAGATAAGATCCAGAGAACACGAGAGCAACCATCGGTCATTGCTGACTACATACTCGGCCTCTAAGAAGGATCGTGCAATGTAAGACTGCTTCCTAGATGACCAAGAGATAAGAGATGTGCCTAAGAAATGACAAGTGCGGAAGTACTCTTCCTATCTACTCTACACCCATAAAATCAGCATCGAGAAAAAGCGCGAATGGAGAGAGCGAAGAAGAAGAATACCAAAGTCCAAAGTCAAGAGTGTCCTCAAGGTACTGAATATGCGACGACCGCTTGACGATGAGAAGCTCGAGGAAGCTCGAATCGAGCGCATAGACACACAAAGAAGCTGTATGTCCGGCCTCGATCTTTGGAGGTAGAGGAGGAGCCAATCATCTTCGCGGTACTCATTCCGTCCACGTGCTCTCCATCCTCATCTGGGTCCAAAGACGGTGGTCGTGGCAATGGGAGTAGACATTGGTCTACTACTTCCCATGTCGGTTACCAAGAAGGTCCTTTGTATACTTACTTTGATGAATGAAGGTGCCTTCTTTCGCTTGCTTGACTTGAAGACCAAGGAAAAGGTCAATTCGCCCATCATGCTCATCTCGAACTCCCGCTCATAGAATCAAAATCTGGACACCAAAACATGAGAGGAACCACGAATATAATGTCATCCACATAAATCAACCATCAAAAAGTCATTGCCATGCTTGTGAGTGAACAAAGTTTTATCAACTATTCCCATTTTAAAATCATTTTTGAGCAAGAAACTCTTAAGCCTATCATACCAAGCTCTAGGGCTTGCTTCAATCCATACAAGGCTTTGGAGAGTTTAAAAACATGGTTTGGGAACTTAGGATTTTCAAAACCAGGTGGTTGCTTGACATAGACCTCTTCTTCTATGAAACCATTCAGAAAAGCACTTTTAACATCCATTTGAAATAGCTTGAAGCCCTTGGATGCCGCAAATGCTAGCAAAATGCGAATGGCTTCCAATCTAGCTACAGGAGCGAAGGTCTCCTCAAAGTCTAAGCCCTCTACCCGAATACCCTTGTGCTACAAGTCTAGCCTTATTGTAACTACCAACCCATCTTCACTTTGCTTATTTTTGAAAACCCATTTTGTTCCAATTACATTATGATTAGGTGGAGGTTCAACTAAGGTCCAGACTTTGTTTCTTTCAAAATTTTCAAGTTCTTCATGCATGGCATTGACCCAAGAGGCATCAGAAAGAGCATGAGTAACATCTCGGGGTTCAAAAGAAGCAACAAAAGCAGAATATGCATGAGAATCAGAAGAAATGAACCTGGAGCGAGTGACTCGCTCATGAATATCCCCAATAATCTGCTCAGGTGGATGCTGTCGCTGAATATGAAGAGGAGCTCCTGGAGCAGAAGTGGCCTCTACCTCATGGGCTGTGGAGGTAGGAACAGAGCCACTCTGATCGTCGGTGAAGGTAGGAAGAGGTCGCTCATCCAAGTCGGTGTAGTAGAAGCAGTGCTCCCCAACCCTTTCGTAAATGAGTGGAGGATGGATTGGGTCCTCATCCTCGAGTCATCGTCGACGAAGATGCTTTCTCGAATATCAGGAACCTGTGTACCTGTAGCATCGGGTCTAGTACCAAGACTAGCCTCATCAAAAGTGACTTCGCAAGTCTCAACAATTTTGTTAGTGTCAAAATTAAATACACGATAGCCACGAGAATGAGCGGGATATCCAAGAAATATGCCATCGTAACATCTAGATTCAAATTTATCAAGGTTGCCATGTTTAAGAATGAAGCACTTGCAACCAAAAATCTTGAAATGAGAAACTTTGGGCTTATGACCAAATCTGAGCTCATAAGAAGTCTTACCAATTACAGATCTCAAGAAAACCCTATTAGAAATATAACAAGCAGTAGAGATCGCCTCAGCCCAAAACCTCCTAGGTGTGGAATGCTCATCTAGCATGGTCCCGCCATCTCTACAAGGGTCCTATTCTTCCTCTCTACAACACCATTCTCATTGGGAACTCTAGGTGATGAAAATCGGTGCTCTAGCCCCTATCGTAGCAGAAAGTGGCAAAGGAAAAATTCTTGAATTCTGTCCCATTGTCACTCCTAATGGCTCTCAACGCCCAGAAGCTCAACAAAGAAGTCTAAGGACCAACTCTCTAAAGAACCCAAATGCCTCGTCCTTAGAAACCGTAAAATAAACCCATGAATACCGGAGTAATCATCCACAATCACAAGCACATACCATTTCCCACCCACGATCAACTCTAGAAGGACCAACAGTGTCTAAGTGCAAAAGTTGTCCAGTCCATCTGTCATCACTAAGGAAAGAGGTGGATGAGAAGCGTAAACCATCTTACCATGTCTCTGAGGTGTGCACACAAGGTCTCTAATGACCTTGACCTAGGCGCACCTCTAATCAAATCCTTACATCGACTCTAGTCAAGTGGTCGGGCCTATGTGACCAAGCCTACGATGCCACAACACTAAATCATGGGAGTCGGTTACAAGACACCTAGGGCTAGAAGCGTAAGAGACACGAAATCAAGACAAAAGATCCTCTCAAACCTAGAGATCTCAAAGACAAGCTCACCAGAGGAATCTATAACCTCAAGACTCACCACTCTTAAATCTCACCTCTAGACCCTCATCAGCGGTGAGAAATGAAGCGATTATACCTCACTTACTTACCAAAGCGACGCCCTTGAGCATGAACTTGTTGTTGACGCCAAGACCTTGTGCCCTTGGCTATCACGGTCCCAAAGAGAAGCATCCCCAAATGTGATCAATTCATTGCCGGATGCACGTGTGAGGAGGAGAACCATCTAGAATCCCGGTCATGTGTCGAGAGCACCCGAGTCAACAAGCCATATGTCCTCCTTCCTCGCACGACGGACCTACAAGGCACGAGCAGAAACATCTGTGCCTCAAGATCAAGTTAGTGATAAAAGACTTGGGAATCCAAAGATCGAGTCACACGATGCTTAGGCAAAACAAGAGAAGCAAAGATAGAAATGGTTAGGAGCAAAATCATAATAACGCACACGAGAACCACCTAGACCTCTCCGAATCGACCTACCAAAAGGTCGGTACTCTGTCTAGATGCTACCCGCGGTCTCTCCTCACGAAATCCTAAACGAGCAGCGCCTAGAACCACCAAAGGAGTCAAAGAAGTCATCTACTAACCTAGGCCTATGTCTAGCAGAAAGATAGTCGCCTAGCTCTAGAGACAACAAAGCAGTGAAGGAACTCCTCTAATGGTTCTCAAGGTACTCATCCTCTCCTTCCTCTCAATCTTGGCTCTACTGAAGCGTAACTCAACAATGTGGCCATTCTTCTTGCAGAAGGTGCAATGGTACTTGACCTTTTGAGGGTCCGACCGATGAAGTAGAAGCACCTATCTTGCTAGAAGTGGTTTGGGCAAAACCAAGCAGATTTAAAGACTATCTTGGATGGATTAGGGGTTCTACCTCAAACAAGCCACTCTCAACAACTCTAACAACCTTAGGTGGATGGTTCTTGGTATGCTCTAGGAATCAAATCCTAGGCCTCTATTATTCACACTCACCTTAGATTTGTCTAGAATCATGTTGAGGTTCTTCTTCCCACCAATAAATCTCTCAAGTGTCTCTTTAAGGTAGTCATTTTGTTTGGCTAGTTCATAACAAGAAGCACACTTATTTGACTTGCTAGCCCTATCGATTTTTCCTTATAATGAACTACCTCACTTTCAAAGCCTCACAAGACACACAATAGTTATCCCTAATCTTATCCAACCGCTCTTTGAACTTAACTCTAAAAGCTTCTTGTATCTTATCTACATTATGCCCAAGTTCAATACAAAGAGTACAAGAATCAAAATCAACAATTTTCTTTGAAGCAGGTCATGGACATGGATTGTTCAATTTTAGCCTTTTCTTCTAGTGTCTTGTTTAAAGCATCATTCTCAAGTGTGAGTTTAACACGTTTTCACATGAAGCGCTTTTAGAGTCTGTAATCATTTCGACATCTCCTTCATTTTAATCTTATTTTTCTCACAATGAGAGCAGTGTGACTAGCATCAAATTTACTCAGCTTCTTTTGTAGCACTATCCAATTTTAGTTCAAGCAAAGCACAATTTGAACAAGGCAAAGGGATAGCATCAACAAGAGTCACATCTAAAGCAATGGCATTCATGCAAGGTGACTAGACTTGAGAGTTTCTAGTTCATCCAGAGCATCTTTCAATTGATTTGTAACAGAGGAATGAGCAAGTCTTAGAGTTACCAATTCATCATACATTCCAGAACAAGCATCACAAACATCTTCAGGACTAATCGATTTGAGTGTAGCAACTTCTAGTTTCAAGTTATCAATCATGATGTCTCGATTCTTAAGCATTCTAGCTTGCTTATCTAATTTTCGCTCGTAAATGACCAAAGCACGTTTCATCTGGAAAGGTGAGGGACATACCTCATCGGGATCATTGAAAAGGTCGCCGTCGTTGGAGGAGTCGACGCCATGGTCGCCGCTAGCCATGAAGCACATGCCGGTGAAGTCCTCGGCCTTCTTCTTGCCATGAGAGTCATCGCTGCCGCCCTCCGCCTCCGAGTCCACATCGCTCATGTTAACATTCTCAAGAGCGGTAAGGACTTGGCTAACTAACTTGCGATAGTTTGGCTTCTTGCCTTTCTTGTCTTTGGCTTGATGACGCCTCCGAGAGTCCTTCTCCTCCTTGCCCTTGACTTGGGGCACTTGGAGCGAATGTGGTTAGGCTCACCACACTCAAACAAGTGACAGGCCACCTCTCCTCCTGTTCCTCACTTTGTTATAAACTCTCGAGAATTTGGTGGATAGGAGGGCTAAATCATCTTCGTGTAGCTTCTCTAGCGCTCATCGCCAAAGAATGTAAAGTCGACAAAGAAAAACCAGATGAGCCAAAATCAAAGGAATCGGTCGAGCTACCCTTCGATGGGTCGACCACCAAAGCCATCGACTGTCTTGGGGAGACGCGAGATAAAGTCAATCTCATGCGTCTTCAACCTCGAGTAGAGCTTATCCATGGTAAGCTCACTCATGACAAGATGTTGTCATTGATAGATGTGATCTTCATCCCCTGCACCTTCACATCAAGAGCACCTAGAAGTGGCGTGCATTCTCGCACTCAAGTGAAAACAAGATCAACAAATACAAGATCATGGAGAATCTTGGAGAACCTCCCCAGCCTCATCTAAAGACTCACCGTGTCTTTGCTCAATCTTTGAGTATTCTTTCTTGAGTCGGTTCTGTCTCACTTCCTTGATCGCAATGAGCCCTCGTGGTAGTCACAGAGAGTTCTCCAGATCTCGTGAGCAGACCTCAAATGAGCCACACGCCAAACTCGGATCGACTAAGACCTTGGATCAAGAAGTTGCGAGCTTTGTTGTTAGCCTCAATGTCCGGAGTGATCACATCGTCATCGGCCAAGACGACATATGGATTTTTGACCTTAAGCCAAATAGCGCCTTGAGCCTCGATGTAGGCTTGCATGCGAGCCTTCCAGTAAGCAAAATCAACTCCATCGAAAATATGAGGTTTGAGTGAATACTTGTCAGTCGCCATGGCTTCAAAGACCGGTTAAGATCTATGAGAAGAGCTAACCGGGCTCTGATACCAATTGTAGGACCGGAAAGGCGACTAGAGGGGGGGTGAATAGGAGCACCAATTTATTTTTGCAAAGATAATGGATTCAATTCTCAAATCGCAAATCACTCCAATAGCTATGAGAGCTATGAAGATGAATGCTTAAGCACAGTGGAAGACTTGAATGAATCCACTCCTAAACCCTCAAAGCATAGCAAAGAACTCCTCAAGAAATCTCGAAAAATCGGGGACAAAGGTACTATCATTTGTTGTAAGCGGTATCAAGATCGCGGTACTATCATGAGTAAATGTGCGGTACTATCAAGATCATGGTACTACCTCGAGCAAAAGTGCGGTACTACCGATTGTCCCGACGATGAATGTAAACACTGAAAACAAAATCGAAAATCGACGAACTTTTAAACCGTAAGGCCAAACTCCACCAAATTTGGAACACACCTTCCTATGGGTATTAGGAACCTATTCCAAGTGGCGATCGTCCAGATCTACGCCAAAGTTTCGATCTTTTTCAGTTTTACCTAAGAAGGGCAAAGAACCGAGCAAAACGAAAAACTTGATCCAACTCTTGCTCGTGGGAGAATGATGATCTAGGTGACCTTAGATACGCTCCCACATGTCACAGCAAGGAGTAAGAGTGCACAAGAACAACCAAAACCAATGGATCAAGGAAGCACCCAAAATCATCAAAAGAGAAGGAAGAACACAAGAGGGAGCTCATCTTTGGAGGAACATCCATAGATTGATTCATGATGTTCTTTGGTTCTGACCACTCCCTCAGAGGACAAGAGCTCCATCCAAGAGCATACACATCAATCCATCTCTAGAGCCTATGCCTCTCTTTTCTTCCCTAAACCCTAAAAACCAAACTAGGGTTTTCAAATGAAGTGCCTTCAGCTGCTGTGAACAGCACCCTCTCTATTTATATGAGGCCTAGAGCTTCTAGAAGACTTAACCCTAATGGGCTCCCGTTAGGCCCAATAACAAACGGGACACACACGCACGCATTTTAAAGCGCCGTCTTCACTTTTCTTGACCTAAACCACTTCTTGACGCACCGCCTTGCGCCGTGGGTTGGTATTAGGTCACCAAGGTGGTATTTGGTGAAATTACCAAAATACCCTTCTCGATCCTTCTCCATGGACCGAGTCCAATCTGTCAAGCAATCTTTGCTCCGCCACGTAGGTTGATCAACGGCTCTCATCATGTCGGCAAGTCTCTCCGTCCAATCCCATCGAACCTCCAAGGCACTTGCACCGACCCCGCCGCTTGATCCAACCAACAGATCGAATCGCGGTTCGATCCACTCGTCCCATTCATGCCATGCTTGAGTCACCGACCACCCGCATCCATGATCGTTTCGACCTCGGCTCTCCTAGCTTAGTCCCGATCCTCCTCGCCGCTGACCGTCATTGACACGCAAGCCACCTGACAAAGAATAGACCAAGAAATCGTCTCAGGAACAAGTTCTTCACAACTTGACCCACGTTAGCTCAAAACATGCAATGTGCAACATATATGCATTAACAAACATGGAAATGACATAACCCAAAAACAAATCTCCAAGCTAAACGAAACTCGAAACCAAATCGGTACTCTTAGTCATGTTATGGCTTAAGATTATCAAGATCATGTAGTATCAAGACACCATAATCTTGGTCGCATCGCTCCTCAAGGAAATCCAAAACTTCCAAAAACACTTGTTCGGAAAAACCATACCGCTTTGCTTGCGGTAATACCGACCAGCGGTACTACCGTCAAACACAAGCGGTATTATCAAGATCGGTAGTACCGCAGATTACACGGTATTACCGATTATCCCGACACTTGTCAAAACAGATTTCAACAAAACCGAAAACGATCGTTTCGACAAACCCAAAGAGCTATTGCCAATTGTACCATCACATAAAGATCGTGAGCATATCCCCATGATATCCACAAACACTTTGCAAAACGTGCTCATGCTCAAGTCCGATTGGCAGCTAGGATCGTAAGAAAAGGACTGTCGCTAGGAAACTCCTTCTAGTGGGCAGGACCACATGCAGAGAGGAGATATTTCGATTAGGAGACTTTCTGTGTCCTAACCAGTAGCCAAACGAGAGTAGAACGGAATGTTGAAGTAAAGAAATGTAGTCTTCGAAATTTGAAGCATAGTTGTTTATTATGCTCCTTTTACTCGTACGTTTCTTTGAGAAAAGAGTGTGGTCGCACATGAGAACCATTGACTTAATGGTCATGACTAGGACTCTTACGGCGTTTGACTTATATGTCTTAGCCAGAGAGTAACAGAGATCCTTTAAAAGGATATCAGAGAGAATTTGGTCTTCTTCGACCAATTAGACAATAATAGTAGGCAACCAGAGTATGGGTATAGTCATATAAACAATATCACTCATCGAAGAAAGTAAAGAAATGATAAATCTTTATTGAAAAGTGACATAATGTAAAATACATTTATACAAAGAACTAACGCAATTGATCAATGTTCCAAGAGTTTAAAAAAACACGCCCGTCCGACATAGCTAGCTGTACCGAACCAGGTCTGGTGACTTCAACCACAGTGTATGGACATTCCCATTTGGGAGAAAGTGTGTTGCGATTAGCCTGGCTCTGAATTTTTCTGAGAACCAGATCACCTACAGCTAGGCTGTGAGGTTACACCTTACAACTTTGATACCTTCTCATGGCTTGTTGGTAAACCGCCAAACATATTAGGGCTTGGTTTTGTCATTCCTCAAGGACATTGATATCGTCGAGTTGTCATTCTTTTTTATCGTTTTCATTAAAACAATTAGTTTGAGCAAAGCCTATTTTCAATTCCGAAGGAATCATGGCTTCAGCACCGTAAAATAGAAAAAAATGGCGTTTCACCGGTTGCACGACTAGTCGTGGTTCGAACGACTCATAACATAGAGGGAAGTTCTTGAACCCAAGCTCCTGACCGTTTTGTTAACTGGTCGAACACCCAGTATTTCACTCCTTGCATGATGATACCATTAGCTCGCTCAACTGCTAAGTTGCTCTGCGGATGAGCGACAGAAGCAAAATGTATCTTGATACCTAGATCTTCATAGAATTCCTAAAAATTTCCGCTAAAAACTGGGTACCATTGTCTGTGATTATACGACTGGGTATACCAAATCGTGTGATCACGTTTTTTTTAAGGAACCTCTTAGCGGCTTCAGTTGTTGTTTTAACAACTAACTCAGCTTCTATCCATTTTGTGAATGTGTCAATCATGACAAAAAGGAACTCGAAGCCCCCATGTGCTCTTGGGAAAAGTCCCAGAATGTCTAGTCCCCATGTTGGAAAAGGCCAAAAAAAAAGAGGTATTGTTTGCAAAGCTTGTGTCGACTAATGTACTTGTCGACTATGAAATTGACACTGTACACACTTCGTCACGAGCTCTTTTGCATCATGAAGGGCAGTTAGCCAGTAGTATCCTTGCTTGAAGACTTTACCGACCAGTGTTCAGTAGGAATGATGTGCTCCACAGACGACTCCATGAATGTCGGTTAGTAACTTAATGCCATATGTTTGAGATATGCATCTCATCAACACTCCGTGAGATCCTCGTTTATACAAGGTACTTTCGATCAGAGTGTATGATTTGGTTTTTTTGAGCTATACGATCAGCCTCTACATCATCTTCAGGAAAAATATCATACTAAAGATAATTGTAGATCGATGTCATCCATTCTCTACTAGGATCGTGCTTGACAAACTCCTATAGAGCATCCATGTTCGCAGGATTGATTTGTATAACCTCTAGTGGAACATCTATGTACTCGGAATGCTCGACCACCGAGGGTGAATCGAGTTGCTCGAGAAAAACTCTGGGCGGGACAGGTGCCCTTGTGGAGGCCATCCGTGCCAACTGATCTGCCAGAATGTTTTCTTTTCTAGGAATATGTTGGATCTAAAAACCGAAGAAGTGCTTTTCGAGTTTTTATATTTCCGCCAAATAAGATGACATCTTGGTACTTGACCATTGATACCCTTTCCCGACTTGATTCGCTACTAGATGAGAATCGCCTTTCACTAGTAATCTGCAAATCCCGAGCACTCTGGTTGCTCATAGTCCTGCTAATAAACCTTCATATTCTGCCATATTATTTGTAGCAGGAAAGTTTAGCTGAATGGTGTATTTGATGTGTAATCCAGTAGGGGATATTAAGATGACTCTAGCCCCTGAGCCTTTGAGCATCAAGGAACCATCAAAGCACATTGTCCACTCGTCGTGGTGTTCGTACTCGGGCCCTTGGGTGGGTTCAGGGTTTGTCCATTCGGCAATGAATTCTGCTATTGCGTGGGACTTGATTGCTATTTGTGAGATGAAATGGAGGTCAAATGCTCCAAGCTCCACCGCCCATTTTGCTATTCATCCTGATGATTCCCTGTTTTCGAGAACTTGACCAAGGGGATATCCGGTCAGTATGACCACCTTGGGGGCCCGAAAGTAATGCCTTAGTTTCCTTGAGGCCATAAGGAGACCATAGAGAAACTTTTTGTATCTGTGGGTATCTTTCCTTAGGACCATGTAAGACTTCGCTAACATAATATACTGGTCGTTGAATGTTGTCACGTTCTACAACCAATATACCACTGACTGCTTGTGGCGTTGCAGCCACATAAATCAGCAATGTTTCTCCCGATCTTGGAGAAACTAAGATTGGGGTATTCCTAAGGCACTTCTTAAGTTTTTCAAAGGCATCGTTTGCATTTTTAGTCCACTAGAAACTCACATGCTTTCGAAGAAAATTGAAAAAAGGGAGTCTTTTTTCACCTAACTGTGCTAAGAAACGACTTAGCGCTGACATACAGCCGGTTATTTTTTGGACTTCCTTCTTTGTGGTCGGAGGGCGCATCTGGTCGATGGCCGATTTTTTTGCTGGGTTTGCTTCAGTTCCTCTAGCCGAAACTAGGAATCCAAGAAACTTTTCAAAAAAAAACTCCAAACACACACTTCTCTGGATTTAACTTAAGGTTATGCCTTCTTAAGTTATTGAAAGTCTCGTGTAGGTCGAAAATGTGGTCGCCAGCGTTGACACTTTTCACGACCAAGTCATCAACACAGGCTTCTAGATTTCGACCTATCTAAGGATTAAAGATTTTTTTTGCATCAACCTTTGAAAAGTTGCACCAGCGTTTTTGAGACCGAATGGCATCTTAACATAGCAGTAAGTGCCATATGGAGTGATGAAGGAAGTTTTCTCTTCATCATCTTTACTCATATTAATCTAGTGATACCCTTAGTATGCATCTAGAAAACTTAACAATTCACACCCGAAAATAGAGTCTACAAGTTGATCAATGCGTAGAAGGGGAAAGTCATCTTTCGGACAGGCTTTATTAAGATTTGTGAAGTCAATACACATTCACCATTTTCCATTGCTTTTTCTAACCATTACAGGGTTGGCGAGCCAATCTGAGTGGTCGACTTCACGGAAAAATCCAGCCTTGAGGAGCTTGTCAATCTCCGACTAAATTGTCTCCTTCCGGTCAGGTGCGAAGCGCATTAGCCTCTGCTTGACCGGTTTTTTGTTAGGCTGGAGAGCTAGCCCATGCTCGATCACCTTGCTGGGGACTCCAGGCATGTCGGACGCCTGCCAGGCGAATACATCCCCGTTTGCTCGGAGGAAGGAGACGAGCGACTCTTCCTATTTGGGATCGAGTTTTGCCCAAACCAGTACCTTTTGGGCAGATGCATTAGTGTTTCCTGACCCAGACAGCGTGTTGGCACTTTCCAGAGGAGCGTCTTTGCTGAGTGGTACCTCCTTGGTCTAGTCGGAAGGTTTTGGCGCCATCTTTGGCCTCAAGTGCTTGACCTACATGGTAGGCGGATTAGTTTTCCTGGTCGAAAGCTCATTGACCAGTTCTAAGGACTTTTGATCACATGCATATGCTATTTTTTGATCTCCTCGAACCATGATGACTCCTTTCGGTCCTAGCATTTTCAAACTCTGATAACCGTAATACGTGGCTATCAGAAATTTTGCTAAAGCCGGACGACCGAGGATTCCATTGTATGCGGTTTCGAAATCCACCACATCAAATAGAATCTTTTCTGTTCGAAAGTTGTCGGGTCTTCCGAACGTAACCAGTAGGGAAAGTTATCCTATCGGTTTGGCGGTAGAACCAGAAACTATGCCGTGGAAGGTATATTTCACAGGTTTTACTTTAAACTTGGGAATTTGCATCTCTTCTAGTGCTCCCATAAATAAAATGTTTAAAGAGCTACCTCCATCTATTAAGACTCGATTAACTTTACAATTGTTAATAGTAGGTTCAACTACGAAAGGAAACCTACCTGGTCGAGTCGACGGGATGTGACAGTCTTCTTTGCTGAAGGAGATAATAATTTCCAACCACCTGGACGACTTGACGGTGATCGAAGACTCAGCAAGGTTGACCTCCCACTCCACGGCTTTCAGATGTCGTCTTGAGTCATACGAAGAAGATCCTCCGAAGATCATATCCATAGTGTGTTGTGGCTCCTGGTACTCCATCTCTTCGTCGCCATCTTTATCCTTCTTAGAGCTATGTTCTCCATGTTCTATTACGGAGGGGCAAGGACCTTTAGCTGAGTAGTAATCCCCCAGTTTCTTTTACCAAGCTCGACAAGTGCGCAGATCATGCCCTACTGCCTGGTGAAGTGGACACCACTTCTTGCCTTTCTTATAATCATCGGTCGAAGATTTTGCCTTGTTCCGACTGGAAAAGTCTTTCTTGCCCTTGGTAAATTTTTCTGGAATTGCAAGGACTTCTTTGTTGTCGGGCTTGCAATTCTTCTTATTCTTGATAGACTTCTTGCTTTTCTTCTCTTGCTTCCCAGGCCCGGTTGGGGATTTTTATCTTTTCAATCAATAGCTTCACACCATTCGATCGCTTCACTAGCGGCTACATACTTGTCTGCCATGTCGAAAAGTTCGATGGTCATTCGTGAATGATTTATTGCAACATCCTCCGTAAACCGACGATTCTCAAATTTCTACTTTAAAACTCGATGACGTAAGACTCGCGATCTCTCGATAGAGTTTCAACCGATCAATCTCTTGATATATTGTCGAAGAGTTTCATTAGTTTTCTACTTCATCCGATGAAGATCATCCACCTTTTTAGGACGGTCGTACGTCCCTTGAAAGTTGGCGATCAGAGTATCGCAGATCTGCTCCCAAGTGTAGATAGATCCAACTGGTAGGTTGAGCAACCACAACCGAGCAAACCCTTCAAGGACCGTGGGCAAGTAATTTGCCATCACGTTGTCATTACTACCAGTAGCCTTGATGGTGGTAGTATAAATTTGAAAAATTCTAATGGATTCTGAGTCCCATTGAACTTCTCTATGTTGGCTGGTCGGAACCTGTCTGGCCAACGAACAGCTTGGAGACTTATCGAAAACACTCGACAGCCCGTAATGGAGTCGTGGTGCCTTCTCTAAAAAGGAGCCAGATTATAGTCAGTTGGGGATCGATTCCTCATATTTGCATACCTAGGATTCGATGTCCCAATCCGGTCGTGGACGTTGTGATAACGTCTTTGACCACCTGTTTGGTTCAGATGATGCCTGAGATCGCCTGAATCAAGTGATCGTTCCTCTTGACGAGGAGGAGTGGCTGCTGTGAAGAGCCGCCTTCCCTCGTGATTTCCTGGTTAAAACTTACGAGGGGGTCTTAGTGTCGATCGGTCCTCCACTCGACCATGTTGTCCCCTACTGAGAGAGGAGCGCTGTGATGAAATCATTATGTGACTTTGTGAGTTCTTTTGCTTTCGGTACATTTCTGTACGTTGCATGGTTTGTTGGAGGTTCTCCAACACCTGACCTGCAAGCTGAGCATAACCTGGAGTTCGTGCTAAAGCATCATCTGGATTATTCAGAATATCCCGAACTAGTTGCAGGTTTTGTATTGTTACCGAAGGTCGTGGGAGATTCCTGCTTGTAGTAGGCGTTCGATGAGTTGAGTTTTCCCTCGACCTTCCGGTTGGCCCTGTCTGACCCCTTACTCATAGTGGAGTAGGAATAGGTGAATTAACTGATGCACGTCCATCAGCTCGGTTGCCTCGGGTAGTTGGTGCTTGAGCGCCCGTACCATTTTCACCAGCAAGTGGTGGCAAGTTAACCCGTGGAGGATCGTGCATGGCATCCAGACTGGTATCTCCGATTGCGTTAACTTCGTGGCGCCAACAGTGATTGTCCAATGAGCTCCCGTCGTAGCTAAGGGAGAGCCTTACAAAGCTTTGGTAAGGAGCCTCCACAACGGGGAGCAATTGGAGATTACCGCCTCTGGTGGGCTTTATGGTGGACTCAACCTAATCCGGCGGATTACCGATCGTATACTGAGTTTCACCATGCCCACTTAGCCTACGATCGGTGATAACTTCATTGATACCCTTACCAGATGTCGATTAGCCCCCGGAATACGTAGGAACCGTTGGCGAATGCTGATCGTCCATGACAATATCGAGAGTATATGGACTCTCTGATTGCAGTGTTGGGCTTCCGTTGCCGCTTTTGCCCGTCGGATCGACTGGGCTTGTAGAGGCGTTCAGACTTTCCAAACAAGTCAGAACAAGCGGTTCCTCTGAGAGCGCCATTGATGGTGGCAGTGAATATTTATCCATCCCGTCGATTTCGCTAATCTCTATGAATGGCGAGCTAGTGGAGGAGGAGGAGGATGACATCCTGTTTTCTTCCATGGCGCGGATGCATGCATCCACGTTGAGGTTGGGGTAGTCTGCCAGGACGAACCAGTTTTTCTCATCCCAAGTCCTTGCCATGTTCGCATGAGCGATGATAGGGCAAAGGAAGTGGATGAGGAATGCTTGAGCGAAGTAATATTCAAGAACTCAACGCCTTCGACCCCACGGACGGCGCCAGCTGTCAACGATCAAGTCGCCGATTTTACGAAATAAACAGAGAAAAATGGCAAAGAGTTCTTGGGAGAGAATGAGACTGTTCTTTATTGCTATGAACTGGATCCTTTACAGAGGTGCCCTCGACAAGACAGTGGACTAATCCTAATTACACTGAGCGTAAGGCTTGCTATGCTATTGAATCAGGCTTGAAATATGAATCTAATGTCGATTGATGTGCTTCAATATGATGGAATGCCCTTGTTCCTTCGTGCTCCATATTTAAATAACCATCGAAGAGGTGGAAGTTACTTCTGGAGAAGACGTCTGTTGGAAGTGACACGTCGGCAGAGGGTGATTCTGCTTAGTAAAACAAGAATCGATCGCTTGCTGATGTCTGTGAGACACTCAACCGTATGGTGGTTGTTGTCAGTGTCTTAAGACTATGAAATGTCACGTGGTATGGACCAAATATGACATGTGTTCCATTCATCACACGGTAAGGAATATACTTGGTATTAGATTAGTTGTCAGTTCATTGCTTCCTCAAGCAGTCATCTGGTCGGGGACTGGACACAGGATCTCATCCGACCAAGGTTCACATTATGTAACCTCTGGAATCCTTACGACCATAGAAGTCGTTAGCCTTAGGGGTTACGACCACGAAGACATATGGTCTTTTATTATGTATTAAAGTAATATATAGGGATTTTAATCTTTGTCAGGCACTGTAGCGTCCATCCACGTAAGCGACACGAGGCACACTATACAGCAAGGAAGGATGTGAAGACAAAACGACATAGTACATGGGACTTTCCTAGCTGTATATAGACAACGCAACACGTAAAAGGAAGCAACCCTAGCGTTCATGAGGACCGGGCTGCTCGGTAGTATGATTCTTTTTTGGCGTGCAAGCAATGATAATATGTTTGGTTGTAGATATGGAAAGACCTGGTGGAGTATGCCACGCTTAAGAGAGGAAGCTGAGTACGACAGAACGAAGTTAAAACAGAGCATAACAAACGAATATAGAAATAGAAACAGTTTGAATACTGGAACAACAAAGGCGGCAGAAACAAGAACAAAGGAGAAAGGACGGTTACAGAATGATCAAGGGGCACTACACTGGAACACAAAAAAAACAATTGTACCACGAACAAATAAGCAACAAAGAACCAACAAAGTAAACGTGATACTCATGCTATCTGACCCAACGAAAGGAAAAGCGCAGCAGTAAACAGACTTACCACCTAAGAAAGTGCATCGCGAACAATCGTAACAATAGGGGTAGGCCACATGTATTGCGTAACAGAAGTCATCTGACATGTAGGGCGACAGAATTCGGCCGAATCAACAAGTTCAGAAAAGTACGTTGTATCCACACGTACATGGTAGGCTATTTCCTTTGTCCACGACAATGAACAAGAACTCGACCTTTCTTATACCCACAAAAGCAAAGCGCAAATGCACCAAATGGACTGCAAGGGGTATATAAACACATTCGAAAACATGAGCACGTTCGAAAAAGGACGTTGTATCCGCACGTACATAGTAAGCTATTTCCTTTGTCCGCGATAATGACCAAGAACCACGCACACACACCTGTGGAACCAATAAACGAAATGAAGAGCAAGGAAATCACTGAAGGGAGAGACGTTAACGCAGCGGAATCGGTAAAAAGATCTAACATACTCGTATACCCGAAGGAGGAAGCTGTGAAGAACCAAGTGGAAATCGAGGGCATTCGTCGAAAGAACAGCCGCACCGACGTCACCGCCACAAGAAATCGTGTGGCACCGGAGGAGAAAACACTGGAATAATGCAAAACGATGAGAGAAAGAATCGGGAGAAGCCGGAAAGAAGTACACAAAAAAAAATCTGGAGGGCGCCGAAAAGCAGACCTCGGTCGTGGTCCAATGAATGTCGAGTCGCGGGCAGAGGACGGAATCTGGAAAGACGAAACACGTGGGCCTCCTCTCGTAAGCTCTGTCAAGTGAAGAGCGAAACAATAGATTTGAGTGTAAACCGAGACAACCAAACGTGTCGGCGCAGCAAACAAACACACGCAACAAACATCGATTCACAGAATGGCTACCCAACGAAACCGTAACCAATCCGTGCCTAACCCGAACGAAGGCATGACCCACGTAGCAGTGTGAAGCAAACCCGCGACGCGGGGCGCAACAGCGGACAGCGTCAAAGCGTAGCAGCAGCGGAGGGCTCGTGCGCATGAAAACCGAAGGAGTTTTTGGCTAACCTAACACGTTTGCATTTCGTTTTTATAAATCTAATCACGTATTTTACGTATTTGTAAAAATGGCATCGTTGGCGCACGGTGACTTTTACGTATTTGCAAAAATGGCACCGCTGGCGCACCGTACGTCAGTGGTGCTATTTTTGTAAATTCGATATTTACATGATTAAATTTGTAAAAACGGAATGCAAACACGTTAGATTAGCCAAAACCGAAGCGACGTGCAGAGCATAAGACGAGACAGGAAACCCACGCGACGCACACGTAGCCCCCCTGAGTCGCTTGACGGTTCTCAGCAGCGCCAGCGCATCGAGGAAAAGCAAGGCATGTAAGGAGAAACGCGGCGTAACCGAAGGCGTAATAGGTTGGGCGCTGCATAAGCAGATATCGCGCGGCTGGGTAAAAATGCAGAGCGAGGGCTGGGAGCGCTCCATTCTTAGGCGCTATAAAGAGAGTAATATGTAACAAATCTACAGTATACTTTGAAGACACTGAATACAGAGAGTGCTTAGCGCTTCTGATCGCCATACCAGCGACGGATATCGCGGGGCTGGATAAAAATGCAGAGCGAGCGCTGGGAACGCTCCATTCGTAGGCGCTATAAAGAGAGTAATATGTAACAAATCTACAGTATACTTTGACGACACTAAATATAGAGTGTGCTTAGCGCTTCTGATCGGTATGGCGATGTATAATCTACTTGTCAGGTTGCTTGTACTACAGTCGCAGAGATGCTTCTCCTCACTCAGTAAAGACCAAGGCTATCTGGAAGACAGATCTCAACACTACAAAATAGGTCACATGGTTCAGATGTTACAAACAGATTAATTAACTGGGGAAAAGACAACATAATAGAGACATTATGTAACATAGGAAATAACGATGGCTGTTGCTACTCTAAATTACAGATGTAAAATAGTGCAGCAGCATCTGAAGTGCTCCAAGTACAACATAATTTGATCTATCGCAAGAATAACAAGATGAAAGTCCTAATTGCATTGGCTTCAGTGTTTCTATGTTGCATAAAGAATAAACATAAACAGGAAAACTCACCTATCTTGATATGCTGATGCTTCATTCAAACCATCTGGCACGTGTGACAATTTTGTCTCGTTGTCACCTAGAAGATTTACATAATCAAGTAAGCTTAATAATAGAAGAACTGGGAAGGTGCAGCAAAATACAAGGACAAACATGGACTAGGAAAATTCCATCTGAATACCTTCTGGAGAATTTGCTTCCTTCACAGAGTGAAAAGACGGGATATGTGTTAGTGTTGTAGCCATTTCTGGTGCAATAGTAACACTGCTCTTCTCAGTAACAATTCCTACATCACACCCATTTTTCAGTTTCTCCCGAAAGAAATCATGGTCACTTGATAGTTTTTCTCCTATGAGAGATGAGACGAGAAATGACTTAATGCAAAATATATTATCACAATTCTAGTTATGAGATTCACTCCAAAGTGACAATACAAAACCAAGTATGAGTATTTACTCACCAGTATGATGCTCATGAATGACATTGACATCTGACATCCTGTGTGGACCATAGTTGAAATGGGCATTTTTCTCAGCAAACTTCCTGTATATGGAAACTTGAGCATTTAGAGTTTGCAAATGCGAAATATAATGTTGTTATTCCTGAACTTGTAAATATAGACAACAAAACAGAATAGCGCAAGGTATAACCTAAAAAAAATAGTGTACCAAAAAACAAACTAATTCCATGCATAAAATTAGTAAACGACCATTTTGCAGGGACTTATTGAAAACGTACAGCAAAAATAAGCTAGTTCCATGCATAAAATCAGTAATCGACTATCTTGCAGGGACTTGTAACAAATGCCCAGAATTACTGGAACAAACCAAACCAAGAAAACCTTACTGATACACAAAATTCAGTATGCAACTTATGGATAGCAAGAAAGGATAGAGACTTTACAAAAGACGGTATAGGTGGAATAGATATGCACAAATATAAATTCAAATCATCAGCCTAATGTGCATTGCTGTCAATAGGAAGCATACATGATAACAGCAAAGCATGAAAATCAAGTTCTGTAACTCGACACTCTAGATCGATACTGATTTCTGACAAGCAAATTAGTACCCAGTGTCATGCAAAAGGGGGCCTTGGTCTTCACCATACTTTTGAGTAATCACAATCTCCATCAACTCTCAAATTAACGTCCAGAAATAGTCTTCAGCCAATAACTAGTTTTAAAATCTTGAAGAAAGACAGTTATAAGAGCACTTAGAGAATGGTACATGCAACATTTTCACCACAGTTAATAGTAAAAACTCTAGGTGTGAATATGCTAAACCATACATGAGATATCATTTGACCGACAATGATAGAATTAGATTTACATTGTATGGTAGTACAAGATGCAAAAAGCAAGCAACAGAAAACAACCAAGTATTCGGTACTTACATTAGTTCGGGTTTTTCCTTGTAGCGCTTAACGAGAACCTGTGCTCCACAGATGAAGTGAGGGGCCCCTTTTGATAAGATCAGTCTTACTGTCTCAGGGTACAGGAAGCTCACAAAACCGAACATGCGCTTCTCCTGATAGGGAATTCGAACATTGGTGACAGGCCCGTACTGCCTGGAAGAAATATCATGATAATATTATTCACAGAAATATGATAGCATAACGCTTAGAAGCTTATGTCAAAGTGCACTTAGTACTAAAGTTAGAAGACAATACTTGAAGTAGTTCTGAACATTTTCTTCAGTGAATCTGCTTTCAACAGGGAATGTAAGATAAATCTGGTTAGAACCACTGCCAGCATACATCAAATTGCAATTATCAGCCAAGTAACTCTCGTACTTATCAGCATCTTCCACCAGGACTATACAATGCTGCCCATGTTGTCTGAAGTTGAAACAGCAATAGTCATAATCAGAAAGTGTAGAAAAAGGAAATAATTGTGTCATTGCTAGTTCATGGTAGAGACATAATGCAAACTGAAATGCATAAGATCAGAAGAAACCTCTCAATCACTCTGGTGGTGTTAAGCTGCAGGAGAATACTTGTGAGGCTGCAACCAGCCTTCCCATGGCGCTGGCTCTCCGTGAGGTATCCCTCGGCCTGCAAAGGCTTACCATACTTCTCAAAGTACATCATTCGCAAATGCGCTATTGGGACTGGTGATGGTCTCTTCGTAATCAGGAGCTCCCTGATCTCCTTCTCCAACTTGCCCAATGACCCAAGGGGGTTAACTTGCCTGTCATTGTGCATCTCTCGGACACCAGACCCGTGGAAGAACCGACAGTTCTCACCTTTCTTGCAGTAACCCCTGGAGAAGTAAAACCTACAAGGCCTAGTCTGTGACACGGAGCTATTGAGAGGATATCTGATGACATTTGGACAAGCATCGAGATAATTCTTTGCCATGCCATTATCTGGAATACTCAAAGACTGCAAATGTTCCTCCAAGCCAATGGATCCACGAAGTGGGCTCTGAAAAGCTCCAATTTGGCCAATTGGGGCAACTGGAGCCTGAATTCCATGGAAACTGCCGCTCTGCTGAAACCGAGGCTTCCAAGAGGGCAATGGGAGGTCACGCCTCGGAGAAGGTGGCTGCAGTGAGGGTAACTGTGGGAACAGTTGTGCGGAGAATTTCATGAACGACTTCGCCTCAAGAATCAGGGAGCGTATTTGCTCATCCGGGCCAAATGCATACTGCCTGATCAGCAGATATGAATTTCTTGAGATGATGTAGCCAACGATCCCGTTTGCATCCCATGATTCAACCTGCCGGACTCTATTCAGCAACAACTTTTCACATTCCTTTGTATCCATTTCTTGATTCCTGCAACACAGCGAACAAGATGTTGGAACTCATTGCAAAGCAAGATTTCGCATTAGCAAAAGCAAGCGATTCTCTTGTGGGAAGTTACAAGAACAGGAAGTAAAGCACTGCAACAATGCGAAACAGTAGTTCAAGCAAAAACGAATATCTTGTATAGATTATCTGTTTCCACCCACCAAAAAATCGACTAGCATTTACCCAAATTCGTCTTTTCCCAGTTCCTAGTTCCAAATTTAAAGAATAAAATGCGGAGTCGGTCTTTGCTAGCGAAGTAGAAACTCTATCCCCACCAAACCCACTAAAATCTCCAACATCCAAGAACGAACCCATGATCAAGAACTGTCCTTTCCAAGAACCCATCTACAGAATCCAACCAAAGCCCACTACAATCAACTACTCCTATCGTGCCAAATAGACCACGAGCCTCAGCAAAAACACATCAAAATAAACCAACATATCCGCGACCAAGAACAATTCTAACCAAGAACCCGTCTCCAGAATTCAACCAAAACCACTTCTATTGTACCAGATACTCCACAAACCGCCGCAAGAATCTCGCCAAGAAAAGAAAAGATAGAGTAAAAAACATTTCTTTGTGGTCCTAATGTACAAACCTCATCTTCCTCCGGGAAGCACAGCACCATGCGACACAGGGGGGAAGGGAGGAGAAGAGGCCGGGGGCTATATAGTGGTGCGAAGCACTAATGCCGTACGTCGCGCGCAGACTTGTTATGGAAATGGGATTTCGCGGATGGTAATTTGTCCGAGGTTGGAAAGATTGTAGCTTTCGCCAGTTGGTGTTTTCCTAAGTTCTTGGGGAGTTGGGGGCGAGGGTTTATATTGCCACGCGCAGGGAGAGCGGTTTGAGGAACCGACTCGACAGCAAGCGGAAAGGAATTCCCTGGGGAGGGCCTCACCGTGAGGTCCCTCCCCCGGGTCCTTAGATCAGGGGGAAGATGGATCGAGATGAGGGAGGGGTCTCTCCTGAGGCCCTCTCCTATAGAATTTATTTTCACAGCAAGTTCGGTAGTACGTCGTGCAGTTGATCTTGAAGGCGCGAAGTGAGAACACGAAGAATTTTTTATTAATTAATCTTTTTTAAATTTTATTTTAAAGTTAAACCCCAGTGCACTTTATTTTTAATTCTGACCTCTTTGATCACACCACCACTCGTGGCGTAACAAAACAATGCTATCATGTTGGGGCATACTCTTGTCACGTCAGCACCCATGGCGTGACCACAACACTGTCACGCTATGGGTGGTGGCGTGACCAAAAGTACTATTTAGTGGACTTATCCTACGGTGTGACAGCGTTGTTTTGTCACGCTACGGGTGGTGGCGTGATCAAAAGGGTCAGAATTGAAAATAAAGTGTGCCAAGAGGTTAACTTTAAAATAAAAATTTAAAAGGGGTTAATTAATAATAAAAAGTTCTGTTCGGAGGAGGTTTTGCTTGGGAAAATTCAATTGGGATTTTTGAGTTGCTAAAACATGTCATCTCTATCTCTGCTACTTAAAAATTGAAGTTGGTAGTCGTCCGTTCTCTCCACCCTCTTCAGTGTCCGTTGGATCGGCAAGCGGGATATCGATAGTCTAGATTACATCGCTGAGCACGATAACGGTTGATGATCCGACATGCTAGGACTATAATTTTTTTTAATCTGTGGCGAAGCACGTGCATTGAACTAGTTTTTTAGATGCAAAAGCGTGTCATTTTTTTTTATTTGGAAGTTATGTCATCCTTCTGTTTATGTGTAAAAAAAGGTGTGGGGTTTCGATGGGTAAAGATCTCCTTGAGTTGCTACTTGACCTCCATCGGGTGGATTTGTCCAAATATGAGTCATTCCTTCTTTTCTAAGCTGTAGATTATGTCACATTAACATCTTGAACTAATTATTTGTCTCATATCATATTTGGAGGGAAAATAGTTTACTTTTCATATCATTCCCTCCTAGCACTATACAAAATACAATAGAAATTTTTACTCATGCTTGCAAATCAATTTGAAGCAACACATGTGTTTTATAAAATAGAGTCAAAGATGATATAATGTGAATCCAAACACCAACATTGCTGCAAGTTTCCCATATCAAAACAATAGAGTAGTGAGTTTCTAGATAAATACTAAATCAGATTTAGGGAGTAGGAGTTAAATCTATCTGGTGGAGTCATGTAGTAACTCTAGGGGATCTGCACTCGGTTCCAATCGAGAGCAAGAAAAGGAAAATAGTTTGAAAGACGTGTTTTTTCATGAAAAGATTGCACTAATCTTACGTTAGAACGGATAAAAATTGCATATTGAGCTAGTAAGTTTGCTGATGTTATCCATCTAATGTTTCAAATGTTGTTGGATAAGCAAGATTTAGGCTAAAATTTAGTTCAAATTTGAACTAAATGGTCATATGACATGAGGATGAGGTAGAGCTCCTGCCGTTGTTTAAAAAGGGTTTAAACTCAAAACTAAATCTTAAACCAAATATATTTCTTTTAAGCATGCAAGCAGTTTCTTGTCCTATAAAAATGTATTTTATCTAATGCTTTGAGTAGTATCAATAATGCAGAGAGCTACAACACCATGCATTACAAACACTTTTGGACCGATTGATCAAAGGCGGATGGTGGGATTGGACGACTATAATGCCCTGAGTCTGCAAAAAAGATACATACACTGACCTGCTGTAGTACCCGAGAAATATGAATATTTCACCTTCAATCTGATGAGGACAAAAGAAACGTAAATCATTGTAACACTATTGTTGTGGGAGTGGCCCCACCTTACCCTAGGTCGTCCAAGCAAAGATGCGTCCCTTGGGGGCCCCATCTGCGATCCGTTGGATGCCCAATGTCACCAAATCAAGCCCGATCCATTGTCCCAAGCTCACCCAGACCTAGGAGGTGTCTCGGTCCACAAGACCCGATCCACGATACCCATGCTTGGCAGGCGCAGGCGGGCGGGGCCCGACCTAACATAAGGTAGGGAGAATACGACACATGGCAGACAATTGAGGGGGAAAAAAGCCCTTTTACCCTTGTACTGTAGCACTTTATAGGGGCATATATGTAACCTTCCAATCGGAATATAAATAGGGACTCTGGATACCATCTAAGGGGGTTGGAACACTTGTATTCTTACACTTGTGTAATACAAAGAGTTACTACTTCATTCATTCCCCAAACCCTTAAGGCTTTGGTGACCTATTTGGGATCATCAAAGCTCTATTCTTATTGTTTTGTTCTATAGCCACAACAATCGTGCATTTACCGAACCAATGCAATCCATGCCCTGTTTTATTAAAAAAGGTAAAACACTCTGATTAAATTATGAGAATAAGCATTACAAAGTCCCTAGCCTTGCACAAAAGACTTAAAAAATTGATAGAAAATTACAACTAAGCCCTTTAAGATTGGTCATTGATAGAAAATTACATGTAAGCCCTTCAAGATTTGTCTTTTTGTTCTCCTTGCACACAACTATCAAGACCCGGGATTAACACTCCCAAATCTCCTATGTATTACCAAACTAGTCTCATGATCAGTGGCTAGCTCACAAAGTAAACAAATATGGTAACATCCATAATCGCAAAGCTTTATTAATAAATATCAGAGTTGATTACTAGAAAGGCATACGAGCCAATAATAAAGAGCACAGCGGAAGACGAAGAAAAAGTAATAGAGTCCAGCTAATCTGCCATAGATAATCGACTGGGGTAGCGGCCTAGTCATCGAGATCTTCAATAGTTGCAATGACCTTCTCCTCTGAACAACATTTATTAAGCAAAAGTGAGCACAAACAACCGTGCCCCGCAAGTTACACCCAATAACAGAATTATAATGCATGCAGGGGTATATCAAAGGAAGACATATAGGGTTGAATTTGCATAAAGCAATGTTTGCTTTAAATACTTGTATCAGGTTCCAAAGCAGATATTCTATAACTAAAATTCATTTCCTAAATTCTCAAGCTTTATAGTCATATAACATTCACACAAGAGTGGTGAAGGATACCCTCCTATCATAAGGCTACCCGCCCAATTTCCCATTTAGATAAACCATTTGATAAAGTGTTTTGAAAACAAAATTAAAGTCTAACTTTGAGTGGCTTTGCTTAGCATGTCCATGACCATGGACACGGCTATTCAAATAGTTTTTAATACTTTGCAGAGGTTGTACAGCTTTACGCACAAGAGATAATCACTCGTAATGTTCGTTTCACACACTTTTGAAGGTGTGCGACTAAGAGATTATCACAAGGCCTTTACAATGCATCATCCCACCGTAGTCCCACCTCGCTAAGGTTTCACTTTCTTTGGATAGAAACCCGTCAGACTTAAGCCCCCTCTTGCGCCATGTGGGAATACATAAAAGTAGGTCATAAAAACACCCACGCAACTGGATGGCACAACCAAGATGAACTGATACAAATTATTTAGCCAGGTCCCGCCCACACAGGACACGTGGTAGTACGATGGGGCTTAGCAAGATGCGGCTCGAAGACCGGTCTTAACTGACTTGGGCGACTTTCCAACAAAATCCATGGGCCTCAACCATACCCGATTGAGCTCGTGCATAAACATGCACCCACCAATCATCCATTTCGCCCAAGTCCAAACCAATATTTATTTTGTTTTGCTTTTCAAAAATCATTTGCAAAACTCCTATGGTAAAACAATACCATAAACTCATTGAAATCATAATTGATCATTTGGCTAAAGTTCCCAAAATTAAATATTTTTGGTCTAAACTTTGTCTAAGCATCAAGTTTTTAAACAAAAACATCTTGTCAATACTATTGTATTAACCAGAGTTTTATCTAGGATAACAAGGTGTGAGAATTTGTTGTACAAGAATTGTCAACTCCAAGATTAGTATGGCAACCAACAAAACTATAATCATAATCCAATAATCCAATATCTAGCAATTATATAATCCTATACTCCGATATCGATTAGTCCAATATCCACAATATCAGTCTATTTCTATGAGCCGACTTCCATCGATCCAATATTCAACGATACTCTAATTCTATAATATGAAATCCATCAATCCATTATTCTTTAATAAATTATTTCTAATAATTCAACATCCATCAATCCAATCATTATGTAATCCTATAATCCAATTTTGATAATCGATATCTAATAATTATCTATTTCTATAATCTAATCTTCGATAATCCAATATCAACAATGATATATTCTAATAATTCAGCAAAATATATCGGTATAATCCAACCAAGATATATTTCTATAATCCATCTAAGATATATTTCTATAATCCAATCAAGATTTATTTCTATAATCCAATATCCATCAATCATTTATTTCTATAATCCACATCCGTCAATATTGCATTTCTATGACTCAATCTCCAACAATTATTCAATCCTATAATCCAACAATCAATAATCGACTAATTCTATACTCACTATCTAAGAATCATGTATTCCTACAATCTAACTTCATCCATCGATATTATCATAATCGACAATAAGGTATTCTTATAATCAAACATCCGGTTGTAATGTATTTTTATAATCCAATCCTTTCCACTTCTAACCCCTAAATATATCTCATTCGGAAAGATTATCCATACTGTCTATCTTGATAATAAATGGCTATACAATGGAATTGAGAATAACTATAAAGGTTAAGACAAGAATTTAAATTACTTGAATATAAATATGCATGCAATAATAATTTAAACAGAATTTAAATAATTTAAAATACTGGGATTCAAATATGATCAAAAATGTAACTTGCCTTGCTCAATTAGTTGTTGTTCGGAAACGATGTTGAAAATTGACTTTCTGAAGTCGTCAAAATACGACTTTCCGAAGTCATCGAATGAGCTAAATTCAAATAAATTCAAATGAACTCTAAATTAAATAATTTTAGTATAGAAAGCTAGATCTTGAATTTAGATGATTTTAGAAATTTGAATCATCTAAATCGGAGCTCGAACGAAGGAGAACGAGCTCTCATAAGTTTTTAAATCACATGATCGAAAGGAGCTTCGACTAGTCAAAAGGTTTCGATTACCTGGTCAAAGGAGGTTCGACTGGTTGGAAGGTTTTGACTACACAACATGGTCGGAAGGAGGTTCGACTACACGACGTGGTCGGATGGAGCATGAGGGAGAACAGGGCACAGGGAGCTCACCAAGACCGAGAAAGAGGCTGGAGGAGGTCGGTGGACGGCGAACGGTGGTAGGGAAGCTCGCAGTCGAAGGCGAAGAAGGACGGCGATGAATGGGTCGGCTGGGACTGAAGGAGAAGAGGAAATGCAGTGGCTCCTGTGAAACAGAACTGAAATTGAGTGAGGGGATTGCTTCAAGGAGCTCTGAGTCACGAATTGACGTGGGTAGAAGAGAAGGGGGCTGCACTGGTGCGGTGAGGACCAAGGGGAAGCACGCGGTGGCTTGAACTCGGAGCTCGGGGCTTCGGGCAAACCACAACAACAAGAGCGAGAGTTGGGTGGGGGAAGGAGATGAAGAAGGCTGATCTGGCTCTTTATAGCCCAGAGGGGGGAAGAGGAGAACTGTTGGGAGACTCGGAGGTGCGCGGTCCCGAGGTGCGACAGGGGACAGGTGCGACGAAAGACGAGCAATTAATGCGCATGTCGCCGAGGGAAAAAGGGGCAGGATTCGCGCCAGGGCGACGACTTTGCAGCGGTGGTGATGCGAGCTTGTGCACGGCGGCATGGGCTTGGCGAAGAAGATGGTGACCAGGCGAGGAGGAGGCTGACAAGTGGGGTTGGTCGAAACCTGGTCGGAGGGTCTGGTCGAAGCCGAGTGGCACTAGCGGGTCGGCACGTGGGGAACGGGCGCAGGAAGGGAACATGATTTCTGATTTATAGAGAATACACTAATCCAAAAAGGCTTTTAGGAAATAGTAAATCAAATCCAAAAATTCAAGGAAATACTTAAAATACTCTTTTTGAGCTTAAATCCAATAACACCCAAGAAAATTCGAATTAATTAAAGTTTGATTAATTCATGTTAAATTGTTTTTATTTTTCTAAAATTTCAAGTTTAAGCTTTAACAATCCAATAAAATCAAATGGTTATGTTTATTTGGAAAAAGTCTATTTTCCAACCTCGAACTTTTCAAAAAGTCTGAAAAACAACCTTGAAGTAAAAAACCAGACAACATAGTACCTCAACGTTTGCAAAACGGACAAAATACCCCTCGCGCTGATTCCACACTGGTTTTGTGCTGATGTGGAGGTCCACCTGGCACCCTTATGCTGACGAGGCATGTATAACACGCGTGCGGCCCGGCCCCTTCGCGCACAAGTCCCTCACTCTCGCGCTCGCTCTCGTCTGAACTGGGCCTGGTGGCGGCGCGGGTCAGGAGGCGCCGACTGGAGTTGCGCTGAGGGCGGCGACGGTCGCTTGGAGGGAGTTGATGATTCAATAGCGCAAGGCCATCGCAGATCTACGGCAAAATCATGAAGGTGAGTGTTATGCATTTCGGGATTTAGGGATTTTAGGGTTCTAGGGATTTAGGGATTTAGGGATTTTAGGGTTCGTGGGGATTTGGGTATTTACAGCATTATGCAGTCGGCAATTACTATACTAGATTAGAGATTTCGAATGGATCTTACTAATTAGTTCTGACATGTATTTCTGCTTACAAGAACCAGTAGAGTTTATCTTGTGGTAATTTGCTAGTTGCATGCATGTAGGGATAAATGTTGTGGACACTCTCCCATTTAGATTTCACTTCAATGGCGAGTTTATACATGATGGTAAGGACTTGCATTACTGCGGTGGGTCGGAGGGAATGTCTTACATATAACGTGATAAGATGTCATTACCAAAGATCAATGGACACCTCAAGGAGCACTGCGATGTTGTTGAAGGGATGTTACTGCATTGGTTGTTCCCAGGGAAAGATTTGGGCAATGGGTTGAGGGTTTTGGTGGATGACAAGGCATGCCAAACAATGTCTGATTGTATTGTGGAAGGAGGTGTTGCCGAAATATATGTGGAAGCAACAATAGCTGTAGAGGATTTTGAAGATGAAGCTAAGAAGGAAGATAGTGACTACGAGGATGAGATTGAGGCAATGTCTCCAGGAGCAAAGGATGACAATACTGCACCATTGCTGGCTCCAAGGAAGTGAGCATTTTGACTGCAACACCAGAGCAGAAAATAAAGGAATTAGAAGCAGTGGAGAGGTTTTACAGCCCTATCAGGAGTCAGAGCAAGAGCAAGCAAGATGATCAAGGTTGTGGGAATGATAAAGTAGTGGAGAGGATGCAGAGACAATATGATGGTGAGAGCTCTGATAGTGACTACATTCCTGGTGACTATTGTACATCAGAGGAAGATGAGGAAGCATTAGATATCATAAAGCAATTCAAAGAGTTCAAGAAGAAGATGAAGGCTGGTGAAATAGCTAATCTTGATGATACGCCCTTCGAAGGTCCCCCTATACAGTCAAGATGTGCAGATGGGGGACAAGTAGAAGAGGAGGGTAATGAAACTCCTTATGCTGACAGCGATCAAGATGGTGACTCATTTGATGAGGTAGACAGTGGAGGAGAGTTGGTGAGGAAGGAGTCTAAGTACCCTAGGTTTGAACCAAAGAGGCATGTGCCAATATTCTCTCTAGGAATAAAATTTGGTGACAAGCGGTTGTTCAAGGAAGCAATCATCAATATGGCTTGGCCCACAGGAAGTTAATTAAGTTTGTAAAGGATGAGGGTGACAGAGTAAGGGCAAAGTGTGATTGGAAATAGTGTCCCTGGCTTTGTCTGTTGGCAACTAACACCAGAAGTACTAGCTGGCAAATCACCAACTTCAATGATGTGCACAAATGTCCTCCAAGAAGAGACAACAAGCTTGTAACTGCAGGAAGGATTGCTGACAAATATGATAATTTGATTAGAGCAAGCCCTACATGGAGTGTGCAGAGCATGAAAGCCACAGTACAGGAGGAAATGTTTGCAGATGTCAGCATTCCAAAATGCAAGAGAGCCAAGCACATAGTGATGCAAAGGATCATAGATACAACCAAAGATGAATACTCTGGAGTGTTTGACTATCAGCTAGAACTGTTGAGGAGCAACCCAGGCAGCACAGTAGTGGTGAAGCTTGGCAATGATGTTGAGATCCCCACATTCCAAAGAATGTACATCTGTCTTGAAGCTCTGGAGTGTTTGACTATCAGCTAGAACTGTTGAGGAGCAACCCAGGCAGCACAGTAGTGGTGAAGCTTGGCAATGATGTTGAGATCCCCACATTCCAAAGAATGTACATCTGTCTTGAAGCATGCAAGAAGGGCTTTATAGCTGGGTGTAGGAAGATCATTGGGCTAGATGGTTGCTTCTTCAAAGGAGCTACCAATGGTGAACTCCTTTGTGCTATGGAAAGGGATGCAAACAACCAAATGTATCCCATAGCCTAGGCAGTTGTGGAGAAGGAGACAAATGATAGTTGGGACTAGTTTTATTATCTGCTTTTCAAAGATCTAAGGGTTATGGATGGTGAGGGATGGGTCATCATCTCTAATCAGCAAAAGGTTAGTGAAATTTTCAAACTAATTGCATGTTCATCACTTATGTACTACATAATGTGTTGCTAACTAACTAATTGCAGGGACTTTTGAATGCTGTTCAAACCTGGGCTCCTAATGCCGAGAACAGGAATTATGCTAGACATATCTATGCCAACTAGAGAAAGAAATTCAAGGATAGGGAGTGGCAGAGAAAGTTCTGGAGATGTACCAAGGCACCTTGCATAAGCCTTTTCAACCTGGCCAGGGCAAAATTGGCCCAAAGCACGCGTGAAAAGGGCTCAGGCATTGATGAACACTGACCCACACCATTGGAGCAGGGCTTGGTTCAGGTTAGGTTCTAACTATGATTCTGTGGATAACAACATGTGTGAATCTTTCAACAAATGGATAGTTGAGGCAAGGTTTCTGCCAATAATTAGTATGCTAGAGGCCATTAGGTGTAAGGTCATGGTTAGAATCCAAATAGAACAAAGGCAGACAAGTGGCAAGGCATCATATGCCCTAACATTTTGAAGAAACTCAATGCATATATAAATGAATCTGGGTATTGCCATGCAATATTCAATGGAAAGGATTCATTTGAAGTCAAGCATCGTGATCACAGATTTACAGTAAACCTTCAAAACAAAACATGCTCTTTTAGATATTGGCAATTGTCAGGATTGCCATGTTGTTATGCCATATCATGCATATACTACAGCACCAACAGGCTAGATGATTACATAGCCTCCTGTTACTCAGCTGATGAGTTCAACAAAATATATGAGCACTGCCTAGAGCCTGTGGAGGGTATGCATAGTTGGACCACATCTGAGAAGCCACAACCACAAGCCCCAAAATATGTTAGGATGCTAGGCAGGTCAAAGAAGGAAAGGAAAAGAGAGCCTCATGAGAAGCCCAAGGCCACAAGAGTCTCAAAAGTGGGAACTATCATTAGGTGCAGATTTTGCAAAGGGACAGGCCACAACATATCTTCTTGCTCAAAGAGGAAAGAAACATTGGGTGCATCTAATACAAGTGCAAGAACTGTACCAGAAGATATCCCTCCTGCAGCACCATCTGCCATGGTAATGTGTCACTCTTGCTTCACTAATGCACCAGAACATATCTTCTTCTAACATTGTAAAATGTCCTCACGTAATGATGCAAGGATCACAACAAAGCTCTGCAAGTGTTGCTAAAAAAAGGGCAAGCCTACCTGCCAACTCAAAGGGCAAGAAGAAGTGCACTGGGGTTGTGTACTCACAAAATTCTGCAACTACAATCCAGCATGTAAGCATCTTCAAGTTTACTACATATATTTGACCCTGCTCAGTTCTAAGACTTAGCATTGTTCATGTGTTGTTGTAGTTTGGTGTGTCAAATGAAATGATCATCAAGTCATCTGCTAAGGCTAGTGTGACAACATCAAAAGGTGGTTCTGCATCTATAAGTCTAAAGGCTACTGTCCCTACTTCTCAGGCCAGTTTATGTGCCACAATTCAACTCTCCTCTGGTCATGCTTCAGCTAATGTCAGTGCTAAAGAGCCACCAAGGAAGAAACCTCCAAAAAAGAGGACAACAACTCTGCCGAAGCTCCTGATGTCCACTAGTGATGTCAACGACAACAAGCAGTGAAAGTGTGTGTATTTGATGTGAACTTTTATGCATTTGCAACTTGTCTATAACCGGCAATGGCAGTGAACTTGACTGTACTGGCAATGTGTGTGTATTTGATGTGAACTTTTATGCATTTGCAACTTGTGTGTAATCGGTAATGGCAGTGAACTTATCTGTATGTGAACATGTCTCTAATCCAAACCTACTATATGTAGTTAAGCATGAATTCAGCACTGATATGAATATCCTGATAAGTTGTTCTCTCTTTGCTGACCTACATCAAAGAATGAATAAGATAACTCTACAGCGATGATATGAGGTTACCAGACAATTCACCATATCATACCTTTAGGCATTACACATATCACATAAATGTTAGTCCTTTTTGTAGCTCATTTTGAGGCTTTAATATAGGCACTACTGTCCAGTGTCCACCACCAACTGTTACTTGTCTAAAATGCAACAAAGAGAATAACTGACTCTATTGCACATATCAACTCAAAAATAAAGGAAAAACAACTGCCAATATCCCAATACAACAATTCCCACAGTTCACGATAGGATCAGATTCATTCCATAAATTCACCAAAACGGCGATCGAATTCACCAAAATGATATTTCCATTCCAGTGAGCATTCAGTTTCACAACCTACATCAACAAACTAACAATATTTCTACCAGAACATGAAGCCAACTACAACAAAGACAGTACATGCAAACACTGAGATGATAAGCATTCTATCATTTTCTACCATTTTGACCCTATCACTAAGATGAACAATTGCAACCTCATTTTGGACCACAATTCTCCTCAACTCAGCATACTCCTCTGATTTTACAACCAACAATCTCCTCAGTTCAGCACACGCCTCTTCCTTGGCCTGTTCATCGCTAGCCGAGGCCTTCAATTCCTTGTTTTCCTTCCTCAAAGCCCTTACACAGTCGCGCAAATCCAACAAGTTCTGGTTAACAAAATCACTAGCTTCCGGATCATACCATCTCCAAAAATTGCAACCACCCACCTATACAAATTGAGAACAAATCAAACAAGTGGCAGGACGACCGCAATGGCCCCAAATTGAGAACAAATCGAACAGGCCACAGAAGAACACAAGAACACAAACCCACAAGAACACCGACCATAAGAACACACTACGCCGACCACAAGAACACTCACCCGAGCCTTGCGCAGGTAAAGTACCTCCTCCTAGAATTCGTGTCACTCCAAGAGACCCATCTAGCTGACTTCTGCCCGCAATTACAACGGATGGTTGGCTCATAATCAAGCGGACCCTCCTTGTACCTTACCGGGGAGGAAAACTTCCCATTACCGACGCCGACCGCTGAGGAATCAACCGACCACCGCCTCGTGCTTGAGCTCCCGGAGGTTGCCAACGCAATTTCTTAACCTAGGGTTTCTCGGGAGGACAAGGGGATTTCCTCTTCCACAAACGCTTGCGTGAAGGGGAAAGGCGTACCGGCCCCGTGTTGTAAAAAGCCGCATGTGGGTGCCAGGTGGACCTCCACGTCAGCACAAAACCAGGGTAGAATCGGCGCGGGGGGTATTTTGTCTGGTTTGCAAACGTCGAGGTCCTATGCTATCTGGTTTTCGACTTCAAGGTTGTTTTCCAGACTTTTTGAAAAGTTCAAGGTTGGAAAATAGACTTTTTCCTTTTTATTTTTGAATTTTTTTAAAAAAAAACCCTGAGAATCTGGGATGTTACAACAACACCCAAGCAACGGGCGAGGAATCTTCATAGGAGATGGTGGAGACGGTCAGGGCAAGCCTAACTAAGACGTCAGAGTTGTTGATGGCGGCCAACGTGAACCTAACAAAGTCACTGGAGATGTTGATGATGGCCGGTGAGAACTTGGCGAAAGTTCTAGCCAAGATGCATAGCTCACAAGGAGACCACCATGCACCTACCCACAACCAACTTTGATGGTCTAGGCACCAAAGCCGTTGTGAGCCTCCTCTAGAGGACAAGCCAAGAAGGAGGAAAATGGGGTTGACATCGCCAGCAAAGAAGGTTTTGGGGGGAGAAAAGTTGTTGACATTAATAATCGATTATCGCAAGGCCCTGTGATGGCTAGATCTAATATTTGTTGGGAATTGTAAGGCTTTACCTCTAGATCAGGGGAAAAGAGTGCAAAAGGGGAAAATAAGGTGATAAACACCAAAGCAAAGGCGATAAATGTCACCATGGAAACAAACTTATTTACGGACCTAGGCGCCTGTGCTAGTAAGGATGAATCCAGGCTCAGGTCTGTCAGGATAAAAAGCCCATGAAGACCCCCCTTGAAAATTACCAAAAATACAAAGGGGTATAGAGCTCATCCCAATAAGAGTTGGCCCAAGCTCGAGGCATGGCCCATCACTAGTTCCACCCCTGGGTTCTAGGGAAAAAAACCTTCACCGTCGTTGCCATGGCTAGGGAAAGGATAACGATAGGCAAGGAACATTTGCAAGAAATCCAAAAGATAAACTACTCGTGCCACTACTCGAGGACCCAGTGGTGATCCCCATCCCCTCTCACCGTTAACGGTGTTGAGCGCCAAAGGAAGGGAAGAGGGTCCAGATCTAAAACAACGACGAAAAGGAGATGGGAAGGGAGGAGTAGAGAGAAAGGAAACAAAAGGGGAGAAATCTTAACATGGGTGCGAGTAGATGCTCGGATTGACAGTGAGTGTAACATTCCAATTTTATGAGCTTTAAAAATCTTTTGAATAGCTAGTAGGGAGAAAATTCACCATTTGGTTTTATTTTAATTTAATTCAAAAGCTTAAATATGGACTTTGGATATCAACACAATTTAATATGATTAAAGTCAACATCAACAATGATCAAAAACTATTTTATTTGGGTTCTATGTGCTTGGATATATTTTCTAGAATTTTTTCAAGTTTATTTTCTATTTTCTTTTGCCATTTGGAATTTCTGCTATTTTATAAAAATAGAAAACTATTTAAAATCTTGGATTAAGATTCGGGCTGAATCTTCCCAAAAGCTCTTCTGTATGGCTTCAGAAATTTCAACTTCACGCTGGGGCTGACCCAGTAGCCTTGCAGGCGTCCTCATCTTCGGCCGCTGACTTGTGGGGCCCGCACCATCGTTGTCTCCGACTCGCTCTTTTCTTCGCGCGAGCTCGCCAAACCGCCATGGCTAAGCTTAAAGCCCTAAGCGACGCATCGATCCTTCTAACCAAATTATCCCGGGATTTGGTGTCAAAATTTATCCTCCTTTGCTCCATGGCGTCTCTAGAAGCCAATTCCGACAACAGCCGAGCCGTCTCCGCCGCTTAACCCTCACTACCGGTCGCCATGGTGGTCCTCAAGCACTAGCGCATACATCACCAGGTCCACAATAGTCTCCTCTACCCAATGCGCCCATCCGCTGCCGCCGGCGAGCTCTGTAGCGCCGTTGTCGTATGAACCGAAGACCTCGCCGCCGTTGATGTCACTATCGACGTTGACGCCAAGTCACCAAGGCATCTCACCCAGCACCTCAGCACTTGTGCGAACGTGTCGCTCGCGTGGCAGCCCCGTCAACGCCATGTGTACGCCGTGTGTCCACCTCCCAACTCTCTAGATCCACCGGTTCGATAGACTTGGTCCACCGTGAACCATCTCGTTGACATGTGGGTCCCACATGTCAGTTATTTATTTTTAATTCTTTTATTCTAGAAAATCCATTGCTGACGTCGTCGTTGCACAATAATCCGATTTTTTTTCTTTAAGAAATAATTCAGAAATTCGGAATAAATCCAAATTAGGGTTTTCTTTTAGATTCAAACTTCCAAATCCCATATCTTTTGCATCCAAACTCTGATTGAGCCCATTCAAATTTCTAAATTTATCTAAATTCAAGATCTATTTATTTGAGATTTTTATTTAATTTTTAGAGTTTGTTTTGCCTCAGTTATTTTTTTTATTTGCTTCGTTTACGAGTAGACGTCGATACTTCGGGAAGTTTTGAAGAAGAACGAGCACCTCAAGAGTAAGATCAGTACCTAGACCTATTCCAAGGCAAGTTATACTTTTGATCATGTTGAATCCCAGTTTTCTAAAATTACTTTGATTCAAATTATTGTATTTACTTTAAGTATTTATTTAAATGCTTTTGGGTTTAGTTATTAATCCAATTTGTTATATCCACCTTGTTTGTTTGTTATGTCATAATCTTTTATCACCCTAGATTGGTTCCTTATTTAGTTGGTATTATCATAGCACCAACGTGGGTTGGTTAGATATGATTAGTCTGCTTAGCCATGCTACGAGTCATCATTTCATGTAAGTTGCAATTATTAGCTTGACTAAGTGATTATGGAACTATGTGATAAAACACTATGTACTATGTGTTATTACTCATTGATGGCATGTGTTGCACTTAACCAACAGGGTGGGAAAAGATTTAGACGGAGGCAAGTGGTACTGTGTGCTTTGGTGGAGCTGTGTGCATGGGATTAATACACTATATGCATAGGGATTTATAGTTATAATTTGGAAGTCTTGCCTTGGTCAATTAAGGATTTAACTTTGTGCGCCATTGAACTGAGCCTTACTGTACGACCACATGCCTGATGGGACAAGCCTAACTTAGTAAGTTATGGATTCTTGACATTGATTACTCAGGAAGTAGGTTAGGCTGTGTTGCATGGTGGAGGTGCGTTCTACCAAGTAGTCACATCACGGGGCAGTTCGTCGTGTCCCTGTCCAACGGTGTGTGTTATGCCAAAGCACTGTGTTAGGGTTGGTATGACGACAAAACACACTGGGAGTATCAATGCTTGAGATGAAGTTTCTGAAATGTTTTGCTATGATTAGTGCTACCTACACTAGTTGCATCGTGTAGGTAAAGTGTACAACCTCTGCAGAGTGTTAATTAATCTATTCGAATAACCGCGTTCGCGGTCGTAGACATGCTCGAGAATTTCACACGAGGGGTAGTGTTCATAACACTCTTGGGAAGGGAGCTATGTGATTTAAGTCATATGGTTGTGTCAATAACTTGTTTATGCTATGTGTCTTTGTGAAATCAAACTGTTAAAATTAATATTGTTTATTTGTTTTACTTTATACTTTCAATCTATTATTTATATTCAAATTGCAAATGTTGCATTTCTGCAAAAGAACCGTAGAAGTCATTCCTTTGGAATAAGCCGTCATGTATAATTGCATTCTGTGGTATGACTTACGAGTACGGTTGTGTACTCATGCTTGCTAAATCAAATCAACAGAAGAGGAGGAGACTTCACCTGCTTTCGAAGAGGAGTTCTACGAAGGTACCTGATCATTAGGGTCTTGATCCCAGTCGGTTGCTTGTGGCGAATTGATGGGATTCCGCTGAAGTTATCAGTTTCGCTGCTATTTAATTCGCTGTCTAGCTCTGTGTGGCTTAATAAGTGTAAACTCAACCTTAAGGTCAAAACCATTATTTGTTAATCAAATTACTTGTTTATGTTTATTAATCGTCTTGTGTGGATCGATATTCATCTATGTTAACACTGTGTACACTGGTGTGATCCTAAACTAGTGTATTATACACATAGAGTTCAGAATTACGTTTTTTTGGTCACATTTGCCATGTTGATATGGGCAACACGCCCTCGCTTGTTGATGTGCGGACCTTGTCCTACGCCGTGCCTCGTCTTGGTCTCGTTGTTGCATGCCTCCATTTTTCTCCGCTACTTCACTATCTCTGTTAGGCAACGACAAGATCTACACTATCCCTCTGTCGTGAGAATTTTTTTTTTTAATAATCTATTTTTTATTCGAAATATCAAAAATATTCCAGCGATATTTTTTTTTACAAAAATATACGTCTGTCGCCCAATGGTTGGGCGACAGGGACCTATCGCCCAACGGTTGGGCGACAAGGACCTATCGCCCAACGGTTGGGCGATCGAAGTCTGCCGCCCAACCGTCGGCTTTAAAACCGCATGAGGCGGCGGTTGGCGTAATTATTACGATCGCCCGACGGTTGGGCGATAGGATCTGATCGCCCAACCGTAGAGCGATCAGATGTTCGCCGCCCAGCGGTGCGGCGACTCGATACCCTATATAGCCTCCTCGCGGTCCTGCAAGCGATTAGTTCGCAGAGGTTAAGCAGTTCGTGACGGAGAAGAAAGAAAGGGAGAGGGAGAAAAAAGAGAAGGAGAGGAAGAAGAGAAGACAAATTTGGATTGCGAGGAGGTAAGTTTGATTTATTTTGTACTGTATTTTTTTAAGTAGGTATTTAGTTAATTAAAATACTAGGTATAAGTAGCGTTCGTAGAAAACTATAGTTAGGAAAAAAAAGTAGATTTGTTTGTTTGTATGTAAGTAGAAGCGATAAAAAAACTTTAGAAAATCCTCAAACACCAAGCGCATAGTAATAAGATAAAATAAATAGATCGCGGACATTCAACTACCGGTGGCCTTCACCAAAACGCAGTACAAATAGGAAACAAAAGGTAACACTGGAGCATAATGATAGTAGAGTTTTTTAGCACCCGATGAAGTTACGATGCGAGATTCATGCAATCCATTGGATTTATGTATGTTTAGGAAATCATCTATTGACTCCTAAAATGTGATATAATATGTGTTATCTTGTCTTGTGACTAGCATTTGGTATTTTAGATTTTAATTATTAATAATTTAAGAGTCATTTGAGGTAGAGGATACTTATAGATAAATCTAAGAAATTTGTTTTGCATTGGATGATTGAAACTATTTCTCTATTAAAAAGCTTAAATGGCTTATGCATGCTATGAATTGACGGAAGCAATTGATGCATTTATATATTAAATCAAATGTACATGGAACACAATCTGGTACTAATGCTAGACTAATACAATTTTATATCCTTAACAATGCACAAGTTAAAGAGTCTCAACTTTTCCAATACGGTACTAGTGCAATACTTTCCTTAATGTATCAAATTCCAAAAATGTAAGCATTCAAGTCATAATCAAAATAAATAGTATATGTAGAATTTAGGTTTGTAAATTCTCTTACAAAGGAATTTCAGTTTCATATCTTATTTGAAAAATAATATTTTTAATTTCATATAATGTAGTTTTGATTTTTGAATTGTTCAAGGTGCATAGATATGAAACGTCCTTATGTATGTACCAAATATTTCTATAGATATGCTCGATTACAAAAATGTAGCAAGATATCCTGCTTCATTGTCGAGGCATTAGAATTTGGTGTCTTTGCTCTGATGAAACATAAATAAGAGAAATTGAATGGTACCAACCGGGTTGTGGTAAAAGATGATTAAAAAATTAGGAAACAAATAAGCAATGTTAGTTGATATTTAAGGAAACAAATAAGCAATTCATGGATTCATTGGATTGAGTTTTGGACTGGTCAGTTGAAATTGAAGGACTGAAGGGGTCCAGTAATCTCACCTTTCAATATGGGAATCTTCTCTGGAGCCTTCACTTAATCTTTTAGTTTTCTAAAAGTTTATTTTGAGTCGCAGTTGCTTAGAGCGACAACTTCAAACAATACCAACACCAACAGTTAAAGCACAATCATAGTTAATATTCCTATCATGTAGTGCATGCTTCCATGATATAATAACCGATTCAATTTCATCCAAAAAGCAAAGATAAGGAGGATGAATACTTTGTATAAACTAATTAGTAGAAGTAAATTAGTACGAACTAAGCGACTTAGGTAATTGGTAGAAGACGGGATGCCACTTGTAGCATTTGGGTTGCAAGTTAGCGTCCGAATTGGATAATGCCCGCTATGGAATAGCTCGGTTTTTAGGTTGAATCTGAATATGGTACCACACGTTCATTGCGGCCTCGCCTTAGGGAATGAATGATGTCTTGATCATCTTTGTCGTGTAGTTGTCGACGATAGGCGAAGGGCCTTACAAATGTAAATTACAATGTAGCGATACTTGCATATATATGCGTTATGGTGACTAATTGCAATGTTGGAAATATTTGCGACCATACAATAAGTCATGCCTGTATCCACTACATTGAAAGTGCATTACGGTGTTGGCACCGTTCGTGAAGGTCCCGCGGTGTTGACTTGAGCGATTTTGACAAGCCACTCTGGTACACGGACGGCGAGAATGCACTAATCGAAGATGTGAAGCCTTGGTGACCCAGCTTCTCTTTGAACCACGAGGTGTGCGTCGACATACAAGGGCTTTGGAGCCGGTCTTCCACGAACATCACCGGTGGGAGTTGAGAAAGGCGATCGACGGCGAGTGTGGAAGGCCTTTATAGAAGGATGTCGGCGCCGTGGATATGAGTGTGTGATACTTGTGCAACCATGCCCAAAAGAAGCTGAGCAGGGCCCCCCTGCCGGATATAATCCGGGTGTTGCGAGCAGCTCGGTTGCCCGGCATGTTGGTGAAGAAGAGGACCCGGAGGGCTGTGTTACGAAGAGTTCAGAGAATGTTGCTTGTGATGAGCCCGACGCGCTACATATAGGAGAGGAAGATCGGGCACCACATGATGAGCCTCTGAGACGGTGATGAAGGAGAGCATAGGGATTACATATTGCATCAAATGGAAAGCGATGACCGGATGGCCTTGGCTGAAGAGGACGCTTTACAAGAAGACGACGAGGGCAGTTCCGATGAGGACGGAGCTCCCATCCCAGGAATGGAACAGTTGTGCCGAGGGTCTATGTCGCACGACGACGAAAGCACGAATCGCCGTGGGAGTACCATGCCACGGAGGTTCGGTTGCACTCAATGTTTGTCGATAAGACATCCTTGCAGGATGCCATTAAAGTATGGGCTATGTCTATGCATGGACGCGTTTGGTCATCAAATCTAGCCAAGAGCGACATCGTCAAATGCGGCGATCCGGTTGTCCTTGGCGAGTGCAGCGCAAGATAGACCAAAGTATGAGACTCCTTTGGATTGTCTCGAAGGTGGAGCCGCTTTCGTGCATGCTCAGCAGGTGTTTTGTGCGAACATCGTAACATAACGTCGACATTCATAGCTAATTTGATGTATGGAGAGATAGTGGAGAAGAAGGATATGGAGGCCGGGCACATTATGGTGGCTATTGAGAAGAAATTCAAGTACAAGATCAGCTATGGGAAGGCGTGGCGTCGCGGCGAAGGCTATGGAAAGACGGTTTGGATCTTTTGAGGCGGCGTCGACAACCTTCCTCGTATGCTTGAGGTCTTTGCAGAGAGAAACCCGCACGTACATTCTTTGTGAAGGACATGCCATCTAAAATTCGCGAGGTTTTTAGTAATGCATAGGGCCTTCGTAGCCTTGATCCCTACATCGAGGCTTTTAGGCATATCTTTGCCGTGATCTCGATTGACGGACTTTTTGACCGGAAATACAAAGGCAGATCCTTACCGCCATAGGCGTTGGCGGCAACAATCAAATTACGCCATTAGCCATCGCATTTGTCGAAGGTGAGAATTTTCACGGTGGTTGTGGTTCCTTCAACATCCGAGGTGGGAGTTGTTGGAGCTAAATCTGGTGTGTGCGTGATTCATGATCGCACGCCGGGATCAAGGCCATAAAAAACTTCAGAAGACCGGAGGAGCCGTTCCTTGGCGGATATGACGAAAGATGGTGTATTCGCCATTTGGGGCCAACTTCTTCAAGAAGTTCGAAGCAACCCTTGGTGAAGCTATTCAAGAGGTCGGCTATGCGTAACCAAAGAGCAGCGCAAATTTGACGCTTATGGGCGCCGCCGACTAACACAAAGAGAAACACGTGACACGAGGAACCAAGGAGCAGAGTTCGAACCGTTTGGTCCGAGGCAGAGGACCTCGAGGAACATCGAGTGCTTCTCCCATCGGATCGAGGCACGACCATTGGACAAGTGGTCTCTGCGCATGACACGGACGGGGCAAGGTGCGGCATAATGACCACTAACCTTGCGGAGGTGTACAACCGGGTTCTTAGGGGCCTTCGTTCTCGGCCCTCGTCGCCATCGTGGAAGGTGTTCGCACGCACTGTCGGGTATTTCGAGGAGAGGCATGCAAATGCCGCACTTCATGCCACGAACCCTCAAACACCGTATTGCTCGAAGATTACGGCATACATGCGGCGAAGACACGAAGGGCGATCGCTGCGGTGTGCGTGATGGGCAATATGGACATCGTTCGGCGTGCTCTTGCGGATAGAGCCGGATTTGGGGCGGCTCGTTCTCTTGTCACCCACGAGGTATGCCTTGGAGATCATGTCAACGAGCCTAGCCAGATGCGTGCAACAAATGAAGCTCTTACACAAGCCATGCTCTCATGTGCTCGCCGCATGCGGATCGCGGCGTATGGACCCTTTGAACTTTGTGTCCGAGTATTTCTTGAAGGAGAGGGTGGTGCGGCGTGGATCGGCGAGCTTAGGGGCTTGGGGTTGTGGGTAACCGCCACCTTGGATATTGCAAATAGGATCTGGATTCGGATATTGACATCTTTGAAGGGCAACAAGGGTCGTCGGTAGAGTCGTCAGACACGAATGATATGGATGAAGCACAAGCGAGGCGTTGGGTACACGCTGCGCAACCTTGCGGACGGAGGGCTACCCTGACCCAGACGATGCAAGGCACCGGTGGGAGTAGGCATTGCTATGGAAGGATGTCGGCACTTCTTAGGTGTGAAAGTGGGACCGAAATGGCAAATCGATGCACATTGTCATTTGTACTTTGTATTGTTTATGTAGGCTGTTACGGTACTACCCAATTTTCATTTGATGTACGTAATCTTAGTAAGACATGTATCGTATGTTGCACGTAATGTTTATTTAAGTGTTGTCTTCGTTGTACTCTTTTGATTTTGTTTGTTTGCAAGTTAAATTTACTCATTCGTTACACTCGATGTTTTATTTCCGCGTGTTGCTAACTTAAAGTTGTTTTGCGGTATGGATCACGGATCCGTGGAGTTTTAGCCTCCTTGACGCGCGATCGGCCAAAGTACATCAGGCGTCGCGTCGTGTCCCTCATCCTCACGGGCCTTAAGCCTTGTTGTGTTGGGGGTGATCACGCGGACACCTCGGGTGGCTTGGAGGCTAGACCCACGCCGACAAAGCGAGTTAGTATCGTCCACACTATCTTCGCGGCTGTACCTTCGTCTTGACCTTTTGTTCCTTCGCAGTTGGCCTTCTTTGGTCTACTACCTATCGCCGGATGGTGCGAGCCACGGACGAGGACGAAGCCGGCAAGCACCGCTGATCGGCGGCGACGGAGACGTCCATCTTTGGGCGAGGCGATCCGGCGCTTCCTGCTCGATCGCTCCTGGCAGCGGCTCTTGTAGGCCGGTGGCGACAGAGACTCACACTTTCCATCTCCCATTCGGGAGATGGCCCCCGCAGGGGCGTCTCGCTTCTTGGCCTCCCTATCGCGGAGGTGCCGCCTTCCGCAGAGCCTCCGGATAATCGGCGCGAGGACCGGTGGTTAGGGCGGCTTGGCCGAATCCGTATGGACGACGTGAGTTATGAACAATTTACATCCTTCTTACGATTTTCACTACGGTGCCCTTACATGATGAAATCGCGGGACATGGGCGACTTGATATACCGGCCCGGCGTGGGCGATCCGTGACAAGGGCAAGGAAAGGCTCATGCTTGGTGAGCCCGGCCACATAACAGATCCAGAGTCTTACCAGAATCCGTATCCACGACGTTAGTTATTAAGAAGTTAAATCCTTCTTACGTTACGATTCTCATTATCGGTGCACTTACATCATCGAACCGCAGATATGGGCGACTTCGACATACCACCGGCGTGGGCGATCCGCGACAAGGGAAGGGAAGGCGGCGAGAGTTCAACGCCGAGCTAGCAAGGAAGGAAAATGGCCCCGGTCCACGCGATAGGTTAGGTCATTACGTAGTACTCCCGATCCTACCCCCATGTTTTTACTATCCCTAAAGGCATGTATACTTACATGGTCCGGATATACATCACAATGTACCGTAGTAGTAGCGAGTTTGACTAAAGCAATTAGCGAACCATCATGCCATGTGACTACGTGTCACGTGTTCATCTGTGGACTCTAATGTAGTTACAGTTACGTGTCTCCACTAAGCCATCAAAGCAAGACTATATTGCAAGTATGCCTCTTCTAGTGCAATCCCGAAAGAACCATTCGCACCGACATTGAATCCTCCATGTTTTAAAGCATCTTCATAATCACAACGAAGCGTTCTCGGCCCTTCACTCATATTCTGTATTAGGTCCATAAAGTACGACCTTCCCGCATCGAGGAGAGACTCCTTCCTCACGGTAATATCACTTACCTTTCTACTTACAACTCATTACTGTCTCAATCGTCCTCACAAAATTCAACAGAAAATTAGCGCACTACAACAATATACAACGATCAAAAAATGTTATTGCGACTCTGACAAATTTCATACCTATCATATTCTACGAAAATAACAAACAGACCAACTAACAGCGTCATAACACTATTATTTTCAAAATAAATATCATGACACAATCAGATTTGCTAAATTTAGTTCACCTAGAAAATGTAATATTCATTACAACTCAATTAAACAATATTTAAAAACAACAAAACAACCTGCAGGCTCTGTCGCCGAACCATTGGGCGATTGGAACCCGATCGCTTCAGCCATGGCGAGACCCGGTCGCTCAATGGTTCGGCTGACAGAACACATCGCCAGCCAATGACAGATGCAATCGCCGGCGACGAGATTGATCGTGCGGGGACAGATCGATCGCCTAGCGGCAACATCTGTCGCCCAATGGTTCGGCGGCGAAACCGATGCGCCAATGACAGATCCGATCCCAACGATTGGGCGACAGTAGAATATTTCCGTAAAAAAAAAAGTCGGTGGAATATATTTGTAATTTAGAATAAAAAATAGATTATTTAAATAAAAAATTCCTGTCGTGACCAGGTACCAACCACTACCCTCTACCCTTGTGCACGTCGTCACAACTCTGGGCAATGTTGTTCTCAGATGGAAGAAGGTGTCAACATATATAAAGGGCAAAGGTGATGAAAAGAATTGATTGTGAAGATTTTTAGATGTGCAATCAATGACTATGGATGGGAAAAATTCGGGCTATGCCTCTCGTTGTTTTGCGGTTTTGTCACTGTTTTTTTTACTAACTGGTTTCACGCCACTAGAATCATAAATTTATTTGGATTTTGCCATTATTAGCTTACTTTTTCTCAAAATTCCATAACTGCCCACACCCTTTCTTCTCCCCTCCCTCTTTTTCTTCCCAAAATTCGTTCTCTGTATTTGTGACGGCATTTAATCGAAAGTTCAACATATTTGGAAGGGAAAAATAGTCCTTTTGGCTCAATCAGTGGGCATTGATTTTGTCATAATGGTATTTATTAAAGAAGTTTATGATTCTAGTGACATAAACCAATTAGCCAAAAAGCTGTGACAAAATCCAAAACTACAAAACTACGGATGGCATAGACCAAAATTTTCCATCATCAATAAATGTGTGAAACATAGATGTAAAGCATTTTTTGCCAGGCCTAAAGCCCGAGTTGAGGACCGGGCCGATCTTAGAAATGTAGCCCAAGATCAACTGGGGCCCATCCTGGAACAAGGAAATCTGCCAGGCCCAACGCCGAGCCTAGCCCAATGCTCCAATGGGATTGATCTAGGTTTGCTGCCCAGAACCCGGTCAAAGGCCAGTCCGGCCCAATAGATGCTGTAAGTCTAGCTCGCGTTTTTGTCAGAATGTATAGAAACCTATTTCATGGCCCGTTGGCTCCTATTTAGGCCTGGGCGGACGGCTTGTGGGCGGCCTTCCCGGCCACGGGAGACGGGAGAGGGCGGGCGGGGTGATGAACCGCAAGGGATAGCACGTGCGCAGGCCGATGGGTTGCCGCCTGCGGAGCCCGAGGCTGACGCGGGCCGTTGATGGTGGGCGATTCTGCGTGCACGAGAGCGTCGAGAGGCGCTGTTCGGCCGCACGGCGTGGCGATTTGATGACCGCCGAACGGCAGGCAGGCTGAGCTGGTTCGCTGCGCGGAAACTGCGTGTGCTGTTCGGCCGTGCGTGCGGAGGGAGGCAAGCCGTTCCATTTCCACGGTTCCACCCGCGAGTCGGATGCGGGCTGTTCCGCCGCACGGGAGCGGAGTGCGGAATCGGGCTGGTTGGCAGGTCGGATGAGGCTCGGTGTTCGGCCGCGCGGCGGGGCGTTCTTCTGGGCCGCCACCGTTTTGGAGGACTGTGGACGAGGCCGCGCGGCCGGCATGGGCTTGTCTTTGCGGACGGTGCTGCTTGGACAATCAAGACAACTCTTTCCTGCCGTCCTGCGTTGTTTCGGCCGGCTGTCAAAAACAGTGAGAGATCTTCCTTCAAAGAAAAAAAGAACAGTGAGAGATCGTTGAGTACTCGAGTGAGACGACATCGAAATCATCAAAGCAAGTCACGACCCAGATGCCTAACTAGGCCCCTGAGTACCTGAAAAGTTAGCAGGCACAGCCGCATGGTCCGCACGAGCAGCCGCCTGGTACTCCCCTTGGCGGACTCGAGATTTCCCGAACCAAAAGTCCAAAACTGTGCACGGCGCGCATGGGTTCAAGCGTCAACAGCACAGTACCAGCACTACCAGCAGATGTAGACCTCTGGTCGCAACACGGGCCGGCGTGGTCGGCATGCAGTGCCGCAGTGCGGGCGACCGGTGAACACGTGTGAACCTCCTGGCGCCGGCTACCGCTGCCACCTCGCCCGGAAACGCGTCGATGCGGCACTGGGTACTGGGTAATTTCGACAGCACCGCATCCTGCCATCCATGGCAAAAAAAAAAGCTTCCCTTGGTTTCACGCTGCCATGTCCTGTATGTCCAGTGGCGGAGTCAGAATTTGAGAAAGTCTCGGGTCCAAAATTAAATGGCTATAAGTCTATAACTAACATCAAATACTATCAACACTGAGATATAACAAAAGTACAACACAAATGCACAATTGAAATAAAATTTGAATTCGATGTTTAACGATACGACAAAATAGATAAAACATAGCAAAAAAAGAGAGAGTGTAACATACCACTAGAACGAAATTTTTTTTGCTTAATTATCAAAGATTTGGTTCATTTGATCCTATCATATCTTCATTAACCATAGTACGAGAACCGGAACCTACAAAGATAAAATTGCATATGTAAATCAGGGACACAAGACCACGACATCATTTTTAATACAAATTACGAAATAAGAATGTAACATACCACTAGCACGAGGTAGTTTCTGCTTACGCGTCCTCATACTTTGAAAACGTTGTAAAATCTTGTTATCATTGATGCTTGCAAATATATCTCGCTCAATATAGCATATCATGCAATCATTCATCTATTCATCATTCATCTTATAAGATGTCAATGTCTTTGTCCTCTTCATCATGTATTTCTAATTCTAGTACATCAAATATTCAAATAGAAAGTTAATACATTGTCATATACTTATATGTCATACATTAAATCATACTCATAAATCATAACTAATTAACTCATTTACTCATACAATCCAATGTGTTATATCAATTGCCAAACAGCCAAAGTATTAAGTACTTAAGTAGTTAACTATGTAACTCATACTCATTTAGTCATTTACACTATATAAGCCTCAGTTCAGTTCCTCTTCCTCACCTAATCAGTAACCACCAAATCCAGAGGAAGCCACCGGCAGACAGACACGGCAAGACCACCAAGACCAAAGATCGACAACAATGGCAGAGGCGAGTGCGCCAATGGCCAACCTGACCCGACCCACTGAGCCACGGGGCATAGGGGCCGGGCGGCGGCGGCGACGCCGCAAGATGGGTCAAGGCGGGTGGTATGGCGAAGGCCGCTGCCGTCTTGGGCGCAGATCTGGCCGGCGAGGGAGCTACGAGCCGAACCGCCAACCGGGCGACGGCGAATCGGCGACCAAAAGGCGAAAGCGGCCGGCATATTGGGCCTTGAGATCTGGCCGGGCGAGGGCTGCTGAAGCTGGAACCGGCGACGATGAAGTCGACGACCAAAAAAGCCGGGCGCATGAATCTGGCTCTGGCCGGCCGGACGCTGACGCCATGTGATGTGATCTGGCCTAGAAGGGGAGGCCGGGGAGGAGGAGCAGAGGTAGCAGTAGGGGAGGGCGCATGTGGGGGGAGAGCCAGAGGTCGGGACTCACTCCGTCGCTCGGGAGGGGAAATGGGGAATTGAGATTTGAGAAGATGCTTGCTGGCTGCTGCTTGGGGTTGGGGATGGAGCCTGCAGTCTGTGACTCTGGACTTGCTTGGTAGCTCGGCCGCTCGAGAGGAGGGTCTTGGCATTGTCTCGGTAGCCGGCCCGAAGCTATCAGACCTCTGACCGCACATTGTGTTTTGGGGGTATAACTAAAAAAAATTTCCATTGCTATTTTTCCTGGGCCTCAGGCCGTTGCCCAACCGGCCCGAGGCCCATCTCCGCCCCTGTGTATGTCTGTGCTCCGAAATCTAGATGGATAACAACAGCAGTACAGGGTCGAGTCATGCGTGACTCGTATGGCAGGCGCTTTTCATCGTACGATCTCCACTTCTTGTTTTTTTGAATAAAAAAATGGGCAGGTCGAAAGGTTGTAGATACGACGGAGCATTACACAAAACCAACTGGAAGGAATAATCCAACATGTTGACACGGAGAATCGAGAACGATCTAGCTTAACAAAGCAACACAGGAGAGCATACATATAACAAAGCGAAGTAGGATTTTTTTTAAAACAAATAATATTTTTTTAAAGATAATTACAAAAATAAATGGTCATCCTAAAAAATTACAAAAATGTGTCCCTGTCGCCAATTCAGATGACGACAGGAACCTATCGCCAGTTCAGCCGGTTGTCGGTACACATACCTGTCATAGGTGTTGGGACCTCGAGTAGCAACCCCCGAGACCCACTATGTATTTTGGACCAGTCCCAAGATCAGTAGCTAGTCCGCACAGTTTCAACAACGATATGATCACAGCCATGCAACAAACTATAGATGAAGTAGATAAATTAACATTAATATAAGCAAAAGACCTTATAGTCAACGTTGTTACAGAGTTGCCACGCAGGGCTTACAATAGAGAGTTCGCAACAGAAAAAAAAACAAAAGAACTGTGGATATCATGGGGATATGTGCACGATCTTAGGATGATGTTACAATTGGCAATGTCGTTAACGGTTTGTCGAAACACGAGTTTTCGTCAAAGTTTAATGTCTTTGTCGATCAATGCAGTCGAGCCGGCGTTGGACAGCGGTCGGGCCAAGCCTTTCAATGGTGGTCCGAGGGTTCTTGCCGATCATCAGCCAATCGTGGCGATGAGTGTTGGGTTAGGTCAAGTTCATGGGTTTCAGTGCATATGTGTTGCATGATGCATGTTTTGACTAACGTTGGTCAAGTTGTGAAGAACTTGTTCCCAGAATCGATTTCTTTGTCTATTGTTGTGTAGGTTGCTTGGAGGTCAATGACGGTCAACGACGAGGATGATTGGGACTAAACTTGGAGAGCTGAGGTCCAGAACAATCGACGATGCCGGGTGAAGTCAATGGAATCAAGCATGGCACAAGAGGACAAAGGTGACCGAGCAGGCGATTGGTCGCGACGGAGTTGGATCAAGCGGCGCGGGGGTCGGTGCAAGTGCTATGGTGGTTTCAGTGGGAGCCGGATGGGAGAGACTTACCGACATGATAAGAGCCGTTGGATCAACCTACATGTGGCGAAGCATGGAAGTGCTTCATGAAGATGGGACTCGGTCTTTGCAAAAAGATCGAGAAGGTGTATTTTGGTAATTTTACCAAATACCGCCTTGGTGACCTTTTGCCAACACGTGGCACAAGACGGCGCATCATGAAGCGGATTAGGTCAAGAGGAGATGAAGACGGCGGTTTAAAATGTGTGCGTATGTGATCCGTTTGTGTGTAGGCCTTAACGGGAGCCCATTAGGGTTAATGCTTCTAGAAGGTCTAAGCCTCCACTATAAATAGAGGAGGGAGGTGGCTGCACCCCTTCAACCCTTTCATTGTTTTGAAACCCTAGTTTGCTTAGGGAGAGGATTAGTGGAGGTTAGTATTCTAGAGAGTTGGATTTGATTTCGTGCTCATGTATTGAGTCTTTGTCCTCCATTGATGGAGTGGCTGTAAACCAATACCATATCAAATCAATCCAATGAAAGATTGCTCAAAGATGTGTCTCTTTGCTTTCTTTCTCTCTATTTGGTGATTTGTCGTCTTTCTTTGATCCATGAGTTTTTGCATGATTTCTTGCCTTGATCTAACTTACTGTGACATGTGGGAACCCATCTAAGATCATCTTGATCATCATTCACCCACGAGCAAGTCTCTAGATCACGTTTTCGTTTTGACTCGGTTTTTGAACCACCTTCGTTCAAACTGAAAAATATAGGAACTTTGGCATAGATCTCTACGATCCTTGATTGGAATAGGTTCCTAATATCTTAGAAGGTGTGGTTCAAGTTTCGTGGAGTTTGGCCATGTGAATCAAAAGTTAGACCGATTTGAGTTTTGGTTTTCGATTCATTACATTCATCGTGCTTGCGGTCGACGCGACTTAAGCGCCGGTCGGTCGAGTGCGGTCGGTCGAGATTTTGCCTTGATCGGTCGGCCTCTGAGTTAGTCGCCTCTTTGCCTTGATCGGTCCGGCAGGCGGTCGAGACCACATTGGCGTCGGTCGACCGCACCCCTGATTAGGGTTTTGGTTTTTGGTCTTTTGCTTTGGGGTTTTGATTTGGATTCAATACAAGTCTTCTGTTGTACTTGTTTATTAATCTTCATAGCTTTCATAACTATTGGAGTGAGATTCGTGTTGAATCCTATCTTTGTGAAAAAGTGAGCGTGCTCCTATTCACCCCCCTCTAGTCGCCTTTTCGGTCCAACAAGTGGTATCAGAGCCCGGTTAGTTCAATCTTGATCTTAACCAGTCACTGAATTTGGCGATGGATAAGTACTCGACCAAGCCGCATGTCTTCGATAGGCTCGACTATGCCTATTGGAAGAATCGCATGCGAGTCTTCCTTGAGAGCGAAGAACAAGCTATATGGGTGGTTGTTCGAGCCCCGCTCGTTTTGCCCGAAGTTGCTTCGCCGGCTTCAGCAGTCCTTTTGGCTAACAACAAGGCAAAGAACCTTCTATATACTGGGCTTGGTAGACAAGAGTACGATAGGATTTGCAACCTTGCGACCGCATATGAGATTTGGCACATCCTCGAAACTTACCATGAAGGATCGTCTCAACTCAAGCAAGTGCGCCAGACAGCCTACAAGCGAGAGTATAACAAATTCGAGATGCGTCCTAGTGAGAGCATCGATGACGTTTTTACTCGCTTTAACAAGGTGATCAATCAGATGAGAGCTGTTGACATTGAGTACTCTCAATCTGAGAATGTCACCCACCTCTTAGCTGCAATCAACACCAAGGAGTGGGATATCAAGGCTACTACCATTGAGGAGAACGTCGATCTCTCTACTCTCATGTTAAAGTAACCATTACTCATAATAGAACTCCTAATAAAATCAAGGATAACACTTCTGCTTTGCATACTACTCGCAGACGTGTGTCTTAGTACTGTGTTCCCAAGTCGCTTTTAACTAACTCCAGTATTGAGACACATCGTTCTTTTGTGCTTTGATTTTTCAGGATCGCCGCGGAAGGAGGAAGAACATGTGGCTCGTCGACTCCGGCTGTTCACGCCATATGACCGGAGACTCAAGATGGTTCACTTCCTTCACGCGGTCTACGGGTGATGACTTCATCACCTTTGGAGATGATACACAAGGGCAAATTGAAGGAACGGGATCAATCAAGGTGAATGACAGATTTATCTTAAAGGACGTTGCCCTTGTGGACAAGCTAAGGTACAACTTGCTTTCTGTTTCGCAGCTTCTTGATGATGGCTACGAAACTCGTTTTAAGAAAAATGCCTGTCGTGTGCTTGATTCTGCCGGTGAGCTTATTTTTGGAATTTCTAGAGTTGGTAGAATCTTTGGAGCTGATTTTTCTGAATCTCTTGCTGGATCTCTCAAATGTTTAATTGCATCTTCTTCTGATATCTAGCTTTGGCACCGATGTTTGGGGCACATTGGTTTTGATCATCTGACACGAGTTAGCGGCCTTGATCTCATGAGAGGTTTGCCTAAACTCAAAGCCGTTAAAGATGATGTATGTGCGCCCTGTAGGCATGGTAAGCAAGTTTCCGCCTCACACCCTTCATTGACTATGGTCATGACTGACGGACCGGGACAGTTGCTTCATATGGATACTGTTGGTCCTGCTAGGGTTCGGTCAGTCGGTGGCAAATGGTATATTCTTGTCATAGTCGATGATTTTTCGAGATACTCTTGGGTGTTCTTTCTTACTTCGAAGGATGAGGCTTTTGATCATTATCATGATCTTATTCTTCGTTTGGCTTCTGAACTTCCTCGTGCGTTGAGAGCGATCCGCAGTGACAATGGCACAGAGTTCAAGAATGCATCTTTTGCCTCTTTTTGTGCTGAGCGTGGCTTTGAGCATCTGTTCTCTTCTCCACATGTCCCTCAACAAAATAGGGTTGTGGAAAGGAAGAACAGAACCTTAGCCAAGATGGCTAGGATGATGCTAGATGAGTATAGCACACCGAGGAGGTTTTGGGCCAAAGCTATTGCTACAGCTTGCCACATTTCAAACTGTGTCTTCTTGAGACCGTCTTTGGGCAAGACTTCTTATGAGTTTCGTTTTGGTAGAAAACCCTCTGTTTCTCACTTTCGAGTCTTTGGATCAAAGTGTTTTATTCTCAAGACAGGAAACCTAGATAAATTTGAATAAATGACTTGTTATGGTTTATTTCTGGGTTATCCTGCTCATTCGAGAGGTTTTCGGGTCTTTAATGTTGAAACTAATATTGTCTAGAAGACATGCAATGTCACTTTTGATAAGACTAGCCTTAGAGTTAGATCCGATGTTTCAGGTGACTTACAGGTGACAGAGAGTATATTTGTTGAGGAAGATGAGGATGAAATTGATGATGCTCTTCCACCTGCTGCTAATGCTCCTACTTCAGCTCCAGAACCTGCTACGACTGCTTCACCTCCAATTGAGGCTCCTGCTGCTTCTTCATCATCAGTAGTACCTGCGAAGGTTGAGGAGATGCTATCTCCCCCAGGCGCTCCACTGCACATTCAGAAGCAACATCCATCGGATCAGATGATTAGTAATCTTCATGAGCGAGTCACTCGCTCCAGGTATCATGATCCGAGTCTTTTCTCTCACTTTGCATTTGTAGCTTCTTTTGAACCCCGCGATATATCACATGCTTTATCTGATGCTAGCTGAGTCAATGCCATGCATGAGGAGTTAGATAATTTTGAAAGAAATAAAGTCTGGAACCTTGTAGAACCTCCTAGTGTTCATAATGTTATAGGAACCCATTGGGTGTTCAAAAATAAATAAAATGAGGATGGTTCTGTGGTTAGAAACAAGACTAGGTTGGTAGCTCAGGGTTTTAGCCAGGTTGAGGGGTTAGATTTTGATGAGACCTTCGCTCCTGTTGCTAGACTAAAAGCCATTCGCATTCTGCTTGCATTTACTGCATCTAAAGGTTTTAGGTTGCATCAAATGGATGTTAAGAGTGCCTTTCTGAATGGTTTTATAGAGGAGTAAGTATATGTTAGGCAACCCCCTGGTTTTGAGAATCCCAAGCACCCTGATCGTGTTTTCAAGCTATCCAAAGCCTTGTATGGTCTTAAGCAAGTGCCTAGAGCCTGGTATGATAGATTTAAGACATTCTTGCTTAAGAATAATTTTGAAATGGGAAAAGTAGATAAAACTCTTTTCATTCTTAGGCATGGCAATGACTTCCTGCTTATTCAGATTTATGTTGATGATATTATCTTTGGTGGTTCCTCTCATGCTCTTATTTCTAGTTTTTCTGAGACCATGTCCAGGGAATTTGAGATGAGTATGATGGGAGAGTTCAACTACTTTCTGGGGCTTCAAATCAAGCAATGCAAGGAAGGGATCTTCATCCATCAAACGAAGTACACCAAAGATCTGCTCAAGCGCTTCGAGATGGGTGATTGCAAGTCGATCGCCACTCCATGGCGATTTCGGCGCTTTGGATCGAGATGAGGAAGGAGAAGTGTAGATCACGCGAGTCTGCATGACATGATCGGCTCTCTTCGTACTGACGGCCTCAAGACCGGACATCCACCATGATGCGCCTCTGTGCGAGGTTTCAGGCGTCTCCGAGAACTTCACATCGCCAAGCCGTTAAGCGCATCTTCAGGTATTTACATTCTACCCTCCAGTATGGCATTTGGTATTGCTGCTCTTCTTCGTTGTCCATTTGGGGGGTTTTCTAATTCTGATTTTGCGGGCTATCGGCTAGATAGGAAGAGTACCTCTGGCACTTGTCATTTCTTAAGCACTTCTCTTGTCTCTTGGTCTTCTAGGAAGCAGTCCTCTCTTGCACAATCCACTGCTGAAGTTGAATATATAGCTGGCTAGCTGCTGCTAGTTGCTGTAGTCAAATTTTGTGGATGGTGTCCACTCTTAAGGACTTTGGGTTAGCTTTTGCTAGTGTTCCTCTTTTCTGTGATAACACTTCTGCCATTAATATTGCTAAAAACCCAGTGCAACATTCTAGGACCAAGCACATAGACATTCGCTATCACTTTCCTTAGAGACTATGTTGAGAAGGGTGATATTGTGCTGTACTTTTTGGAGTCCGAGGCTCAGTTAGTCGATATCCTCACCAAGCCTTTAGACCCAACAAGGTTTGCCACCTTGAGGAGCGAGTTAGGGGTAATTTATTTCTATGGGTTGGTTTGAGGGGGAGTTGGATTTTTTCTGATCTTTTCTTGTTCATCTGATCTTTTCTTGATCTTTTTTTTTATCTTTTAGGCTTTTTAAGCTTTTCTTGCATCTCACTGTATCATATTGCATTCATATGAATAATCCAAAAAGATGTATTGTAATATAAGCTTTTATGCTTATCTTTTAAAATTGATGAAGCTTTGCTTATTACCCTTTGGAGCTTTAGTATTTCAATTCTTGCTCAATACCATGTTTAGTTCTTTGACTTGCTAGAATTATCATGCTTTCACATGTGTAGCTAAGTCTTTACTGAATGAGCTGGAACTCTAAAACAACTTGAACTAAAAACTGCAATTTGTGGATGTTTTAGCTACTTGTGCAATTAGTGCTCCTTTTGTGACATTGGCCCTGGTAAAATTGCTTTGTTAGCTCTTGAATCTAAAATTGATCATTACTTGAGCTTCTTGTGCTTCTGAGAATCTAAAAACTGCTCTTGTGCAAAATGAAAATTAAAAATCAATTTCAAGATTGTCTTATGCTTAAATTGTGCCAAACTACTCTCACGAGACTGCTTGTCATAGACATGAACTTTGAGATAGTTTGATGATCCAGACGATCTCATAGGGACTGCTTGTCAAAACTGACATGAACATCAAGATTTGTCACCCTAGTAGAAGCTTAGGAAGAGTTTGTGGATGGCTCCTACTCCAGGATCTTCTTCACTAAGATATACCTTTAATCAACTTCTGGTCGAAACTTAGGAAGAGTTTGTGGATAGCTCCTAGTCCAAGATCTTCTTCACTAAGTTAGACCATTAGTCAACTTCAATATTCATTGCAAATGAAAAATTGTTGAAAAATGGGCGTTTCAGAAAATTGAGCAAAATGATTCAATCCAGGACCTGTTTGTCTCTTAATGTGGTCATTGTTAGCTTTTTGATCTCTCATTGACATTCTGACATGGTCAGTATCATTTTAGGATCCCTGTTAATGAACTTGCTAAATTTGAAGCTTTGCTTAAATTGATAAAATTCATTGCTTTACTTTGAGCCTTCAAGCTTAGCTTTGGTATATATGTCTTATCATGATCTTGCTAGCGCTGTTAGGCTTGATATGTTGTTTGTGCAATATTAGAATTGCTAGCTCGTTCTTTTGGGTAATCTCCAAAGCTTGTTGTACTCAAAAATTGAAAAATACAAAAAAAAAATTTTGAAGCCACTCAATTGTATTTCATGCATGCTCCTTCTTATGCTTTTTCCTCAATACTGCATTTGTTATCTCTGGACGAGAGGAAGGTGTGATTCCTTGATGACTCCATTGTCAAAGGGGGAGAAGATATATCAAAGATGTGTAAAGGGGAGAAGATTTAAAAGTGTTAAAAAGGGGGAGAAAATTGGAGAATTTGAAATTTTCTGAAATATGAGGATCATAGTGAGGGGAAGTTTCTTATTTGCATTCTTATAATCTTATTGTCATTTTTGAATTTCAATTGAAATTCTTGTATCCTCACAATGATCAAAGGTCATTTCGAACAATTGTTCTTTCATATGGACCTTAAGTGAGATTTTGACTCTTTTCTGGAAATCGAAGCTTTCTCGCTTTCTTTTGCCTTATTTCACTTGCCTTTGCTATTCTGAAGCCAACTTGGTCATTTTCATTACTTTCTCTTGCATTTGGACCAAGTTGTGCCTTTGTGCGAAAACATCGAGTTTTTACTTTTCAAACCTCAAAATTTGCATTTGTGGGAAATTGCCAATGTGTTCATCAAGGGAAAAATTGTGGATATCATGGGGATATGTGCACGATCTTAGGATGATGTTACAATTGGCAATGCCGTTAACGGTTTGTCGAAACACGAGTTTTCGTGAAAGTTTAATGTGTTGTCAGTACAGGAGCGGTCAGACCGGCCAGCGGTCAGATCGGCCTTTCAATGGCGGTCTGACTGGGTTCTTGCTGATCATCGGCCAATCGTGGTGATGAGTGTTGGGTTAGGTCAAGTTCATGGGTTTCAGTGCATATGTGTTGCATGATGCATGTTTTGACTAACGTGGGTCAAGTTGTGAAGAACTTGTTCCCGGAATCGATTTCTTTGTCTATTATTGTGCATGTTGCTTGGAGGTCAATGATGGTCAATGGTGAGGATGATCGGGACTAAGCTTGGAGAGCTGAGGTCCAGAACGATCGGGGATGACGGGTGAGGTCAATGGAGTCAAACATGGCGCAAGAGGGATAAAGGTGACCGAACGGGCAGTTCGGTGCGACGGGTTGGATCAAGCGGCGTGAGGGTCGGTGCAAGTGCCATGGTGGTTTCGGTGGGAGCCAGATGGGAGAGACTTGCCGACATGCCAAGGCAACACATGCCACAATTCCATAATCTCTTAGTCAAATTTAATCATCATTGAAACAAGTGATCGAGAGACAACGCATAACTAAGCAGGTCTAAGCAATATATGCACCCTTGATGGTTATCACAATAAGAATGTCCAACTAAGATTACCCACCTATGGTGTCCAAAGGTACATGTCAACATGTCGAACATAAGTATTCAAGGAGTCATACTGACAAGTAGGTGTTTAGCTAATTCCCAAACCACTTTTATACAAATAGCCACGCATGTTGGTATAAAACAATATAATTTTGCAAACTGGGAACGACATGATCAAAGGTCTATGACTTGCCTTCGTTAAAAAACTGGGGTTCTTTGGTAGAGGTTGCCGGGTTCAAAAACTCTTCAGAGAAGTCAGAATCTATACGTGCGAAAAGAGCCAAATAAATACAACGAATTCAAATAAAAACCAAAACTACCAAACTAGAACCAAAAGAAAAGCACAGGAACAAAAGAACTAGAAACGGGCTCCCGGGAGGAGGTCCAACTGAGAGTGTGGAGGTCCTGAGAAGGAGGTCCTGAGGCCCTACGAAGGATACGGCTACTCATGTGGTCGTAAAAGGGACACAACTACGCAACGTGGTTGTAAAGGAGCAAAAGGGAGGACATGACTCGAAGAAACTCACCTGGAGAGAGAGAGAGAGAGAGAGAGAGAGAAGACTGGAGGAGGAGGACGAACGGCGTAGGCGCTCTAGTGAACTCTTCGGCGGTGAGGTGGTCAAAGCGTGTGACTCCGTGGCTCCTTGGCGGCAAGCGGCGATGGCATGGCTCAGTGAACTTCTTGGCGAAACTTGAAGCACTAAGAAGCTGGGTGAGAGCAAGAGAATTGGGTGAGGAAAAGGTGATGAGAAGGGGCTGCTCAGACTTTTATAGTCAGGGAGGACGGGAAGAGCAGCTGAGAGACTCTGAAACACATGCGTTCAAGGGTAGGTGAAGGAGGAGATGTGAGCAGGTCTGGGAGGAGACAAGAGGGGGCAACGGGTACTGCAGAAAAGATAGCATTTAATGCGACACAACAGCATTTAATGCGCTAGGACTTCCGCGTCAGCAGTGATGCGACGGAAGGAAGAAGAAGGTGAGCAGGGCTGACTGGTGGAGCTGGTCAAAACTCGGGAGGGTGGTCCAACCAAAGGAAGGTCGTGACCAAAGGGGTTGTTGTGACCCAAAGGAGGTCTACCAGGACCACCCAGGAGGTCTCCCAGGACCACCCTGGAGGTCTGGACTGAGGGGAGGGTCCAAACGAGAGGGAGGTCTAAACTAAAAGGGGGTCTAAACCGAGAGGGATGTCCAAACGAGAGGGAGGTTTGGACGGAGGGAGAGGTCCAAACGAGAGGGTGGTCTGGACTGAGGAGGAGGTCTGGATAGAGGGGGAGGTCCAAACGAGAGAGAGATAGGAGTGCACAGAGGAAGGGGATTTCAACACCAGAGAACTCCAACAACTCTAGAGAAACCGAACTTTGAATTAGTTCAAGTTGGATTAATTCATATTAAATCGCTGCAAATTTCCAAAATCTCCAAGTTAAGCTTGAGCAATTCAACAAAACCAAATGGTTATTTTTATTTTTGAAAATCTCAGAAAAGCCCAAAAATTGGGATGTTACAAACCTACCCCCTTAAAGGGAATCTCGACCCCGAGATTCGGGCTGACTAGAGAATCGGCGCGGAAACTCGGGCTTCAGGTCTTCTTCACGCTTCCAGGTAGCTTCCTCTTCAGTGTGATTGCTCCACTGGACCTTGCAGAAATGGATGATTTTGCTTCTTGTCACATGCTCGGACACTTCCAAAATCTTGAGGGGTTGCTCCTTGTAAGTGAGGTCTTGCTGCAGGTCTACGGCTTCTACGGACATCTGCTCCTCTGGCACACGCAGGCATTTCCTCAACTACGACACGTGAAAGACATCATGCGTCCGACAACCGGGGCGGAAGCTCCAATTGGTAAGCCACTTCCCCCCTTCTGTCTAAAATTAGAAAGGGTCCAATATATCGAGATGCAAGCTTCCCACTTACTCTGAAGCGTCGCATTCTTTTGAGAGGTGAAACCTTTAAATACACATGATCTCCTGGTGCGAAAGCTAGGTCTCGGCGATAGTTATCCGCGTAGCTTTTCTGCTTGGACTGAGCCGTTTTTAGCTTTTCTCGAATGGACTTAACTTGATCTTCAACTTCCTTCAGGATATCAGGTCCAAGCACTTGCCCTTCTCCTGTGCTGGTCCAATACAATGGTGTCATGCACTTTCTTCTATAAAGGGCTTCAAACGGGGACATCTGCAAACTTGCTTGATATCTATTGTTGTAGGAGAATTCTGCATAGGGCAACATTCTATGCCAGCTGGCCTAGTTCTCTAGAGCGCAGGCTCTCAACATATCCTCTAGGATTTGATTTACTCTCTCTGTTTGCCCATCTGTCTGGGGATGGTAGGCTGTAATGAAGTTTAGATTAGTACCCAAAGCGTTGTGCAGCTTTTGCCAGAATCTGGAGGTGAACTGAGATTCTCGATCCGACACAATCTTCTTGGGTACTCCATGCTGACACACTATCTTAGCCATATACAGCTATGCAAGTCTTCCTCCTGAGTAGGTGGTCTTAACTGGGATGAAGTGCACAACCTTTGTCAAACAATTTAAAACTACCCAGATAGAATCATATCCAGCTTGGGTTCTTGGCAGACTAGTGATAAAGTCCATGCCAATTTCTTCCCATTTCTATTCAGGTATGTTCAGAGGTTGTAGGCGTCCAGCGAGTGTTTGATGCTCGGCCTTAACTCGTCGACAAACATCACACTGGGCTACATACTCAGCGATCTTGCGCTTCATGCTAGGCCACCAGTACATTTCCTTGAGGTCTTGATACATCTTAGTGCTCCCAGGGTGAATTGAGTACAAGGTTTCATGAGCTTCCTTGAGTATCAGCTGCTTGAGCTCTTCCTAATCTGGTACACAAATACGTTTATTGAACCAGACGGTTCCTTGTTTATCCTTGGAAAATCCTAGAGATCCACCCTTCTTTATGTTTCTTTTGATCTCCAAGACCTCTGCATCTTCTCTTCGAGCTTTCCGAATATGATCTTGAAGAGTTGGTTGCACTTGCAGAGCAGCTAGGTAACCTTCCTCAACCAATTCTAGCTTGAGCTTCTAAAATTCTTCGTACAACGCTGGCTGACTTTCCTTGATCATTAGAGTGTTGCAGTAGACCTTCCTACTTAAAGCATCGGCTACCACATTAGCCTTGCCTGGATGGTAATGGATTCCCAAGTTGTAATCCTTGATCAATTCCAACCATCTTCTTTGCCTCATATTGAAATCAGTTTGAGTGAAAATGTACTTCAAGCTCTTATGGTCAGTGTAGACTTCACAACGATTACCAAGGAAGTAATAGCGCCATATCTTCAAAGCATGCACTACGACAGCCAATTCTAAGTCATGAGTGGGGTAATTGACCTCATGAGGTTTTAACTGACGGGAAGCGTAAGCTACTACCTTCCTTTCTTACATTAGAACATAACCGAGACCTTGACGTGAGGCATCACAGAAGACCTCAAAGTCCTTTCGAACATCGGGCAAGGTCAGCACCGGAGCAGTGGCCAGGCGCCTCTTTAGCTCTTGAAAACTTTGCTCACATGCCGGCATCCAAGCATACTTCTTTTTCTTCTTCAGCAACTGGGTGAGAGGTCTTGCTATCTTGGAGAACCCTTTTATAAACCTACGATAGTAACCTACCATTCCGAGCAAGCTTCTGAGATGAGGTACTGACTTGGGTGACTCCCAATTGAGCACATCCTAGACCTTGCTAGGATTAACAACGACTCCTTCAGTCGACAAGACGTGTCCCAAAAAGGTGACTTCCTTCATCCAAAACTCGCACTTGTCAAATTTAGCATAGAGTTGGTGGTCACTAAGCTTGCTCAGGACTAAGCGGAGGTGCTCTTCATGCTCTTTTTCGCTGGGAGAGTACACTAGAATGTCATCAATAAAGACAATGACGAACTTATCTAAATACTCCATGAATACTTTATTCATCAGGTTCATAAAGTAGGCAGGAGCATTGGTTAACCCAAAAGACATGACCGTGTACTCGTACACTCCACGGGTCGGCGGTCTTGGGGATGTCCTCTTGGCGAATTTTCAAGCTGGGGTACCACGACCTCAAATCTATCTTGGAGAACACTTGGCTTCCTTGGTGGTCGAGCGGATCATCAATCTGGGCGGAGGTACTTGTTCTTGATGGTGACCTCATTGAGTGAGTGATAATCCACACACATCCGCTGGGTACCGTCCTTCTTTGCAACAAAGATCACTAGAGCTCCCCAAGGTGAAGAACTTGGTCTGATAAAACCTTTAGCTTGCAGCTTCTCAATTTGCTTCTTCAGCTCGACCAAGTCGTCAACGGGAAAACGGTAAGGTCTCTTGGAAATTGGTGCGGTTCCAGGGACTAAGTTGATGACAAACTCTAGGTCCCTGTCCGGTGGCATTCCAGGGAGGTCATCAGAGAAGACATCCGGAAACTCATTGACCACTGGGACGTCTTCTAAAGACACAACCTTAACACTACAGACCACTGCTTCTTCATGCTTCTCCAAGGAGGCTTCAAACTTTACTTTAATCCCAACTGGACTGACCAAGGTGATGCTTTTTCCACCACAATCTAAAATGGCTTGATAATCAGCAAGCCAGTTCATTCCCAAAATCACATCTAAGGACTTGGTGTCTATGATGATCAGGTTGGCTAGGAATTCTACCCCTTCTATGATCATCTTAACTTGTGGACAACCCTGGTTCGTGCTTAACTCCGAACCGGGGGATTGAACCAACAAGGAGGTCTTAAGAGTTGAAACCTTCAACTGGTGCTTTGCAGCAAAAATCTGAGAAACAAACGAATGGGAAGCTCCAGAATCAAACAAAACAATAGCAGGTGCTGAATGTACCAGGAACTTACCCAACACAACGTCCGAGGCTGTCTGGGCCTCCTCTAGTGTGACATGGTTCACACGACCTCTCCCAAATGGCTGGGATATCTTGGTTGGTGCAGCGGAGGTCTGAGGAGCTCGACATCCTGCTCCTGGGAGGGAGGTCCTGGTCGGAGTAGCTCCCGAGTTGAACTTGACCTGAGGAGGTCCTTGCTTCAAGGGACAGTTGTTAGTGTAGTGTCCTAATTGGTGACAGCTGAAACAGGTGATCCCTGCGGGCGGGATTGGTGGTCCTTGGCTACTGGTTGATGATCTTTGAGACTCTGAAGACACAGTAATAGCCAGGCGAGAGGTTGTTGCAAAGGTGGTCCTGGGAACAACAGGAGGAGCAAAGTGGGCAGGAGGTTGTGCACTCATCTTGGCTCTCTGAGGATGACCTTGATGAGCACTATGCTGCACCATCTTCCTCTTATAAGATTCCGCAAGCTCTCGATGAGATTCTTCTATGAGCATAGTCTTGTTCACTAAATGCTAGAAATCCTTATAGTCATTCCTAACGACTTGAACCTTCAAGCCAGGGTTGAGTCCTCTCTTAAAACGCTTCTGACGTGCATCATTCGTGGCGATGTCCTCTGGAGCATACCGAGAGAGTTGGGTGAACTTGTTGAGGTATTCGCCCACTAACATGTTGCCTTGTCGCAGCTCATGGAACTCATTCTTTTTCATTTCCACCTTTCCATCAGTGACGTGGGAGTGGCGGAAAGCTTCTGAGAATTCAGCCCAAGTGATGCTCTGGTGGTCTACATGGGCGGCACAATAACTCTCCCACCATTCCGCAGCGGTGCCTTCAAGTTGGTGTGCAGCATACAAGACCTTTTCACGGTCGTCACACCAAGTGATGGCAAGCTTTTTCTCAATGGAACGCAGCCAGTCATCTGCGTCCAATGGCTCGGGGGAGCTAGAGAACGTAGGTGGTCGGGTCCTCATGAACTCCGCCAGTCTTGACTGAGGGATCACTGGTGGTGGCAGTGGTGGCATGGCAGCTGCTTAGTTGTTCTGGTTCAACATTGCGAGAAGAGTGGCAGCTGTTTGATTTTGTTGATTCATCATCTGATTCATGTTCTGCACCATGGCATTCATCAACTGAGTCTGGGTTGCCATGAACTATCCCAAGCCCTGATCTGCGGGGGCTGCCAGAGGAGGTGGTGGTGGCTGGGAAAAGGGGTTCACTGGCTCATCTTGACTTGCCGAGTTTTGGGTCTGAACCATTTGCACAAACCTTCACAGGCTTAATAGATGAGGAGAATAAAGCACACTAGATAAGAGGAAAAGCACGGAGGTGAGCGGGAACAATAGAGAAAGATGGAACAACCGAATTGGGGAGGTCGGTTAAACCCAAAGAGCAAATAGCCGGAGAGCTATTAAAAGGCAACAAAACTCAAACAGGAGGTCCTAATATACGGACTAAACGGTACTAAACTGAGGAAGGCAACTCTACTAGAGCACTTCTAACTTAACTTATCTGGATGGTCAAATTAAAGTAAGCTCGATCCTATTGAGATTGCTGAGGTAAGGAGGTCAATTTGAGTTTGAAAACAAAGTTTCAAAAGAGATAAGATGCAAGAACCTGATAATGACACGAGAAAGGAATAGATTGAGACGAGAAAAGATTGGGATAAGATCATAGAAGAATAGAATAAGACGAGAACAGAATAGAATGAGATGAGAGAGGAATAACTTGTAACATCTTGATTTTCTAAATACTTTTTAAAATGTGTAAAATAAGTTAAAACTATTTTGCTTTAGTGAGAATTCAAATTTGGGTTCTGTTGGAAGGATTTGGGTTGTTGTGTCTCCTTGCTGGTAAGCTCAGCAATTCTCCTGTAACCTATCTCCTTCGGGTCACGTAGGTTTAGACCTCCTCTAAAGCTTAGACCTTGTCTCACCAGGAAATACTCGTATGACCAGGCCTTCCTTTCTTTGAGCTTGGTCATTTGGACCTCTTTGTTGGTTTGAATCTCTTAGGGTTCAAACCTCTTTTCTGATTCGAGACTTCTCTTGATCTAAACTTCTTGTCGTCTGGACACCTCTTTATGCCAGACCTCCTTTCATTCAGACCTCTATGCATTCCAATGGCCTCTTGTGTGCCTTGATTTTCTTAAGTCCATTTGAACCGTCTTGACTTTTTACTCTTGGCCGAGAAGACCTCCCTCGGGTAGAACCCTCTATGGAATGCCTCTGAAACCACTCGCATGGACCTCCCTTGTGCTAGACACTGGCGGTCAGGACCTCTTCCATTTCCAATCCAAGGGTCTAGACCTCCCATGCGTTATGTCCCTTCGTGGACCTCCCTTTTGTTACAGATCGAGCAGTTCAGACCTCCCCTTTTGTTCTGAATCAAACGGCTTGGACCTCCCCTCACTTTGAATCCAAAGGCCCAGACCTCCCCGTGCGTCAGTTCTCTCTGAGGACCTCCCCTGTCTGGACCTCCTTAACCTTTAGACCTCCCTGTCCTTGGGCTTAGGACCTCCTAAGCCGCTCGGACCTCCTCGAGGACCTCTGTTGTGGGTCAAGACCTCCCTATTTTGACCCATTGTTTCTAAATTAGTAGCCCCTTTGCCGGTCTTAACCATCTCAATTCCTCGCCACATTATTATATTGAGCCTTCAATGCGGGTCTTATCACATTAAATGCATCCATATCGTGGTGTTTTACTTTGAATTGGGTCCTTAACCGCACTACGACATTTTCCTTGTTCCTTCCCATAACATCATCGTGTCCCTTCTCGTACCTTTTGCCCAGAATCGTAGTGACACGCCCTATCACTACCTACCTTTGACCCATTTCCATACTTATCACGGACTCGTGTATTTCTAGTTTTCTTCACCACTTTGACTACAACTTGTCTAAGAAATTCCACCACTCCACCTTCTCCATTTCACCCTCTCGGTTTTGGACGAGAGGCCTTCAGGAGAGCTTGGTTCTTCGACCTCCCCTTTCATCCATAGCTTCTTGCCCTTGGTAAGTTCTTTGATGATCTCCTCCACCTTTGTGTTTACCACTACCTGAGTGGCCATGTTTTCACAGGACCTTCTCTGGTGGGTTTCTTTAGGAATTCTGTGGTGCTCGTGTGAGGACCTTCTCTCCGGACCTTGCGCAAGCATTTTTGGCCTCGGGACTTCTCTGCACACTGCCTAGGTCACACCTTCGGGACCTTTTTCCTCTGGTAAGCTAGACCTTCTCCAAAAGAACCTAAGCTAAATATAATTCTTTTCTGTAATTGGGTTTTTGAGTTTTCTCTGGAGTTCTCTTGATTCTTTAATTGGATCTTTATTTGAATCTTCTTTGAATTTGCCTTTTTATATATGTGTGTAGATTGTGAGGGTTTCCAAGAATCTGAGAGCTCTGAAGAGGAAGGATCTCAGAGTAGTGAGCAAGGCAAGTTGCACTTTTGAACATATTGCACCCAGTAATTCAAAGTATTTATGTTACTGTTTTAATATATATTGCATGCTTATGTTTATCAAGTTAATTCAACACCGGTTTAACTTTAGAGTATACCCATTTCTTTTGTATGACCTCTGTTGTTCTTGGGTGAACACATTGTCACCATTAGGTCAAACTTGGCTAATCTTGATAGCATGAGTCAAGAACATTTGAAAAACATGAGCTCGGTTATGCTTAGACCAAAACTATTAATTTGGGGAAATCTTTACCAACACAACCAAATAATGTTTAAATGTTTTCACCATGACATTGGGTTGTCATGGAGGTGTGAAAATGGTCTTTGGGAAAGCAAAGAAAATAAACAATTGGTTTGGGTGGGGCAAATTGGATTGCTTGGTTGGTGCAATGTTTATGCACGGACTCTAACACAGCTAGGGTGGAGGTCCAAGGGTTAGTGAAAGTTGCCCTAGTCATGTGAGGACCGGTCTTTGAGCGACCAATGCCATGCCTATAATGGGCTATGCCACAATCGTGCAACCACATGTCCCCAGAATGGGGTGTGGGACCTGGCTGAGTAATTTGCAAAACTCCACTACATGCTGCTCCATTGGTGGTGTGGGAGGTCTTGTCGACTAGGGGTCTTTGATGACCCATTGTTCCCACTGGTGCAAGAGGGGGCTTTCCGCCGGATTACGATCCATAGGAAGGTGAAACCTTAGCAAGGAAAGGCGTGGTGGAGCAATGCATTGTAAAAGCCTTGTCTTGAGCTCTAGATCTCTTACCTTTGGTAGTGAGAGATGGCATTGACGAATCTTGGGACAAACTAGAGTAATCAAGTCGTGTGGGTAAAGTGCACAACCTCTGCGAGTTAAATCTATTGAATAGCCGTGTCCACGGTCATGGGCGTCTTGGCAAAGGCCACTTGAAGTTAGATATTGAATTTGGGAATTTTAGGAATGGTTTCTAAATCTGTTTTGGGATTGCCATCCCTTGGGTTTAGGCGAGGAGCCTCTTGTCGAGGGTATCCTTCACTAATTCATGATGATTGATATCCAAGCTGAAAAATTGTTTTAATATAAAGAGTTCTATCTATTAAAAGACACCTTTGGAAATTAATAATGGTATTGGAAAGAAAAGCGGCTTTGTGCAAAATAACCATATTATGCCATCTTTTGAATCTCCACATATGCATGTCATATTGTTACCCCAGGTGCAACTTGCGAGCAGTGGTAGTGCTCACTCTTGCTCATTATAATCTTTGCGGGAGAAGATGTTGGCGGCGATGAAGATCAAAGCAATTAGGTTATGTACTCGGTCATTTGCTGTGGCGTGTTGATGGACCCTTTTGCCTTCTTACGCTTTTGTGTATTTATGCTTGGCCCAAGGCCACCTTGTAATCAACCTTGTTAATATTATGTTTCAATAAAAGATTGTTCGGATATAACCACTTGTGTATTTTTCTTTGTGAAGGGCTAGCCATGATCCTTGGGACTAGCTCGGGTTTCACGAGAGGACCTTGGGCAGACTCGGTCCATCCATGTCCTCATGATGGTAATAACATGTGGAGTTACAGGTGGTCCCAGACCTCCACGACCTCCTCCGTGGGTCGTGGGAGGTCTTGGTGCGCCCTCGGACCTCTTCATTTATTGTTACATGGGGCGTGGCGGGCCTTGGGTGCTCCTCGGTTGAGACTCTCTCTCGGGTCGAGTTCTCTGGACCTCCGGGAGGTCTTGCAGACCTCTGGGTGGTCTTAGTGGGCTGCAGAAGGTCACTATGGACCTCTGGGAGGTCCTTGTGGACTTTCCAGAGGTCCTGGAGGATCTCTCGGGTGCCCTAAGACCGGGTCGTCACATAACTACTCAAGTTATTCGGTTGGTTCGATTTATAAAATAAATTTTGACACTCTTAACTAAACGACCATGCTAACTAAGGTTACGTCCCACAGTCGATATGGATATGATACCATCCTTGTCGGGACCCCGAGTAGCAACCCCCGGGACCCACTGTGCATTCTGGACCAGTCCCAAGATCAGTAGCTAGTTCGCACAGTTTTCAATAACGATGTGATCACAGCCATACAACAAACTATAGATGAAGCTGACAAATTAACATTAATATAAGCAAAAGACCTTATGGTCAAAGTTGTTACAGAGTTGCCACGCAGGGTTTACAACAGAGAGCTCGCAGCGGAAAAAAAAAACAAAAGAACACATGGAGGCCATTCGACATGCCCACAAGCAATCGAGTGGAGGACGCCCCTTAGCACGAGAGGTCTTCGAAGACCTCCTCTTCAAAGATGTCGGAGCTCCCTGGGTCTTCTTCAGCTACTGATCAACCAGAGGGCACAAATCCGTGAGTGCTTTGAATGTACTTAGCAAGCCGTAGGGAAATATATGCAAATAGTATTAATGCAAGGCTTGACAAAGAGGTCTTTATGGTTACTTTGCCGAAAGCAATATTGAATGGAAATACAATAAGTAGATTTCAAAGCACAAGTTGAAAGATTAATACATAAGTAAACAAGTTCTTTCAAAACAACTCGTGAACACCCTGTTCACTGCACAGACCACTCGTGACCACCGTGGTCATGGCCCAGACCACACGAAACCAACCAAGACCAACATTTTTTAGAAAGTCTACCCCTTGCGTGAAATCACCAGGTATGTCCATAATCGGGGACATGGCTATTCGAATAGATTTACACTCTGTAGAGGTGATACAACTTTACCCACAAGACATGACCTCTCTAATTTGTTTGGCACCCGTCGATACCCCTACTCACTACCTTGGGTAAGCAGGCTAGAGCATGTGACAAGGCCTTTACAAGGTTCTGCCTTAACTCGGTTCCACTCGCTAAGGTTTCACCTTCGTGGCCCCCTCTTGCGCCAAGTGTGCGTGTCCATCCCATGTCTTACACACTTCCACCAAAATGGAACCAAATCAAAGCATTGCCAATTAGTTGGCTAGGTCCACCCCACAATGGACTTGTGGTTGCACGGTATGGTCCGGATCAATGGCTTACAAGGTTAAGTCCTTAGTGGTTGCTCAGGCGAGACCTCCTCATCCCAATGTGCTTCCTACACCCCCTTTACTGTACGATCACTCGCCCGAGCGAAAATATTTTAGGTTCAACCCGACCAATGACCACCCTAGCCATGGCACAACAAGTTTTATTAGCGGCCACACAGGCCGGGGCAACGCATGCTAGGGCAACACATGCCACAATTCCATAATCTCTTAGTCAAATTTAATCATCATTGAAACAAGTGATCGAGAGACAACGCATAACTAAGTAGGTCTAAGCAATATACGCACCCTTGTTGGTTATCATAATAAGAATGTCCAACTAAGATTACCCACCTATGGTGTGCAAAGGTACATGTCAACATGTCGAACACAAGTATTTAAGGATTCATACTGACGAGTAGGTGTTTAGCTAATTCCCAAACCACTTTTATATAAATAGCCATGCATGTTGGTATAAAACAATATAATTTTGCAAACTGGGAATGACATGATCAAAGGTCCACGACTTGCCTTTGTTGAAGAGCTGGGGTTCTTTGGTAGAGGTTGCCGGGTCCAAGAACTCTTTAGAGAAGCCGGAATCTATACGTGTGAAAAGAGCCAAATAAATACAACGAATTCAAATAAAAACCAAAACTACCAAACTAGAACCAAAAGAAAAGCACAGGAACGAAGAACTAGAAACGGGCTCTCGGGAGGAGGTCCAACTGAGAGGGTGGAGGTCCTGAGGAGGAGGTCCTGAGGTCCTACGAAGGATACGATTACTCATGTGGTCGTAAAAGGTAAACAACTATGCAATGTGGTTGTGAGGGAGCAAAAGGGAGGACATGACTCGGAGAAACTCACCCGGAGAGAGAGAGAGACAGAGACAGAGACACACACACACAGAGAGAGAGAGAGAGAGAGAGAAGGCGGAGAAGAGGGAGGAGGACAGCCTTGCGCTCGGTGAACTCTTGGTGAGAGGTAGTCAGCGTTGACTTGGCTGGCTCTTGGCGGCAAAGGCGATGGCGCAGCTCCAACGAACTTCTTGGCGAAACTTCAAGCACTGAGAAGCTGGGTGAGAGCAAGAGAATTGGGTGAGGAATGAGGAAAAGGTGATGAGAGGGGGCTACTCAGGCTTTTATAGCCGGGGAGGACGAGAAGAGCAGCTGAGAGACTCTAAAGCACACACGTTCAAGGGTAGGTGAAGGAGGCAATGGGAGCAGGTCTGGGAGGAGACAAGAGGGGGAAATGGGTACTGCAGAAAAGACAACATTTAATGCGACACAACAACATTTAATACGCTAGGACTTCTACGTTAGCAGTGATGCGACGAAAGGAAGAAGAAGGTGAGCAGGGTTGACCGGTGGGGCCGGTCAAAACTCGGGAGGGTGGTCCAACCAAAGGGAGGTCGTGACCAAAGGGGAGGTCGTGACCGAATGGGTGGTCGTGACCCAAGGGGTGGTCGTCCAGGATCACCTAGGAGGCCTCTTAGGACCACCCAGGAAGTCTGGACTGAGGGGGGGTCCAAACGAAAGGGATGTCTAAATCAAAAGGGATGTCTAAATTGAGAGGGAGGTCTAAACGAGAGGGAGGCCTGGACGGAGGGGGAGGTCCAAACGAGAGGGAGGTCTGGATGGAGGGGGAGGTCTGGACGAGAGGGAGGTCTAGACGGAGGGGGAGGAGGTCCAAATGAGAGGGAGATAGGAGCGAACAGAGGAAGGGGATTTCAACACCAGAGAACGCCAACAACTCCAAAGAAATCGAACTTTGGATTAGTTGAAGTTGGATTAATTCATATTAAATCGCTGCAAAATTCCAAAATCTCCAAGTTAAGCTTTAGCAATTCAACAAGAACAAATGGTTATTTTTATTTTCAAAAATCTCAGAAAAGCCTAGAAAATTGGGATATTACAACATGTACCTATCGCCATTTGAAATGGTAACAGGTACCTAAAACCCTAAACTGGTTTGTCTACTTGTGATTTTCATAGATTTTGAATTGTACAAAATCTGTTAGACTCACAATAACATTTTATGATCGTCATATGCTGTTCTAGTGCGGTGAATTTCTGAAGAATTTTATGAGGACGATTGAGGTATTAATAATTCATAAGTAGGAAGGTAAGTGGCAGTGCGATGCGCCCAGGAATTCATACACTTGCTCATGTACATGCACGACATATTATTGCCACTTGTTGCCATTTCAACATGTTATATTGTGATGTGCTAGAGAAATTTTGTGAGGACGATTGAGGTATTAATGATTCGTAAGTAAAAAGGTAAGTTATATTGCGATGCGCTAGAGAATTCACACACGGTGCACAATATTTGAGAAATGGTGCAACAATAACAACACGATAGTTGATCCGACAAGAGGGGTTACATGACACGCAGGCTAACGAACCAAAGACGGTACACGCATGCCTTTAGGGAATTAGAAATACATGGGACATATGGACGAAGAGGGTCGGACTAATGCATGGACCGGGGCCATTTGCCCTTCCTTGCGAGCTCGACGTTGTACTCCTCGTTGGCCGCCTTGGCCTCGGCCGTCGTGCTCCCTCTCTTGAGCCTCGCACTCCCGACGCCTGCATGCCTCGAGATGGGCCTGCGTCTCCTGCCGGATACGCTGGTTGTGCTCTTCGGTGCCGTGCTCCTCCTCTCTCCTCTCGCGGTCTCTATTGTCATCCCACTCCTCACAGTCGAGAGTCCATTGGTCGTGTGGGTGGATGTCTAGGTCGATCCACTTGTGGTAGCCACATAGCGGATCCGGGGACTACAAGTAGACGGGAGAGGTTGTAATAGGGTCTTCTAATTTAGATGACATTTTTAAATATTTTTCAAGTGCAAATATAAACAATAAACAAAATTCTTCCTATTTTCCTTGTTTCGTAGTTTAAAATTAATTTTCGACATTAACAACATAATTACCACGCACAAATGTGAAGCTAAATAAAGCTGAGATTATTTTTTACATATTTCTAATAGTCGTCTTCCTATTTCTGCTGATTTATCCTAAATCGTTCGACTGCTGTAATATTCATAACATGTGTACGTCGAACTGCAGTATACACACCTCAAATAATATAGTACATAATTTGACTACAATTATCTAATCTACTTAATTCTATGTCACTATTCTACTCAATTCTATGTCGCTATTCTACTTAATTTTATGTACTTAATTCTACTTGTTATTCTACTCGCTACAGCTCAAATGATGTACTTAATTCTACATAATTTCACATAATGTACAAGGTTGCAAAAAAAAAATGTACCTCCAAGATAGCCGGCCCATCGGATCTGATGCTCTGTTAATCTCTCTCCTCCGTGACGAACTAGCATAGCTTCGCTACCTTTCTTCTCTTCCGCTCCTCCTCTGTTTTTATTTTTTTGTGGGAATTAAAATGGGTTTTGGAGGAATTTTTGGGGGGCTTTTATCAACTGGCGATAGGTACCTGTCGCCAGATTCAACAATGACAGGAAGATCGATTCGCCTTTTCGATTGGATTGACAACAGGTAGTTGGACCAGCGATAGGAGGAAGAGGTCACTATCATGGATTCAATGATGATAGGTTTACATTCTTCAATTATTTGGTGCGAGGGCGTATTTTGTAATTTTTGGGGGCGGCTAATTATTTTTATAATTATCTTTTTTCAACCGGCGACAGAGAAATATTTTTTTAATTTTTTTAAACGGCTATTTATTTTTATAATTATCTTTTAAAAAAAATTCAGCTAAGTAGTACTGCTATGTGCTCAAGCTAACGGCACTATTGATCTTACTTTACCCTCGTATGGCTTCCAATCGATGAGCTGTCCAATAAGCTCAGTCCCGTTTAAAACGTAGGTTTCTATAAAAATTGAATTGTTTTCGCGAAATTTATGCCTTCTAGAGGACCCTCGGTTCATTTTTTATATATAAATAATTGAACTTTGACGATTTAGAACCACTTGACCGAAGAGAGTCGCCGTAGCCTACCTACTGTCCCATGGCGTGTTGCTTCTGTTTGGCTGTTTTAGCATTACTCCAGTACTATATCTCGTAGTCGTAGAGCATCGTATGGATGGGGTCAAACCACTCGTCACATTGACCATGATGAATAAGAACAAGAAAAAGAAAAGTTGACCATCACCTCAACAACTCGGCAACTTCTGTCGGCTGGAGGCTTTCAGCCCCTGGTTTCTGTTTGGTACTGACAGAGCGATGGGTACATTTAAGACGACTATTTTGGACTACTCTGCATGTCATATGTTAGCATAGCTGTTTCTGCACTTCCACGCTACGTTTGCACTACGTAAAAGGACGCGTAATTACTTGGTGAAAACGCATGGATGGACTTTTGAAGAGTTCATTACCATCAAAGAGCAGAGCAATGTCATTACTGTGTTAGATGTATACTACTACCTGGTTAGCCCTTCTTATGTAAATGACCTACAAAGCATGTTGTTATCTTGCATTGGGCATGAATTGCTTGAAGATCATTTTTTTTGCAAAATGGAAAGTTACCAGACTTGCATATAAGCTTACACGGATTGCTTGAAGATTAATTGTTTCTTTGAGCAAAATAAATTGGGGAAATTCCTTCTATACCATTGAAAGTTAACCCGTTTCCTCCGTGTCACCGAGAGTATGTTTTGATCCCTCTGTGTCATTTCTGTCACCTTTTATGTCAAGCGAATAGACTTTTCTTTGGTCTTTCTTCCTCCTCTTCCTCCTTGCTTCTTCCTATCATCCTCGTCCATCTTCCAGCCTTTGCTACAAAATGGTCAAGGCAAGCAGCGCTTGCTCTCCGTGTGGACAGCCATGGTACCATAACACCTCGAGCTGCCATGTTCCTCATTGCCAAGCTCGCCATGCCGCCAACAGGCCTCCAACATCCATCACTCATAGAGCCGTCGTGAGGCACTGGAGGGGAGAAGGAAGAGAGGAATGAGGGATAAGCATGGGGGGCCATCAAGAACGGCGATGGCATCCGGCGAAAGCAGCCGCGGATCCATCCTCGGCCAGATTCCGCGATGGAGAATTGACACGAGGAAGAGGGACAGTGGAGGACCAACGGCTTAGGACACGAGGCATGGCTGGCGGTGGTGAAGAAGACATGCGGCGACTAGGATTTGATGGCAGCGGCGGGTTCATTGGTGGTGGCATTCACGTCGGGCGACTCCACCAAATGGCCACACGAGGGAGGTGAAGGGGAGGAGAAGGCGGCCACGCAAGGGAGGTGAAGGGGTGGTGCGATGGAGGTGAAGAGGCGGCGCGAGGGAAGAGGAGGGAGGAGGCGCCGACACGGTGGAGGAGGAGGCGTGGGTGCAGGGATTGGAGAAAGATACGGCGGGTGGCTCGGGGAGCGGCGGCGGCGTCACGCGCGGCGTACGAATCGGCCGGATGGAGCGCGCTATGGTGGTGGCCGGTGGGGGTCGGAGAGAGAAGAGGGAGGGGGTTGAAGAGAGTGGAGAAGGAAGAAGACGGCTATAAGATGGGGAATTTTTTTTTAACGATGAGTTCAACTAACGGATGTAACGGAAATGACGCAGAGGGGATGAAAATAGATTTTCGGTGATATATAGGGGAGAATAATTTTTTGTGGCACACGAAAAAAAAAAGGTTAATTTTCAGTGGCATAGAAGAGAATTTTTCCAAATAAAAACCTTTTGGATTATTTGTAGCATATATGCTTCACTTCATAAAGTACAAAACGACATCATACTCATAGCTTCTCTTTGTAGTGCTTAGGAAAAGTCTCTCTTTTCATGTTGCCCTAGCTCCTCGGCAACCTTAGTACTTTCACTTTTAGCACATGCATGCACCTACCCAGTATCCACAATTTAGGAGGTGTACACTTCAGTGAGGGATAAATCAGCAAGGCTTTATACATCCATCATACATATCATTAAGGCTGGTATAATGATGATGAAACAACAATACAACACTCTGGAGTCTCGTTATGTTGCGGTCACAAAAGATACGGATTACTCACGTCGTCCTCTAACATAATTGCAGTGGCATTTGTCATTTTATCAGTCGCTACTCGCTAGGGCGTGCCCATGGGCCCACCATGCGATCAAGAAGTATAAAAAGGATAACCAAAAGGAAAAAGAGAGGGATGTGGATGACATCCCAGGACATATAAGAAATCATGCCACTAGAAAAGAGAATAATGATAAAGACTACAACATGATTTGGACATCCATCCCAGCTTTCGTCTGCGTATACACACACACAAAAAAAACTACCGGTTATGTGCTGTAAAAGCTAAGAGATGCATAAATCTTCTAAAACAATGGAGATGCTCTGCGTGTGGAAGAGTTGTACCGATCTACTACTCTCTATAAAGTTTTCTGCTATCCTCAAAACCGTGAGCTTGCAATTGGTTTCTAATTAGTAATATTCCTACATCGATTGACTATTGAGTTGCATGTACTAACAACTTCACTTAAAACCTAAGTTGTTTGAGAAAGATAGACAATATACCCGTGCTTCAACACATACATATATAAAGGGAGAAAATCACGTATATCAGGGGCAAAGCCCGGAACAGCCCAAGCCTCGTGTAACATCTCGATTTTCAGAATCGGGATGTTAATTTTTAATTTAGAGATTTAATAAATATTTGATCGTGTTTTAAAATTTTCTCATGTTTAAGTAAAAGGTTTATTTTAAAATCAAATCAAATTAATTAAAAAGGTTGTATTTAAAGTTAAATCGAGTTGTTTAAAAGTTGTATAATAATAATAATAATAACCAACAAGATTAAATCGACTTGTATGAGAGACTACATTTAAATTAAATTATTTTGTTTCTTGCTTTCGCATGTATTTCAAAAATCATGTCATTATGCATGCATTAGTATCGCCGCTTTTTTCCAGTTCGACCGACCTCAGACAAAACACCTGTGTATCCTTTCTTTTCATGTCGTCTACCTTTTTCCTTACCGGCTAACTTCTTTCGCTTCTCTCTTTCAAATCTCATCCAAAAACTAAAAAATTGTGCAACGCATGTCATACCGTTGCGATCGTTATCTCGAGAACGTTCCATTTTAGTGTTTAGTTCACGCATGCGAGATCGTTTGAGCGAGTGGGAGAAAAAGAAGGAAACAATACACTGCTATTTATTCCACTGCTCATCCATTCTTGCCCAACCAAACACACCCCATTGCAATCCTTTACACATCACTCTCACTTACATCTCCTCACCTCTAATCATTTCTTCCAGCATCCGAGTTAAGTTGGAATTTATTTACTTAAGGTCTAAAGTTATTTTCATCAGACCGAGAAGATCTTAGTCTTACAGAAATAACTTAGGGGTCCTCACACTTTAGGCTGGCCAGCTGTTTTTGGGTCGGATCTGTATTTTTGAGCTACGAGAAATGATATTTGTATGGACTTTTGATCCTAGGCTTTGGACTATTACCTCGGCGGCTCGAAACCTAACTTCGTCCCTACGTATATACATGAGTATATCATTTCACTTGTGGTAGAAGGGCAAAAAGGATACATGCATGTTTGTTAGTGAGCCATAGGAAGGCTGTTGGTATTCGAAGGAGTTACAAGTTGGATCACAAGTACTGTATCATTTTACATGACATTTTGCCAAAATATCTCCCAAAAAAAAACTTGACCTAGCTGATGCATCCGATGAGAATTACAATTCAAACACGTGCTCAAGCCTCAAGTTATACATTTCAACTACTCCGATCCATAACTGACCTCTCGAATGGAACTCGTCAAGAATTAGACGCACGAGCGCGACTCTTACCGTGACTCACCTTCTTTGACGCCCTTTATTAGCCGCACAGCAACAGCCAACAAGCAGTAGTGTACTAGTGTAAGTTGGGTTGGTTGGGCATGGCACTCGAGATTTTTTGTCCCCGGGCGCGATGCGCCCCACACGCAGGGTTTGAACACAGGCGCGCGGTCATGCCTCACGATGATAAACCGCGGACGACGCGCACGGGTTAGCGACGCGACGCGACGCGGGTAGAAATAGCAGCACCCACGGAAAAATCCCCAGCGCCCCCTAGCGGAAACATCCCACTCCCAGGGCCACCACCGCCTGGCTATCCACTCTCTCTTCCTCTCTTCTCTTCTCCCCATCTACCTCCCTCCCCCTCCCTCTGCATAACCCGTGCGTGAGGTGAGACGGCTTGAGCTGAAGGGTTCGACCTGGTAACGCCCCGGCCGGAGCGCGGAGAGGTACGTGCCTCCTTCAGTCCTTCTTGCCTGCCGTCTTGGTAGCTGGTAGGCCAGGTTTTGCGTGTGGTGAGCGCTTGAAATGGAATCAGTGGATGTGAAGCTGCTGTCCTGTCCTTGCTTGTTTCAAGTCACAGTTAGCTATGGGGTTCTTGATGTCTCGCTGTCACTGGTGGTTTGTGTGAATCGATGTTCAGTTCGTTTTCTTATGAGTTTGGCAGTTGCATAAGAGAAAATAAGCTGCTTTGGATTTTTTTTTAGTTTAATGATCAAATATCTGCATATTTTGCAAGCTTAGGGACATAGTACTCGTACGACCTCAATACTAGGATATGGCCTTGTGAAGCTATGTAGGTCTTTTTATTTTATTTTTTTAGACCGCGTCATATGGTTAGGAGCACACGAGTGGTGCCAACTAAATTTCTTGATTTGTGCTAAACCATGACCAAACACGGCAGATTCAGAAGCTTTTGACTACTGACTTTTGTGATTTATTTAAGTGGGTGTTAAACTGTTAATCTTCTGCCGAGAGTTGTTGAGCCGACGAGTCAAACTGCTTGTTCAGGCGGTTTGGTGTAGGAAATTATTATGTCGGGATACTTTGTGACTCATCTACATCCCTCTGTTTTTGTTTGCACACTGGCTGGTCATACTTGTCTAGTACGTGTGCTCAGACGGTTGTACGATGTCAATCATGATGCTGTTCTTTGGTCAGCGTTACAACACACTACTTCTTCGTTCACGTTCTGTCTGTAGGAGTAGGATGCGCAGTAGTTGGTGGTATTGCCAGGATTTGGTGTGCTAGTTTTTTATACTGTTCCAGGACAATAACATATGTACGCTGTGAGATATAGTTGAGAAATTATTCTTCAAAAAGAAAGATATAGCTGGGGAATTGAGGTTTGCTGTTTGATCTTCATCAGGTGCAACATAACTGTTCACAGTGGACAGTGTTTTCTTCAGACTAATTAGATTTTTATTTCCTTTTTATTTCATCTTTTAAAGTTACTCCTTTTCATTGGTATAACGATTAAATCGTTATGCTCTTGCTAGTTTTCTGTAGTAGAAAGAACGTGTACACGTTTTAGTCCCAATTCTACTTGCCAAGGTTAACAGGTAAGTCACTTGGCATGCACACTTCATTTCTGATATGGTGTCTTATGGTTTTCGAATTTACACTGATAAAATTGTTGTATGTTGCCTTAAGTGAAGGGAACTCGTCTAGCAATAATGAGGATTTTCTTTCATAGGATACAGTATATTATTTCCTGTGTCTGAGATTTCAGATGTTTCATGTATACAATAGAAATTGTGGATTTTCCCAACTAGGAATGGTTGGGTAACTCTGTACGTGTTTGTCTTTATGAAGCTCCGAATGAAGCTAACACACCAAATTTATTTCTGTTACTGACAAGGCTATGCTTGCATAAGTCAAACTTCAGTGCCCGTTTTACTATTATATTAGAGTTGGTAACTCTGTATGTTTTCGTTCTTACAGTCTTTCTCATATTTCAAAGTCAAAACTTCAGTGCTAGTTTTACTATTATATTAGAGTTGGTAACTCTGCATGTATTCATTCTTACAGTCTCTCTCGTTGCAGAATTTGTTTCATCTGGATTTCTGGACTACTACTGAAGGACTAGGAGACGTATCAGCAAACAAACTACAAAATTTTCCTTCCAGTTGATCTGTTGATTGGATCTCCTTGTCATACCAGAAGCACTTGATAACATCCACTCATGCAGTATTTAGTGTGTCGGGCTTTTTACTGAATCAGGATGGCTGATACTCCAACTTCCCGAATGATGCATCCCTCTGGCAACATACCCAGGCAAAATCCAAAACAATTCCAATATTCTGACAATCCTCAGCACCCTTGTCACCCCTGTCAGGCACCTTCAGACACCCACGCTGCACCGCAACATGACTATAGCCTGAAGTCCCATTCACCGGATGCTGGTTCTGAAAACCAGGTTACTCCTAAGCGGTACACATTGGACTCCTCTGCGGCTGCTGGTTGTATGAGGCATGATTCTCCCTCCAGTCATAGTTTCAGTCCCAGGAGTTGCAGTCCTCAATCTCAGGAAGACAGTCACTCTGACTCGACAAATGGATCTCCTGTAAGTGCTTCGTGTGTCACCGAGGATCCTCATGATCTGAAGCAAAAACTGAAGGATCTTGAGGCTGTAATGCTTGGGCCAGACTCCGAGATAGTCAATAGCCTTGAGAGCTCCGTGGCAAACCAGCTTTCATTGGAGCCAGATAAGTGGGTGCGGATGATGGGCATTCCCAGAGGCAACTTGAAGGAGCTACTGATTGCTTGTGCTAGAGCAGTGGAAGAGAAGAACAGCTTTGCGATCGATCTGATGGTTCCAGAGTTGAGAAAAATGGTTTCAGTATCTGGTGAGCCACTCGAGAGGTTGGGAGCTTACATGGTGGAAGGGCTTGTTGCCAGGCTTGCCTCCTCCGGCAGCTCAATCTACAAAGCTTTGAAGTGCAAAGAACCAAAAAGTTCGGACCTCCTGTCCTACATGCATTTCCTGTATGAGGTTTGCCCTTACTTCAAGTTCGGCTACATGTCGGCAAATGGCGCGATTGCGGAGGCTGTCAAGGGAGAAGACAGGATTCATATCATTGATTTCCAGATCTCTCAAGGGGCTCAGTGGATTTCTCTCCTGCAGGCCCTTGCAGCCAGGCCTGGTGGACCACCAACTGTAAGGATCACAGGCATTGATGATTCAGTATCAGCTTACGCGCGAGGCGGCGGGCTAGAGTTGGTTGGGAGGAGGCTGTCACACATCGCTGGCCTGTGCAAGGTGCCCTTTGAATTCCATGCAGTTGCTGTCTCTGGCAGCGAAGTTGAAGAGGGACATCTTGGAGTCATCCCTGGGGAAGCCGTGGCTGTGAACTTCATCCTGGAGTTGCACCACATTCCAGATGAGACCGTCAGCACGGCGAACCACCGTGATCGGATCCTGCGGCTGGTGAAGGGCCTGTCACCGAAGGTGGTCACCCTCGTGGAGCAGGAGTCCAACACGAACACGGCCCCGTTCGCGCAGAGGTTCGCGGAGACGCTCGACTACTACACGGCCGTCTTCGAGTCCATCGACCTGACGCTCCCGAGGGACGACAAGGAGAGGATCAACGTGGAGCAGCACTGCCTGGCGAGGGAGATCGTGAACCTCGTCGCCTGCGAGGGCGCGGAGAGGGTGGAGCGGCACGAGCTCTTCGGCAAGTGGAAGGCGCGCCTCACGATGGCCGGCTTCAGGCCGTCCCCGCTCAGCTCCCTGGTGAATGCCACCATCAGGACGCTGCTGCAGAGCTACTCCATGAACTACCAGCTCGCCGAGAGGGACGGGGTGCTCTACCTCGGATGGAAGAACAGGCCCCTGGTGGTTTCGTCTGCATGGCATTAGTGTTGCGATGTGATCTAACGACGAACTTCCTTGTAACTTTGCGTCTCGTGGTCAATTTAGATGTAATGGATACGGGTATGGAGAAGGATAGCTATAACCTGGTGTTGTAATGCCAATCGTAGCATGTAGGGTAAAGCCTGAATAAAGCTGATGAGGTGTAGTACAAGTTTCAGGGTATATGTTTCGGTTTCAGACGTCTTATGATAATGTTGTTGTACTCTAATCTTAATCAGCGTTATCATCTACTGTTTAACTAAGATTCTTTGAAATGTTAGCAGGTCTTGAAATGAATAGCAAGTACATTCGGTTCAACGGACTGAACATTCGTAAATGATTGGTGTCTAATAAAAGATAGGATTACATGTGCATATATTAGTGGCAATGACATCATTTATATGCAGGGAAGATACAAGCTTTGCCACAAAAGAAGAGTTCACGAAACCAAATTATCATAATCTATGTTCTATCCATATTCCAGTAGTGAAGCGAAGACAGTTGACAAAACCAAATTCTCATAATCTAATTAATCATAACGGGTTCACTGTACAACGAATGTAGGGTTGCAATGCCACATACAACAAGGCCTTTCCCGCTCCAAAAGACTCGTGTTGCTGCAGCTCCCAGGTATAGCTTAATTACCTCCGGTTCAATTGATGTGTAAATGAAACACAATTGAGAATCTTGCTGAAGAGATTGTCATTACAAAACATTGTTGGTAATATATGGTTCTTGACGCTATAAGCATTAGTCGACACTCTCATGGACCCAGGACTAAATTGCCAGCACTGCTGTAGCATAAGTTAGCTGAATGGTCCATCGGCGTGGCTTTGAAAGTAAATCCTTCACTACCTTTTTCTTCTCTAGAACCATATATACTGTTTGCTGCATTTCCGGGTACTGTTGGCACTGGCATTGCTGGAAGTCCCATGCTACCGTACACAGAAGCCATGGGTTGCATTTGATACTGCATCTGATCAGGAACTGAAGACCGCATTTGGTTTGTGGCGTCACTGTGGTTCGGGCTAATTCCAACACCAAGGTCAAGACTGATAGTGTCACTTTCGGCCGCTTGTGAATATTGGTTGGTAAAGGTCCTGGCTTCACATGCTCTCATCATGCCGCCAAGGCCGGGCATATTGCTGTTAATCGGATGCACAAGAGTCTTCATGGGAGGTGTGGACATCTCATGGCTTGCATTCCTGGCAGCAGGAACCTCATGGTTATGTTTTCCTTCATATGTCGTTATCACCGATTTAGGATCATGTGATGCTCTCTCAACATGCTTCCTGACAGGGCATCCTGTGTTTGTGCACTTGTAGTAACTCCTGCAATCAAGATAAAAAATGAATATACGAGTGCACAGACTAAGATAGTAAGATGTCTCATCCCCAACAATAAATTGAGTTATTGTTTGTCCAAATATGGAACACATCCATCCATTCAGAAAGTGATGAGAAATATGATATTATCTTGAACCACTTGTTTGTCAGGAAACACTAATTGCCTTAGCAGAAGCCCAAATTCCAATGAAGCCCTTAAGAGCCTTACTACCCGGTATTATTACACCAGCAAAAAATCTGATTAAAAGATAAGCATGTTCTGGGGCTTCAAACCAAAGACCTCCCCCCTTTCACTACTGCAATTCTGCAAACAGCTACCAAACCAACTAATTGGCTCCATTTGGTACTTAAGAATAGCATTTTATATGGTAGAATGTAACAGTGCAACATCACTCTTCAACTTCTTTCCAAACTTAAGTATTGAAATGCCAGGACATATATAGTCGTAAGCACATCAATATAGGCTGTTGTGCCAAAGTTTGCCCTACTAATGTGTCAAAAAAATTTGGTGATGCCCATAAAGATTTGGCAAAAACAAACTAAGATGCCAATATCAAAAGTTACAGCAAACCAAATGCATGCCAAATACGGTCAGCACTACCAAACTTTGGCAACCGTTAGCTACTTAGCTTCAAACCAAACATTCCTATAATTTGTCTTGCCCCCTCACCGGAAGCGTACCTTACCTAGCTAGCAACTCAATTCCAAGTAAGTATTTTATAGCCTTACTCCCCAGGGATTATTAAATTGGCAAAAAATATAATAAAATAATGTGCGCCAGCAGGGCTTCAAATCAAAGACCACCCTTTCAGTAACAAAGACACATAACAACCAACCAGCTGCCTTCACTTTGTATACTTAGGAATAGCATTTTATATGGTATAATGTAACAATGAAACATTACTTTCTAGTTTCTATTTTCTCAAAGAACTGTAGTTTTGCAGGGCTGAACCATATACATGCATACATACACCTGATTTTTTTTTTCATTATACGCCATGTGTTTCTCAGTATTTTAAATCATGCGTGATTAGGTGTGATCTTTAACAGGAGGGAAAAACCTCTATAATAATACTAATGGCTGGTAAAATATTAGACCAAATGGTAAAACAATATGACAGACTAAATGCAGTCTAGCTTTGAGGGATCTTCAGTCCAAAGCACAACACATGGACAGATTGTAATAGGATTTCTCCCATCTCCGCATTTGATACACCAACAGTGATAGATGTGAAGTAGCAGGTCCCTCATCTTCATCCACCATATATCTTTACCAGCTCTGTCCACTTCATTTTTCAAATTCAACCTTGAGCATAGATGTCAACAAGAGAATTTTCTTGTTCCTTGGCCATTTACTTCTGTTTCTATTAGTCCTCTACACTGAATTTATGTTTTAAGATATTACATTTAACCAGCATAATATCACAGGTTTTCTTTGGGGAGGGATAGAATTCGACAAGTACACGAATGCCATATAAAAATTAGTTATGACATGGATGTTTTGCAAAATTTGTGGAATGCAAAAGTTTCTTAGTTTCTGATCCAGAGAACATACCAGAGGATTATGAGATATTTTGCCATTACTTTAAAAAGTATGTTCACATGTGAGACAAAAAAGGAGAAATTTTAATAGTAGTAGACTAGTAGTTCCTGAAGAAAATAAGTACTGACCGCGGATTGGGGTTTCCTTTGACTACTTTCTGCCCATATTTGCGCCAGCGATACCCATCATCCAAGATGTCAACCTCACTAACAGTTTGTACAACAACACGAGGCTCGCGGTTAGGTTTACCCATCAGAGCAGCATCAATACCAGCAGACTCCATTTTCCTGTTTGCACAGTTGTACACAACAAGATTAGCATTGACAGGAGCAATTCTTTAGTGTACCAAGTCCAAACCATGTGTACCTGCGTTTCGACTCTAAATCGTCATCCTCAGTAGCATCATCCCCAGGGTAGGGTCTTCCACCTCCAGCATCAATGTCATCATCACTAACTGAACCTGGAACAGGCTCAACCATACCAGCTGAATGTACAGGATTACCAAGGTTGCTAAGAACATTTGAAGACTTGTCTGCATATTAACAGCAAAATTCTGAGAGACCCAACAAAAAGGTGATTACAAAAACATTAAAAAAAAACATCTTTACCACAAGTTTTCCTATGATGTATGGACCGACCAATATATAGGTTGTGATGTATAGGTACAACTCAGGAAAGTCATATCAAATTGAGTTTTGTAAGTTTAAAGTATTCCTTTTCAAGAATTTGTAGAAATTTCAACTGCCGGATTGTTACCACTGTAAGACATTGATGCAAAATAATAGCAAATGACTAGAAAAACAAGCAAGTAAAAATGCTGCAATTTAACCATAGATGTCGATAATATTTCAATTTCCAAAACCCAATATGAGAATGCAGGGGGGCAAGCTGCCAAACCACAGGAACCCAATATCAATTTTTTAAAACCATGATAGATTCCTCACCTTCAGTAGCTGCCACACCATCGTATCTTTCTTCACCCTGATTAGACGGAACTGCACCAGCAGCTAACCTCCTACTAGGCTGGGGCTTGGGATGATTGTGACGCCCTTTATAAACAACTTCAGTAATCTGACCATCAAGCGAACGCTCCAATAGCTTTTTTACTTCACAATTAGGATGAGTGCACTTGTAATAACTTCTAGGGTTTTCACTTCCCTTCACATGCTTCTGTCCATATTTGCGCCAGTTATAGCCATCTTCTGCTGACTTTTCAGCTACATTTTCAGACTGTGTCTCCTGCACGGCATTTTCAGAGCTATTCATCTGATGCAAGTCAGATGGACCAACTTCAGCAGGCATGCTGTCAGTCAAACCAACCATTCCAACAGGTTGGTTCGGAGCACTTGAAACATCCACTATAGGATTCAGACTTTGATTTTGCATAGAAGGCTCGTGGTTTTTCTGATCATTGATTGCAGGAGCCTGCAGTACAAAATGTGAGTAACTGAGTATTACAAAGGTTATACAATGCAAAAGTAATTTGTACACAAGTCAACAAGAGTTAAGAAAGAAGGTGACCAAGTCAGCATAGATAGATCAGACTAAATCCGTACTCAAGTTTTTTCCTTCATAATCTACCATTTATACAAGAAACTCCTGCATTAATTGTGAGAGAAGTAATGCAATATATGGAGTGGACTAATTAGGTTAACAGAGTAATTGAGAATACAACATGTTATGAACATCCTTTTATGTTAGAATTATAAATGCTTCCCACTATACCATCCTAAAGCCACAGAACTCACCCACAATTATCCTTTCGATTATTTTCCATGAAATTTAAACATAAAATTGGGTTGTCTCTTTATATTCTCATGATTTCACAAATTTATTGTAAATGTGGAACCGCACTAGCAACCTCTCAAGTATCACCCAGCAAAAAAAATGTTTTGTCACTGTATTTTACCATATTCTCATTACAAGGATCTCATTTGTCATTTTCCACTAACAGCTTCTTTTTAGGCTGTGAAGCCCTGCTGTAACCAAATCATACAATAAACTTGATGTACTTACTCAGACTTGAATTTCTAGCCATATCCACTCCAATACTGGCATTAACATTTCAAATCACTGAACCATGGACTAGTAACAATGTGGGCTACACCCAACAATGGTGACTTATTAGATTCCTATTGATTTTTGAAAGGCATGGTTTGACTTTGTGCAGTCTCCAAAATTGAACTTTGACCGTTAATTTCTTTTAAAATATATTGTTCATAACTAATAAATCATGATCATGAGAAAGTACTTTCAATTATGAATCCAATGATATCAAATCCTAAATATTGTCGGACTAATAGTTGGTAAAAATTTTACCAAGTTTGAATCAAAATACGTGGGTGCCTTATAATAATCAATGCGTGGAGTACCAAAATGCGACTCTATTATAATTGTCACTTCAGTAAAAACATGCACACCAAAGGGCTAGAAGATAATAGAATGGGAAATTTGATTTTGGATTCAAGAACCTAACAAAAAATGGTATCAAGAACTGGAATCCCAGATAGAAACGCTAACCAAAATGCAATAATTGGCAGCGTACTAATAAGGTCAGGTTCAAACGATTCAACAGCTTCAGGTCACTAAAAGAAAGTGATGTAAGTACATTAGAACCTTAACTTCCTTTTGCAGTTCTCCAAGATAAAATCTAATTTATTTTTGTGGGATCATACATTAAAAAAAATGCTTAAATTTTCTTTTGCTGGTCTACAAGATAAAGTACAAATAATTTATGTAGGTCACATACAAACAAAATCCTTAAGCTCTTAAGTCCAGTACATGCTGCTAAAGAATTACAGAAGTAACCATTCAAAGAAAGGTTCTGTACCAGTGATTGAGAAGATGAATTGAGATGAGGCTTGAATTCAAAATCCCGAGAGCCCCCATCTTCAGGGGCAGTACCAACAGAGTTATCCCTAGGCGAAGGCAGTATGTTTGGATGAGCGCTCTTGTTCATAATTGCAGCCATGCTCAGAGTACCAGTTGTAGGAGAGGGTTCAACCTACACAGAGTTTTTTGTTAAATAGTTTTCAAGCAGGGTAACCTCTATAAACTTTTGAAGGCCCAACAATGTGCAACAATGTTATAGCCTACAGATTGCACATCTTGTAGAAACTATTTCCGCAATGTTTAATACAATATCTAAGGCCTGTGATATTTTTAGAAACACCTGTCAACTGAATGTTACCTTTATAAATTATTCCTTTAATCAGAACCTGTTTGCCAAGCATCCTATGCTTGGAAAAGGAAACATCCAGAAGGAGGATGATAAGAATAAGAAACCGAGACAAAGCAAGTAATAATGATACTGTAAACAAGTACCCTATGCTCACCAAGCAAGGCAATTTCAATTTGTGGGTTGTCACCAAGAGGAATCAAGACTAAGACTACAACATCTAAAACCAATTTTAAGAAACAATAACAATGAAAAGGTCATCCCTAATCCAAATCTACAAAAATTGACTCTTTCCCTCTCGAAATAGCTTGGTGCTTTCCTTGTGGAAGAGTACCATCCCTAAGCACACCACCAGTACAATACCAGCCGAAGCCAAGGGAACGTTTCCTTAAATAAGGCCCTTTAAAGCCCCCACAAGAGAAATGCCAAATGATGATTTGTTCTCCGCGCCACCAAGTGTGTGCAGCACAGAATAATTCCCCCCAAACGCACAAGCAACAGCTCCCACCTCACTCCACAACAAATCGACGGCGCAGGGACACCCCAAAAGGAGAAACAGAGGGGAAAACCACCATATCCCCGAGAACCCCGCGAAAAGGCAGTTCCAGAAGCCGCATGGCACCACCGGGAATGCGAAAGCGCGCAGCAAAAGCGCATTATTCCGAGGCCACGAGCCGATTCCGCGGTGCAAATGTCTCATAAACTAGAGCATAAAGCTAATGCGCATCGAAAACATTCTTTTCCCCAACTCAAACTAACCTCAGCACGACATGGACGCCGTAGAATTCGCAGATCCCGCGGTAATAACAATTAACAAGTGGGGAGAAGTGACAGGTATAGCGAGGCAGTAATCACCTTGAAGTTGGTGAGGAGGACGGGGGACTCGAGGAGGGCGGAGGGGCTGAAGCCGGCGGGGATGGTGAGGCAGGGCTCGCGCGAGATCGGCAGCCGCGCGGGGGACATCGCCTTGTACCTCGCGCCGGCGCCGGCGAGCGCCGCCACGCGCCCATACGCCGGCGCCGGGTTCTCCGGCGAGCTCCCAACGCCGGCGGGGAGGTCTCCGGAGCTAGGGTTCGGCGAATCGGCCATTGGTGCGATGAGGGGTGTGGAGAGGTCTGAGTGAATTGGAGCGAAGAGGCAGGTGGTTTTGGAGGCGATGGTGGGCTTGTTCGGTAGCGAAGGCTGCGTGGGGTGGGACCGTGATGTCGTGGAACCGCTGACGACGGATCGATCAACTCGTTGATAAGCGAAGAATAGTTTAGAATAATAGAAGAACATAAGTATAAAATAGTAGGTTAAATATAAAAATATAGGAGATTTTTTAATTCTCTTTATTCTTTTATCAAGCCATTAGTTTTTTACAATCATTACTACACCATATTTATAGGTTACAGTCACTACTACGGTTTTGAATAGAACGTCCACCCATAGGTCGACTGCTGGGCTAAGTCCGTGATTTCCCAATGCTCACCCTTGAGCACTCATCCTCACATATTCGTGCTTTGTCAAAACTCTATAAAAACCCAGTGGGAAAAATTTGGAGAAAGAGTACATGATCCACGTTCTGCTGCATTGCACGAACTGCCTCATTAAAAATCTTAGCCGAGAAACTTCAGGAAAACTCTTCAAAGGAAAAAAAAGTACAATTCATCCAATTTCATTTAATCTTTGGGTACTCGATCTTCGTGATCAAGTTTCAATAACAAGTTCGTGAAGATTCTCCTCCTGAATTCTGCACTTCTCTAAGTCTTATCATTCCCATTCCATGTATGCATATTTCAAAGCTAGATGTTGAAAGTGACTTAGTGAATAAATCTGCAATATTTTCATATGACTTAGTATGCATTACTTTAATTTTGTCCATCTTTTGCAATTCATAAGCATAGAAGAATTTAGGGTTGATATGTTTTGTGAGATGACTCTTCATATAACTCATCTGCACTTGTGCAACGCAAGCTGCATTATCTTCATATATAATAGTGGGGGTTTACGCGATATTCAATCCACACGACTGCTGTATGTGGTGAATCATCCGCCGAAGCCAAGCAAGCCTCGTACAGTGCTATTATTTCCGAATGGTTTGTCGAAGTCGATACAAGATTTTTCTTAGACGATTTCCATGAAAATTGCAGTTCCACCATATAGAAATACATAACCTGTTTACGACTTTGTTGTATGCGGGTCCGACAGGTACCTAGCATCTGCATTGCCATTCATAAACATGTCTTGGTTCTTTATGTAAAACAGACTAAGGTCTTTGCTTCCTTGAAGGTATCAGAAGATATCATTTATTCCCTGCCAATGCCTTTTGGTAGGTTCTGTACTATACCTTACTAATAGGTTCACGATAAATGCAATGTCCGGTCTAGTATAGTTTGCTAAATACATTATTGCTCTTAAGTATGGGAATTCCTATTGCACTTAAGTATGGGAATTCCGGTCCCAAGACTTTCTTCCCCTCTTCTCTAGATTTGTACGGGTCTTTGTCTTGCTGCAAGGATTTCCTAACCATTTGCACTTTCGAATGATATGCCTTTCCAAAGCCGAACTTTTCTAACACCTTTTTGAGTGTAGGTTGGCTGATGCACTAATAACCCTTCAGGGGTATGCTCAAGCTGCAAGCCTAGGCAATATTTGGTTTTATCCAAATCTTTTATTTCGAACTCCGACTCCAGGTAAAAGCTTGCTTTCTTAATACCTTTCAGGATCCCGATGATATTTAGATCATGTACATACACTGAGATTATACAAAATCCATCTTAAGATCATCGTATAAATACATAGGGACAATACTCATTGTCGTGTAGCCTTTCTTGCATAGAAAGTCGCTTAAAGCGATTATACCACATCATGTCTAATTGCTTAAGTCTATACAGTGACTTTCTGAGTTTCACACTGTACAGATTTCTATTTGATTTGTCTTGGGTCGGGACAGAGATGAAGGGCTACGGGTAGGCTACACTAGCGCAAAATAATAAAAATTCTACCCGTAAACCAAGATCACTGCAGTTATAGATCACGGTCTTACCACTAGACGCGCAGGTGCGGAATTGATGCAGCACGTCGGGGCAAAGTAGTCGTACTAAGTTGATGCAGCACGTCGGGGCAGAGTAGTCGTATTACTTCCTCGTCCTCGTCGCGGCGTCCCACGTCTGACTCCTCTCTTGCGGTTCGTCCAAACGCTTCTGATCTGGCGCCTCAAAGGTATCCACACGTCACGGAGGAAGCGGCGACGCCGGACTACTAGATCCGCGCGGCGACTAGAGGCGTGGGAGGGTGGCGGCGAGGTTTGAGGATGTCACGAAAAACTCATCACCAATCACGGCGCCCTTGCCCTCCTTTTATAGACATCCTTACAATGGGCTTCTACTAATAGAGGCCCATTAGGACTCAATGCCGATCTAATTCGGATCCAATCCGAATTAGGCTTCACCCTTAAGTGTGTGACCTATAGGTTCACGTATGTTTAGACATGGCAGTATACATACTTGGTCAATAGTTGGTAGCGGCCTCTAGCAAGGCGTGCCAACTCCTAAGCGTACACAAAGATCATATCGGACGAACCATCACAGCGTTATGTACATGCCAATCCCTTTGCCTCACGATATTGATCGAGCTCCAAGTCGACCACTCTTTCTCGATCTGTGATCCGGAATCCCTTACTAGGTTAACTCTTAACCTTAAGTAGCATGGCCATGCATTTACGGATCCGATCACTCGAGGGCCAGAGATATCTCTCTCGGTAGAGAGGGCAAATCCCATCTCGTGACCATGCCTCGCATGACATGCTTCATGACAAACCGAAAGCTACCTTTATAACTACCCGATTCACGGAGTAGCGTTTGATAGCCCCTAAGTAAGTCGATTCACATCTCAAGTACATGCGACAATCTCGGGTCTAAGGACAAAGGCGTACACATTGTGTAGAGAGAACCATAAGTATAATTGTTATGTCTCATGTTGGGTCAGTCCAACCCCATGTTCTAAACATGTGTCCACATTATTGGTTTGACATCTCCATGTCTATGACCTGTGAAACATGGTCATCAACCGATACATGTGCTAATCCATCATTCACGTGTGTCCTCACATGAACTCCGACTAGGGACAACTTTAGAATAACCATACAAGTAAAGAGTTTCACAAACAAGTCACATACTTGTTAATCAACACAAAGGTAATATTCAAGGAACATTTATTAAATCATAGATACAACGAAATATCATCATCTCTATGATTGCCTCTAGGGCATATCTCCAACAAGAGATACATTCAGGTACCTTCATATAAATGTTCGAATCCAAATTTTCATAAAGGTATACAATTACCACATCCATCAATTTCATTTCTAACTTCAAGTTTACTGCCATTAAGATTAAATATCTAAAGGTAGTTCCGCCCATGACTGGAGAATATGTTTCTTCATAATCAACTCCTGGACGTTGAGTGAAACCTTGTGTAACGAGTCTTGCTTCTTTTCATTTCTCTTTCGAATAAATACCCATTTATGCCCTACGGGGTGCACATGGGGAGGCGTGCGGCTTATAGGCCCAAATATCTCTATTTTATTCAGAGATAATAATTCAGTTTCTATTACCTTCTTCCAATCTTTCCAATCTGATCTTTTCTTATATTCAGTGAGCGATGCAAACTCTGGATTAAGATCAATGATTGTAGCAATTTTCTTTGCAAAGTAAATGTCGACATTAGTTGTTGGCTTATTCATAGGTTCTCCTGTGGTCACAAAGTTTATAGCTATTTCTTCATGGGGCAATTCTTCCAATGCTTCTACTTGTCCACCGCTGCTTCCAATTATGGGGGTAAGTTCCATTAGTTTTCCAGCTCCGATATGTGCGCACACATCCATGCTGGTATCTCCCTTCGTAGGAATGTTCAAATCCGGTATGCCTTTTCTGAAGGTTCGATACTAGTGTCAGGTCTCAACTGGCTTCCTTTCTGGTTCTGGGGAAAACTTTGGTGATCGGCTGTATCAAGTCCTTCTTATCCTTTTTCACCATGCGTCCCTGGTTACTTCGGATTCAAGGGGTAGGAGTTCTCGTCCTTTTCTGAGGCCTCATGACGGGATTAGGGATACCTTTTTCTTTCTTTGGTATTTTAACTATCTCCGGTGCATTGCGTGTAGGCACAAGCGACTTGGTCATGCTCTTCAAATTACTAAAGTGGTCAGGCAGTTGATTCGCTAATGCCTGCAAATCAATTATCTTCTGGAATGCAATTATCTTCTGGACTTCAATTGTCTTCTGGACTGCTTTATTTGTTCACTAGTGCGCGGGTTATGTGCATGGATTCCCGTGGCTTGCCATGTTATTTCGCGACATTTTTTCATCAAGGGGTTGATTTCTTCCCCCCTAATGACAGGAAACTATCATTATCTAATATGCTATCAGCGAATCGGACAGTATGCAAATCTCCAGTCATAGGGGTCCAAATACCTTATTATGGATGTTGTCTCATAACCAATGTATATCACAGACTTTCGGAGAGGGCCCATTGCAGTTCGCTGCAGTGGTGGTATAGGTACATAAACCTTGCAACCAAATCTTTGAAGATGAGAAATTTTGGTGCTGACCCTCGCGCTAGTTGCGAAAAAGAATGGATATCATATGCCGGTGGTCTAAAATTGATGAGAGTTACTGCGTTCAGGACTGCGTGTCCATTCTACTAGTCCATTATGAGTGTGGACATGTGGTACGGAATACTTAACATGAAGTCCCATTGCCATGCAATAATCATCAAATGCCTTCAAAAGAAATTCTCCGACGTTGTCCATTCTGGTGGACTGCACATGATGATCAGGGAAATTATTCTTAATGTTAATTATCTACAAGATTTATCTTTGCAGAAATGTGGTTTCTCGTAGACAATAAACATACGTGCGACTATTTCGAGGAAGCATCGATGAGCACCATAAAATACCTAAATGGTCCTGACAAGGGCTATATAGGACCACAAATATCTCACTGGATACGGTCCAGGAATGCAGGGACTTCATCCTTCGCTTTCAAAGCAGAAGGTCTAGTAATTAATTTTCCAGTGGCACATGCGGGGCACACAAAATCTTCCTAATTCGGGAAATTCTTTATATCGATATTATGTCCCTGTGAATTGTTAATTATATTTCTCATCATCCTAAGACCTAGGTGACATAATCTACCATGCTAGAGATAGAAAAGTTCAGAGCTTCTAAATACGGTTTTCAGGGCAGTATAGGCTGCGGGTGCCTTAATATTAGTATAGTATAGCCTACTTTCATATGAAGGAAGTTGTTCTAAGACCCTTTTGCACTTTCTTCACGCTATGCAATGAGTAGGTATTCCTTACTATACTCTTCTTCAGTCTCTACGTGGAAACCGTTAGTGCGAATATCCTTGAGAGTTCTAGTCGATTCTAGGTATAACAAGGCTTCTTTAATGATTAAAGTTGTGCCTATTAGGAGTATAATTGTGGCCATTCCTAAGCCTATTATATAAGTATCGCTGCTCGTGATTGTTGTAAGACTACCAGCGTTCTTGCTGATCGACTGAAATAATTTCATCTCTCTCAGAGATGGTATTTGTTATGCCGCTATCCGCTAAGCACACTTCCTCCATAGGGCGCCACACGCGTTCTAATACTTCAAATATCAGAACATAACTTGCTATTATAAATATGAGAAAATTAAGCCTTACAGGACTCATCATAAGAATTTAATGCTTTGCTCTCCTAGAGCTTACAACTATTATTCAAAAATAATTCAATGTTCTACTTCAATCACAAACTACAAGTTACTATAAAAAGATCCAAGTGCAATGCCTGCACTAGATTGAATCAACAAAGTATTTAGAAACTTATGCCTCAATCTGCTCCACGGCTATCTTCTCCTCTTGGGCAACTACGGCTGCGGCTGATGCAATATCCAAAGGAGGAGTGATGGGAGTTGCTACTAGGCTGTCCACATCCATGAGTGCAATTAATGGATGTGGATCCTCCGTGTTTGCATTGGCGAGGTGTGCCTCATGCTGTCCTTTGCCCTTCTTCTTAGACTGGAAAGCATCAATAACGTGCGACCCACAACCTTACCCTTCTTGCCCCTCTCCTTTGTGAGAGGCTTTCTCACCTTGTAGCTGCCAGCATTGGCTTCATGGCCAATATTGCTACTAAGTAGCTGTGAGATTTAGTTCTTCCCTAGAACATCATTTTGAGCTTCCGCAACTTGCATGATGTCAATCAATTCGGCATATTCCTTGTAGCCGTCTTGACGATAGTTGACTGCGGATTGCACCGCTTTCGGGTGAAAGGGAGAGAGAGTCTTCTAAATCTTTTGCTTATCCGTGATTACCTTATCACAGAATTAAAGACTGGTACAAATTCTGGTCATGCTGGGTCAATTCTTCGAACTCCTGGTTCGTGATGCTAGTCATCTTCATATTCATGCAAAGAGTTCATAAGATTACTGCTGGTAATCTGCATAAAATAGTTGCAAAATTCTCATAATGTTCTTCGAACTTCCAGTTTGTGATTCCGTATTTTTTTATGCATTTTTCATGATTCACTGCTATTTTCAGTGATTAAAAATAATATGCACAATCACAGATAATCAAAACAGTAAATACAATATATAAATTGCATAGAAATAATAATAACAGAGTTAAACATGCTTCAAATCCTCAAAAAGATTCAAAATTTGAATTCCCGAGATCCTTTTCTACTGGAAATGAATTTTCGGTGAATTCTGCAATTTTTAGGGGATAAACCGCTAAATTTCAATGCTGAGAAATTTTCACGCAATTTTTCAATTTCTGAGGGGTTATTCTGCAAGAATTTCTTTCCCAAAATTTCCATCATAATTTTCAAAACTTCTAGGTTTATTTGCCAATTTTTGGGATTTTCTTTTCCCTCCCCTTTTTTCCTTTTCGGTCGGGCCGCCCCTCTTTCGGACCGATTTCATCTCAGGCCAGCCTTTTTCCTTTGGCCCCTCACGGCACAACCGGTGGCCACCTAAAACGGGTGCTAGGGTTTCCCCTAGCACCGAGCACGTGATGTTGGCGGCGCATGCCACATCAGAGGTGCTGCGGGTGGGGTGGTGTCGCGGGGGCGACCAGTGTGGGAAGCCGCGTGCAGGCGACGACGGTCAGTGCAGGAGTTGCGTGCGAGCGGAGGTGGTTGGTGCGTGGAGCTGCGTGCAAGTGGCGGTGGCCACTGGTGGCGCGTGGCGAGTAGCCGGGCGTGGCACGTGATGGGCTTGCGTGTCGCGGAGGCATGGCGCGGAGGCGTCGCGGTCGCGGCGGCAGTTGCGGCACGCAGGCGGCGCAATCGCGGCCGTCTGGCGCCTCGGCGGCTTCGCGGCGGCAAAGATGGGGCGTAGCCATCACGAGGCCTCATCGCTGGTGACGGCGCATGCGGGTGCGGTGAGGAGCGATGCAGCTGTGCGGTCGACTACGAGGAGGTGCGGCCATACGGGGGCCATCGGCGGGTGTGCCCAAGCGGGGGCCTCGTTTGGAGGTCGGTGGCTCAGTCGTACGGGGCTGGGTACATGGCCGTGTGGGGAGAGCGCGCATGGTCGGCGGTGGCGCTTCACGTGCGCGTCCACGACGGGCGGCGACCGGCGGCAGACGGTGGCGCGAGGCGGCCGACACGAAAGCGCGAGGCGCGGCCGAGCCTCGACAGCGGTGGAGGATATCGGGCGGCGCGGCTACGGGGACATGGCGGTTAAATTACGGTGGCGCGCTACCGTGTGGTGCGGGAGGCAGCGTCTTGGCGGCGGCGGCGCAGGTGGTGGTGCACACGCGGCAACACGACGTGGCTACAGGTTGACGGCGGGCTGGAGTAGCTGCAGGCGGCGCTGGTGCCAAGGTGCCGTGTGCGGGCAGTGTGGCTGCAGACCAGCAGCGACGCGACTATACGAGGTTGCATCGGCCATTTTTTTTCTCTCGCTTCGGACAGCGCGTGGCTCGGCCGCATGCAGGCGCGTGGGATGCGGTGGCGTGCTGGCGGCATGGTTGCATGCGGGCACCGTTTTTTATTTTCTTTTTCTGTGTTCATGCAATGAACAGTGCAATCATCATCTACTCTTTTCGTGTAATCTACCGATCGGCCTGGCCGACGACTTCAAGTCGGCTCGCGCTAGATTAGAGCGGATTTGTAATGTACAATGCATGGTGCAATTGACATCTACTCTTTCATGCAATCCACCAATCGGCTTGGCCAGCGACTCCAAGTCGGCTCGCGGTAGAGTAGAGTAGATTTACACCGTAGGAAACAATCTAGAAAATCAAATTTGTAGAATTTGAAAGCGATCTAGAAAACGATTCAATCTATGAACGTCGTGCTTCGACGGTTACCTTTCGATCCAAGTAGAGTAGGCCTAGAGGTAGGCTAGAGTCGATCATGTTGATAACGTGTTGAGGAACCGTCGATGGCAAGTCTAGTCCGAACGATCACCTCGTAGACAAGCGTAGAATTGGTTAGAACAATGCAAGAACACAAGTACAGAATAGTAGATTGAACACAGAGATGTGGGGGGACTTCTTGCTTCTCTTTATTCCTTTATCAAACGATTAGCCTTTTACAATGACTAGTACCCCCTATTTATAGGCTACAGCCCCTGCTAGGGTTTTAGATGGGGTGCCCACCCATGGGCCGGCTGCTGGGCCAAGCCCGTGGTTTCCCAACACGTGGGAGGCTGCGACTGATGTTGACTTAATTAATTGGGACATATGAAATGTCCCTTTTGCCCCTGGGAGTTACGCGAAATTGCTGGGTTGGCTACGCGAGTATAGAAGGGGTGAGAGCGAAAGCAAAACAAGCGTGGTATGATGTGAGCAACCACAACACGAAACCGGTGGTGGGATCCGGGGGCAGGGAGTGGCGAATTGGCGACATCGACCCGGCTGGCTGTGGGGTTGTGCCTTTGGGGGCACCAAGGCATGGCCTTCGTGTTTGTGGCTGAAGGTGGGCCTGGAGTGGCGTTAGTCCTACCATTAGTGAGTGTCTAGGATCGTGTGTGTAGGTATGATGGGTGAAGTTGGAAATGTGGTGGGCGAGACGCACGAGCACTCAACTAGTTTGAGTTTTAAATCCTACACGGATGTCTATGAGATTACGCCCATCATCTTGAAATTGGGCCAGTATGGATTGCGCGCTATGCTGCGCCGCACCAGAAGAGATACCATTGAATTTACAGTTGCTATGTTGTAACGTCTGCGGGAAATTAGTCAGTGTCTGTAAGGGAACGCAGTGTCGTTTTAAGCACACTATTTAGGTCGTTATTGCAGGCAAAAATAAAAGTATCATGTAGGAAACAACTTTGTTCTGGATACAGTGCATACTTGGTAGTTTTTATAGAAAATTGTTTCATTTGGAATCAAGTTTATGTAGCATCCTAATAGCATGTGTGACAGACTATGTGTATGCAAGGAATTTATAGTATTCATAGACAGGCAGTCGATTAACCGATTCTAAGTATTATTTACATAGATAAAGTTACTTGTATAGATCACCGTTGCATAAAAGATAAACCTAATTGTGGTCGGGCGATGAGCATCATAGGGACATCGCATAGTAAACCAGGTAGCATACGACATAGCAAAAGGGTGATGGTTCATGATGACTGATGGCGGAACAAAAGTAGCTGTATGTACATATTCATTCATGTCATAAACGATGCCTGGTGGGAGAAAAAGGACGGCGACATTGCTTTGAGTATCATGCATGACCTACAAAGATTTATCAGGGAGAGTATAAATATCGTATGGCAGTCAATAGCATGAGCAAGATACATGTTATCTCCATAGTAGAAGTCACAATTGCATGTGATTAGTAGAACTAATGTTGAGTCATCGATGCAAAGGAGAAACAATCAGCTTGTAGTTCAGTAATGGAAAAGGAAACATGATCAGAGGCTAATTTCTTGTGATGGAACAACAATTGACTATCTTTTTTAATGAACACCAGATGAGCAGGAGTGGGTAAAGGCAAAAACAAAACTTTAATTTGATCTAAATCCTAAAAAACACTAAGTCTAATCAATCCATAAGAAATGAACATGTAGAACAAATTAATGACCAGAGTAACCAACTAAAGACAACACACTAAGCTTCGAGTTTGCTCAATACTCCCTTGCTCCTATCTCCACATATTTTCTTTGCATTTCTACCTAGGCTGCGAACCCATCTCTAAGCCCTAAAGAACATGATATATCATGTAAAGCGATGATCCCCTATAGCAACCATCTATGATAGAGTTTTCAATGAATAAAGGCATTGCCAAAAAGGAGGGGATAATATAAAAACAATTTGGCGATAAAGAATGGAAAGATGAGATGTCTGGCTCAAGAAAAAATTATAATAACTTTTTTGGAAACAAATGGAATCCAATTCCTTTTTCTCATGAAGTGTTCCTAAGGAAACACACCACCAGAGTATATAGGCTCATAAGCTGGTAAAACAAGGTAAATTACCTTATTATATTGTTTTTTTATTCTTCAACCATGCTCCCTCCTCTTGAAAGATAGTGTAGTTTAACCTCTTTGGGTTGACAAACATATGATCCTTTGAGACATGTTTACAGACATGAAAAGCATATATATGTTAGTCTTGAACACCAGCATGTGTACGATAGACAACAACTAATTAACCATGCCAAGGCAGGTTAGAAAATGGAAGTGTGAAAATAAATTGAGTGTCTTAAGCTAATCTGCTATGTCTCGCTATTAAAAGGTAAACACAAGCTATCAACCTGGTATGAAAGGCCTATGATGTTGGAAGCATCGTGATATAAACGAAATAAAAAACAAAGAAATGGAATAATATGTTTGCAAATAAAAACAACTATATAGTCTAACAATTTCTGTAAACCAAGCCTCATGTAGGATCCCATCAAAAGCTGCTCTAAGAAAATATTATTATAGGCTTTAGGACTGTGCGAATCCATCGGTAGTCTTGACAACACTGTGATCATGGATAGCTGGAATATCTATGGAGGGATAATCTTCGTAAGTAAAGTATTTGAATTTACATCTGAAACATGACCAAAGTAAGGAATAAAGCGAGGGTCTATACATGTTATACCTCGGCAGTGTGCAAAGAATGGCATTGTGTTTTTTAATGCACTAAGATGACGCTCTCAAGATTTAGGTATGTGCACATCTAAATGAAATTGCACGAACCTGAAAAAGATTTTGGCCTACCAAATTCAAACCACTGACATACATTGCAATTCGATTGTACTTGCCTTTCGCGTGGCAACAAGTGGGGATGTAGAGGTGGTGCCGCTAAACCCGAAGACACTCCCCTACAACAAGTATTGTACTCAAAACCAGTGTAACAAGACAAAATAACGCTGCTAGCACGATCTCAACGAACCCCCAAGACCCTTGGCTTAGATAATTAATCTAATTATCTATGACGACGAATCAGCAGAAACTAATACTGGACAACAACCTTCAAAAGTACATAACTCTCTCTCTCTCTGATAATTGTAAAAAGGCAAACTCAGACTCTCTGGAAAGATAGAAAAATTATCTACAACTTTGTAGTTATGAGGTTTTCCATTTGAAGCCGTTCCAGTCACGAAAATCATGTTGCAAGATGATTATAGATTCTGTCCCATTTCTGTGCGAGGCAAATAAGGAATCTCTCAATAACCTTATATTCTCTATAAATAAATAGGATATTACATTCTACCCCCCTTAAATAGAATTCGACCCCGAATTCTACTTGAAAGATCACCAATTGAACTTAATAATCATTAACACATACTCGACATTAACAACTCTGGTTAAAGCTCGCGCAATGCGAGTTTCCAAGTCCCAAGTCTCATCACACTCAGACCATAACGTACTAACGTCTTACACCTCAATACTCGTCTCGACCTTTACAGGTTCTCTCAACACACAATACACAAATGTAAGGTCTTACTCGTTGGCCAACGGCTCTATTGAAAACTCAAACTTTAGACCTCTCAGGTACTCACTCAGCACTGAACTTACAAGACGTTGAGTACTCTGCACATGGGCTCGAGACAGTCCTGACAATACGCCAACCTTCAAAATCAAATCAATGTACCTTGGGTCAACTTTCCCTTCGGTACTAAACCAGACATCCTGCACACATCACACGGGACTCTTGTTCCAACTCTCAATCGAAATCTTCACCGAAACAAGGATCACCTCTTTTAACGAGGGACACACAATAGAACTCGTTTTGAACAGACTCTAGTATAAACATAGTCAGCTGAAAGTAAAGGATTCTCATCACAACCACGCAATGCCAACTCCCCACCAAAAGGGTCAAATCCAAAATCGAAGATTCATCACGAAAACCATTCCACTTTCTAATTAGACAGTTTGCAAATGAAAACCACGAAAGCCAAAGGAGAAATCACTCGAATGCCCAAATCATATAATTCTTTTATTCTTTCTGAACTGGAAAGAACTACCTATGCCAATATAGCGCCAACTCAATTTACGGAAGACATCAGTCATAAACACATAGCTCAAACAAGAATCAAGAGAGCGTTTCACTACTCAAGGAAACATTCTTTTCTCACTTTCTCTCTAAGGAATAAAATTTATCTCAAATTGGCAACCTCAACGCTATGTTCAAACCAAATACCACCCACACCTTTGTAGAGAGGCTCTAATAACTTCCACAAAAACATACTCTAGCCAACTCCTCTACTGACGGAGTTATTTTGACAGATGACTTCCAAATGCATCCCAAAATGGATCTTCACACATAAACACGTCACCACAATTATTTAAGAATGAATAACTTGGAATTCACATCACACATTCTCATGTACTTCATCAAAATAGCTCTATCAATGATCATCCCAATGTTTGAAATCCACCCTCATTCTACTTCTTCTACACATTAGCATTGGGCGATCAAAGTTCTAGCATAAAAATGTAAAGCCCAAAAACTAATCTCCAAGACTCCTACATCGAACTTCTCATATAAAGACAGGGAAATCCTCATATTAAATCCCTAAAATTCCCACAATCTAACATACTCACTCATTAACATCAACATTTCCTACGATCTCAATAGTTGTCATAATGATTAGATTTTTTCACAATTCTATCCTCATTAAACTACATCGTCACAATTCTTCTATACAACCGTGTAAGGTACCCAATCGTGGTACTCAAATAAATTAACAAAGATTTTCTATACTTTCAACAATTCTAATGTTCCACTCAACATGAGCAAAATATCTTGGACCACAAACCACTATAGGTTCTATTAGTTGTAATAATGCCATCAGTTTGGCTCCAAAGACAAAACTTTCTATTTAAGTCAAACCCTCTCTAAGGATTACTCCAAGAAATCAACTTGCCACTCAATGCGTCTCAAACAACTTGACTCCTAAAGTCTCACAAAGTCATTTAGTTGATCACCACCAACCAGCTGCCATTATACACTCTATAAAGTTCTGTAAAACAAATCCATTATTCTTTTCTCAAAAGAAAAGGCAATTGAAAGCGATTTCCAGTACAAAGAAAAACGTTTGCCACTTGCAAAAAGCATGTGACCAAGGGAAATAGTCAATTAGGCAATGAACTCAGAAAACATAAGGGGAGTCCACAGTTGAGGGCACAAGTCCCGCATGAAGAGAATATCAAACCTCAAATGAGAATAAAGTATTGCCTTTGAAAATCAGGAAACTCTTAAGGGAAAAAATGGAAAGTTTAGGCACACTTCAAATAAACCGCAAGTTACAAGACTTGACTTCAGTCTCAAATACTTCTACTTCACTCTTTCCTTTAACAAAGAACGTTATTTTCTATAATTACTACACCACTTTGCCAACTTAAACAAAATAAGTTCTTAAGAACAAATCGCATGAACCACTTAAGAACCAATAAAATCTTTCAACATGTCACTTTGCTCGAAATAAGTTCAGCTACCCAAAAAATCATTAGCTCCAAAAGATCACGAATGCAAAACTCCAACCTTTTTCATTTAACCGATATTACAAAAGCCGATCAAATTACCTTCTTTCCAAAAGAATCATCACCACTCCCACAAGTCACAATCCCTCGCAGACAAACTTTCTAACATCAAGAATATTTCACTCTTAGCACGAATTGTCAGTGTCTACTCTTCTATTATAAAGTTCCGAAAGGTTCACAAAAAATGTTCCATACTACTTTTTCATCCCATCTTCAAAATGAGAGTATACCAAAATGAGGGGCATCCAGTGCGGAGAGACATCACCTATCGTGCTTCGTCGTGCAAAACTATAACATCCCAAAGTTCTGCTACCAAAAATAAAATTAATAAAGTTATTCTTTTATTGGATTTTCTGAATTTAAAAGACTTTTCTTCGTTTTTCTTGAATTTCCTGGATTTTAAAGTAAAAAGGAAAAGAAAATTTATTGAGTTTCTGGGATTTTCTTGTATTTAATTTTTAAAAATTAATTAATTTCTTGAATTTTCTAGAATTTTAAAAGCTTTTTCCTATTTTTCGTAAATTAAAAATAATTTATGTGCAAAAATAAAAGACAACTTTATGTTGGAAATAATTTTATTAAGTTCTAAATAATTCAGGAATTTATATGATTTTTTTGAGAATTTTTAACTATATTTGCTATTTTCTAAAAGTCCTTTTGATTTCTTACAATTTATGAAAATTCAGAAAATCTTTAAAAATCCGGATTTCACTTTTGGCCCGAATTCCTTTCCTTCCGGCCCATTTGTTCTTTTTCCGTGCCTAGCCAATGCCTCCCAGCCCAATCCACCCGACTAGCCCACCTCCCTCCCCCATTTCTCTTCGCCACGAGCCCGCCCATCACCACCTCTCTCACTTCCACCCTGGGCCCACTGTCGGCGCTGTCTTCCTCCTCTGGCTTTCTTCTTCCTCTTGACTGTTCGCCATCAGCGCCCATCCAAGCTCTTTAATGTTGCACGTTTCTTCCATTTTTCTCGTGCATTCAACGAAAATGAAGACCCCACTCGCCACCGCCTTCACTCCGGCCGTTTCCATAGCCATTACGCACGTTAATGCACATTTGCACTGCCACCCACGTCGGTGAAAAACGCCGAACACACGATCTCCCTCCTCTGGCCTGCCCTTGCCCTATAAAAAGGAGCAGTGGATGCCCCTTATCTCGCTCATCCTCTCCCCCAAATGCCAACTTCCCTCTTCCTCTCTTGCTGCCGGATTTAGAGTTTTACTTCACCGGCCGGCAAGCACCACTGCCGCCATTAGCGTCGCTGCCCAAGGCTCCTCGGCAATGTTGTCTTCACCATTGGCTTCACCATCGCGTGTGCTACCCCGTGCTCACCTCGCCCTCGTCGGAGCATCGCCAGAACTACAGCGCCGCCGTGAACCGAATCTCACCGTCGCCTCTCTCCTTGCCACTAGCCTTCCTTGCATGCCCAACTGTCACCAAGGTGAGCACCGTGCTCCCCATCGCCTCCTCTCCCCGTTTCTGTCCTCGCCGTCGGTCGCCGTGCACTGCCTGGCATGCCACGTCATGGCCACGTGTGCGCCACCTGGTGCCACCTCAGTGCAAGCATTCGCGTGGCAGCCCATGTGTCACGCTAACATGGCATGCGCCTCATCACCCACAAGCCCGGTGCACCGTGGACTAGGCACAATTTTGTGGACCCGGTCTATGGACTAGGGACCACCTGTTAGTGACCCCATTTCCATTGTCTTTAGAAAAGTAATTCGACTAGAGAATTAAATCCCCTCATTGACGTCATGCTGACGCAATAAGTTGTTTTTCCTTTAGACAAATAATTCAATAAATTCAGAATTATTCATTTCTATCATTTCATGTGAAATTCAATCTTCCGAGAGTTCGTTCGAGCTTCGATTCAAGTGATTCAAATTTGTAAATTCATATAAATTCAATATCTATCTCCCAAAATCTAAATTAGTTAATTTGGAGTTTGTTTGTTTTTTTTGAATTTGGCTTGTTTTCGCGTATAGATTTCGATGGCTTCGAAGAGTCAGATTTCTACGCCGTTTTAGAACAACAATTATTTGAACAAGGCAAGTTACATCCTTTGATCATATTTGTTCCCAATATTTCAAATTATTTAAATTATATTTTAAATTATTACTTCATACTTATTTGTATTTAATTTAATTTAGATTCTTATTTTGAATTTGTAGTTAATCCCAATACATTTGTATAGCCAAACTTTGAAATTTGAATATCCATACTTGTCACCCTAGATAAAATATAGTTGGTACAATAGTATGAACCAGAACATTTTGGAAGAAAAATTAAGCTTAGTCATGCTTAGACCTGAAATATTTGATTTGAAAATTTACAGCCAAAAAACAAATGTAGTTTAAATTGTCTCCATGGCATTGGTGTGTCATGAAAGTTTACAAATGATTTGAAAAGGAAAAAAAACTGGTTTGGACCTGGGCGAAAATGGATAAATGGTGGGTACAGGTTTATGCACGGGCTCAATTCAGTGAATGGTTGAAGCTTAAGGTTATTTTGAAAGTCATCCAAGTTGGTTAACGGCCGGTCTTAGAGCCACATTTTGCAAAGTCAACCCATGCATGCATTAACTTTATTATGGGTGTTACTTGTGGTAGAAAATTATTTGTACTCACCATTGCTTAATAAAATGTTGTTCGGAGGAGAAGGACTTTGCCAGTGCTGAAGATCTTGACGACTAGACCGCTACCCCAATCGATTGTCTGTGGCAAATTTGCTGGGCTCTACTACTTGTTGTTGGTGTAAAAACCAAACACGAGTGAGGGTGCGAACGTCGGCCGTGTTACGAGCCGTCGTCCATGAGAGTGAGAATGACACGAAGGTTTATACAGGTTCGGGGGTCCGAGAGGACCACCCTACTCCTGTCGGAGGTTCCTCCCGGAGGCTCACCTGATATCTTGCTTTCTTATATTGCTCAAGAGAGCTCCCTCAAAAATGGGAGATACATGGGGTATTTATAGGCTCTTGGGCCTGTACAAATGACCAAAGTACCCCTTTGGGGGATCACTATCCTATGAGTACAAATAAGTGATATGTGCAAAGTTCTTGTTTTCGATGTGTCATCCTGTCGTTGTTTGGCCATTCATGTAGAGATCATTACACGACATACTTGTCACGGGACATGAATGTAACATGAAAATCGTGTGTGTGCGTGCACGGTTTTGTGAACTACTGGCTTGGCTGATGCTAAGTTTGGTATTGTTTATCGGTGGTCTGGTACGGACGTAGTGTTGAATTGTTGATTAGATTGTAAAAATACTGATGTGCGCATTTGCTTTTTCTGTTGTACACTACGCGCGAGTAGGGCGCAGGCTGTGAGCGAGCATGGGTGCAGGGTGCGTCGGGGCGTCATGGGGCATGGGTATGAGGGCATGGGTGCAAAGGCTCGGGCATGAGGGCACGGGTCACGGAAGGGCTCGGGCGCAAGGGCACACGAGGGTGTGAGCACGAGAGGGCTCAAGCGCACATGGCACGGGCGCGTGAGGGCTCAGGAGCGAGGGCACGCGGGGGCACAGGCGTGAGAAGGCTTAGGCACGAGAAGGCTCAGGCACGAGGGCATGGGCACGTGAGGGTGCGGGCGCCCGAGGGCACGGGGCTTGCGAGGGCTCGGGCGCGAGGGCATGCGAGGGTGCGGGCGCGAGAGGGCTCGGGTGCACATGGCATGGGCGCGGGCGTGTGATGGCACCGACGAGAGGGCACGGGCGCGTGAGGGCATGGGTGCCCGAGGGCATGGGACACGCGAGGGCACATGAGGGTGCGAGCACGAGAGGGCTCAAGCACACATGGCACGGGGATGCGAGGTGCGTGGGGCGCAGCCGCACAAGGCACACGGGGTGTGCGGGGCGCATGGGTGCACAAGGCACGCGGGGCATGCGGGCGCATAGGGCATTCATGATGGCTGCATGTTGAATCTATTAGCAAGATGTTATATTCTATATAATTTATGCGTCTATTGGTGTTCCTTCGCTGAGTACTTATCCATTTTTCATTTCTGTCAACACAGGTTTTTCCTGTTTCGCCGCCATGACTAAGGACTGCGGACTCTTCCGTCGGGGAAAAGGAGATAAGGACCGAGTTAAGGTAGTCATGATGGATCTACGATGCGATGATCTTGATGAGGCTATCGAGATCCTTGACAACGGCCTCGACAAGGAGGCTCTTGTGGGGATCGAGCCTTCCTCGCTTACTAAGGCGGAGAAGGTGGCATTGGTGGCACCTGGGGGTCACCTCACACTGAACGACGTCTAGTGGCCGGGGCTGGACGAGCGCCCCTGCCCCCAAAGTGGTACACTGTTGCGTTCAAAGCTTGGTTTGAGGTCGGCATGGGGCTTCCTATCCATCCCTTCATCTAGACCCTCGTGAAGCACTACCAAGTTGAGCTCTCGCACCTCTCGCCCAACCTCCTTGCTAGGGTGAGAGTGTTCGTGTGGCTGTTCAAGACGGCAGTCGAGGGTAGGCATCTAAAGCCTACCATTGTAGCCTTCGACCACTTCTTTCATCTCCAGCGGTCGAACGGGAGGTTTAGACCGCTAGGCTCGCTAACCTCGATTGTCCAGAACCAGGGCGAGTATCCTCTTCACGCCACCAAGTACAACTAGAACCATCTTGGGAAGAAGTGGTTTTACTTGAAGGTGGAGGGCTTTCCATACACCGGCAGCCAGCCCAAGATAACCCAGGATGGCTACCCTGAGATTCCTCCTCTCTCGGATGCCTATTGGGAGTTTGTTCGTGCTACATCTGAAGTACGTAAGTGGAGCGGTGTTCAGGATTTGATAGAGGAGATGTCCCTTTTGGATGCTAGCCCCCTGGTTGATGACAAGCGTGACTATTTGACATTCGCCAAGAAAAAAGGTGGGCACGGCTTAGCTAGTTTTCTCCTTTACTTGTGGCTTGCCCCGTGATTTGTGAATCTGAATAATCTTTGTAACTTCGTGCAGTACGCCCTACTACGAGGGCAGTTGAGGAGGCTGACTGGATCCTTGGGGAGATGACCGTGACTAAGTATGAGGCACTTGAGGAGGTCGACATCTTTGATGGTCGAGGGTGGAATAGCGTTGCCAATAGCTTGAAGTTGATGATGCCTCCTCGGGGCAAGCCTGTCCCTAATCTGACGAAGAGGAAGAAAACCAAGACGTTGGATCTAGAGGGCACTGCAGGGCCCCCCCCCCCACGGAAGGGTCATTCGGCGAAGAAGCCTTCTGTTGTGGGAGCGAGGCCTCCTACCGTGGGAGCGAAGCCCCCCTGACAGGTGGCCTCTGCCCTCATGCTCTCGGCACTGCGTAGCTCCCCTCGAGGCATCTTCCACACCCTGCTGTCCCTAGCCATGCCATGCGTAAGGAGAAGCTTAAGGATCTCGAGGAACCACAGAGGTCACTTTCACAGAAGAGGAAGAGGGAGCCCTTCCACGATGATCATTCCCACGCTAATCATACTGAGCTCAGATGCGGGGTTGCTCAAGAGTATTCTCAGAGTCGCAGCACTTCTCAGACCACATCCTCTTCTTCGAGCTCCTGTTCTGCGTCTCCCACAGGCTCCAGCTCTGCCAGGTCCCTTGTACTCACGATTGAGGAGTGGCTGGAGGAGAGAGAGCTGGGCTCAACCCCTCACGGGGGGTCGGAGGCTCCCACCACTCAGCACTGTGACGCCTTCGATTCTCTTTTAGGGGATAAAGGTTTAGGCGCATTTTCTTTCTTGTTTACCTTTGTTCATTTGTTATCTATTGTTCATCGATATTTTCTGTTTATGTCAGATGTTGCCGAGGCAAGAGCACAGGCTAGTGACACGGGGAATGCAATGCCCAAGGTTTGGGGCCCAAGAGGGGAGAAGGCCCCTCCCAGCCTCGAGGTTCAGATGTGCGAGGATCGTGATGAGGTCACGAGCTATTCCGCCGGTGAGTTGCCTTCTTCCATCGTCCCGCTCATTGATGATGACGATGCAACAGCGCAGATTCACTGCCTCACTGAGGGGCATGTCAACAAGTACATGGCTCGCTTCCGCGATACGCAAGATGTCGGCGAGTTCTCCCAGCTTCTCAAGGATCGACTGGGCACTGCTATAAACCTCTACTTCTAGGTACCTTTGCGGTTATTACCTTCCTCTGCCCAACACTTGCTTTTCAAACCTCCCCTAATGTCGATATTTTGCATGCCCCTTGCAGGCCACCTCCATCTCTAACATCATTAGGGATGAAGCTTCCCAAATCACAGAAGATATGTTCTAGGAGGCGATAGCTGAGGCTCAGCAGAGCGTCCCACTGTTGGATAATGACAGGCTGAAGTCTGAAGAGGAGAAGCTGAAGGTTACAGAGGAAAAACTGTGGATTGCTGAAGACAAGTTGAAAGCCACTGAGGAGAAGCTGAAAATTTCAGAGGAGAAAGCTAGGGTCATTCGCCATGTGAATGTGAATTTGGAGGAGGACGTGACCAAGTCTTGGCAATGGCTGAATCACTTCTTTGGGCTCCAGGAGATCACCCTGATTGCACAGAGGTCCTTGGAGAGCTTGGGAGCTAAGGTTGCCCCAGTCCCAATAGGGGTGAGGAGGCCAGAGGTGTGGCTTCCCCTCCATGAGGAGCGAGTCCATCTGTTCACCCAGGCTGCAGAGGACCGGAGCCAGTCCTTTGCCACAGTGGTTTTGATAGCCGGGACCATTGCCATTTCCCATCGCTACGACAGTTCATGCAAGGAGGCGGTGCGTGAGGGCCTACGTGGCTCCTTCACTCCAAAGGTGAAGAAGGTGTCCCTAGGGGAGCGAGCTGCACTGAGCCCCCTCGCGGCAGAGTTCATGAAGAGCGTTGCTTTATCCCTAGCCCCGAGAGTTCATGTGCCTTCACCAGCAGACGTCGAGCGTGGCGCCCCAGCAAGTGTATGACTTCTGCCGACATGTTCTGCTTAGTAGAGATTCTGTAGTGATATCATGCAGACTTGCTTAGCGTTGCTCTTTTTTGTAGATGAGTTAGGCCTGAGAGCTTATGTAGCCTCCATCCCAAGAGCATGGTTACTTCATATTGGCATCTATTATGAAAATGACAGGATGATGTTATGCTTTATTCAGGGCATATTTAAGAAGGTGATTGGGATCAAATATTAGTGGTGTGTGCAGAGGGGCTGAGCGCCCGGTCGATCGGACCCTGCCTTATGAGGATAGCCCACGGAGGGCGGGCAGTTTAGTAGTGGGCCTCAGCCTTAGCTGGGCGAGGTGACAAAGAGTTTTTAGACACCTTTAAAAAAGTGTAGGTACCTTGCTTGCGAGGCATTTCGTATGCCAAATGTAATAAGGGCACGCTTTCGTGCCTACTGAGAGGGGATGTCTCTCGGGACCTGTAAAGGTTCTTGGTTTGTATGACTGTGTTGTTCGTAGATAAGCATTCTTGAGGGGATGCGAGTGCGTTAGGCACAGTTGACCTTTGCTTGCATTAGAGCAAAGCGAGGAGTGACCCAGGGGTTGTTCGGCGTATAGCCTGGAGGCTAAAGGGGTACTAATCCTTAGCACATCCATAGACTCGGGCGCTAGACCCGAGCCATCGCTTGCGCCCTAGGTCCAGTAGGACACAAGCCGCTATAGCGGAGGCGACGGACGCCCAAACCGCTTTGGTCTTTTGTTAGGGGAGACCACGGGTGTCATGTGCCCTAGGCACCACAGAGGTGACACCCCTTGTAGGGGAAAGCTTAGCGATAGCTTGAGCATCCCGAGCGAGACTGCATGATGAGGATGTTTCCTAATAGTAGCGTGTTAGGAGCAAGTCCTTATAGTTAGCTGCAAGCATGCTAGTTAGACGATTTCGTGAAATGGTGTAACCTTCTAACAACAGTGTGTTAAAGGGAAGCCTTCTAACAACAACGCGTTAGGAGGCAAACCTTTCAATCATGGAAGAGCACATATTTGGGAAGACATGCATAAAATAGGCCTATCCCTTAACAGCAGCGTGTTAAGGGACTACCCTTGAAACATGTCATGATTGCATAGGTTGAGCGATCATGTGGGAGTCTCATATCTTCATTGCATTAAGCAAGATGATGTTTAATTTACACATCGATCAGTGCCACACAGGGTGTACAATAGAGTCTTAAGCGTAAAACTTGTGGAGCTTATCCGCATTCCATGCATGCTTCAGCTGCTTGTCTTCCAGGGTAGCAAGTCGGTAAGCGCCTGACCCTAGGACCGAGGAGATGTGGTAGGGGCCTTTCCACTTGGGGTGAAGCTTCCCTTGAGCCATCGGGTCGGTGACCTTTTTGAGTACAAGATCATTGAGGAGGAAGGCGCGTTCCTTCACCCTACTGTTGTAGAACCGGGCGGTCTCCTGCTCGTAAGTAGCATGCTTAAGGAGGGCTTGGTCATGGATTTCCTCAATGAAGTCCACCTCAATCATGTGGTTGTCCTCGTTTTGGGCGAAGTTAGTAGGTAATGGCCCTGAAAGCATTTCCACTTGGAGGGAGCGATGGTGGATCTCAGCAGGGAGGACAACTTCTGCCCCGTACATGAGGGAGAACGGAGTCCTCCCAGTGGCACGACTAGGGGTCGTGTGCAATCCCCATAGGATGCTGATGAGCTCTTCTGCCCAGGTTCCTCACTTGAGGGCACTTGCCTCGAGGCGATGTGTATGTCTTACAGAATTAGCCCATTAGCTCTTTCTATAGCCCCATTGGTTTTTAGGTGAGCCACCGATGCAAAGCAAAGGGTGGTCCCAATGGAGTCGCAGAAGTACCTGAAGGAGGAGGCATCAAACTGAGTGCTGTTGTCCATTATGAGTTCCTTGGGAACCCCAAAGCAACACACGATATTCTTCTAGAAAAACTTCTGCACAGAACGAGACGTGATGGAGGCCAGGGGTTCCGCCTCCACCCATTTGGTGAAGTAATCCACTGATAGCACCACATGCTTGTAGCCCTCTTTACTCGATGGGAATGGCCCGAGCAGGTCCATTCCCCATCGAGCAAATGGCCAGGTGATTGGTATGGTGCGAACGGGATTAGTAGGAGCGCTATGGATGGCTACCATCCTTTGGCACTCCTTGCATTTTCTGAGAATGTCGAGGGCATCTTGCACTATCGTGGGCCAATAGAAGCCTTGGTGAAGTGTTTTGGCCGCGATTGCCCTTGGTGCGATGTGAGAGCCGTAGAGGCCCTCATGAACATCAAGAAGAAGTGAAATGCCTTATTCTCTTGTAATACACTTGAGAAGGGCGGATGCTCTGCGCTTGTAAAGCTTTCCTTCAATGATCACATAACCTTAGCTTTGGAGAGTAGCCTACGGGCCATTACTGCACCCTCAGGCTCCTCTTCTCCTTGTATGCACTTGACGATAGGAGTCATCTAGGAGGGAGGAAGGACTGAAGTCTTGTTGACATCTAGAGGCAATTCAGGATCAGATACTTCTTCTATTGATGGTGTTTTCAGTACTTCAAAGAAGACTTCTGGAGGAAGGGGTTCTTGAGAGCCTGCGGCACGAGCCAGGTGGTCTGCTCGGTGATTATCTCCGCGGGGGATCCGATGAGCTTCAAGTCCGGCAAAATGGTATTCCATCTTCCTCACTTTGTCCAAGTACTTGGCCATTTTTTGATCGAGGCACTGATATGTTTTATGCATCTGATTGATGACCAACTAGGAATCCCCTAAGATGAGGAGGCGTTGGACCCCCATGGCCTTAACAAGGCGCAGACCTAAGAGTAATGCTTCATACTTGGCCATATTGTTTGTGGGGTTGAAGGATAAGTGAGCTGCGTACTCGAGTGCCTTCCCTTCTGGGCTTACCAAGACGACCTGACGAGGATATAATAATCCTCATTTTACCTTTTATCTATAATTTTTATTATAGGTAAATATGACGTCATGTGAACCCTGAGTGTACCCCTTAATGTTATGAAGGAAGAAACAAATGGATGGTCGTAAGTTCTTCTACGACCACCCCCATAGTCGTAAGATATGCTACGACTATCCCATAGTCGTAAGTCTTGCTACGACTACCTCATAGTCGTAGATTCCTCTACGACTAGGTCAGCCACGATCACCTTATAATCAAATGAACCTGCAGACAAGTGGGTCTTATTGATTAAGGGATTCAAACGATCATCATCTGTTGTTATTCTACGAATAATGGCACGTAATACCCATTATCTCGGTATATAGTCATTGAGCGACGTGGAGGAATTAATACACGGTAATTACTACCAACATGCGCCTTGCATAGAGGTGATGAGGCGCCGCTTTACTAGAGTAATCGCCTCCTTCACGTACTATAAAAGGCGGCAACTAGAGAAAGGGAGAGGATCGAGCCATCGGGAATACAAGCACTATCTGTAATAGTCTTAGTTTTTCCCCGATTGTTCAATTATACACTCAATACCATACACACACAGAGTAGGGTTGTTATTCTCTCCAGAGAAGGCCCGAACTCGTATAAAAATTCCGTGTCAATCTCTCGCATGATTCTATTCTAGGAGACCCCGAATCAAACAATCTTTACGTAAGTTCGGTTCTAAAACAAGCGGTTAGGCGCCGACCGTGGGGATCTTCCGGTAATTTCTTGTCAAACATTCTCTCTGTTTTCCAAATCTCATGCACTCATGGCGGAGAATGGAGCGAGGAGCTGGTTCGACTTGGCGGTCTGTGACGTCGACATGGATGCCGATTCGATTCCGAACCGAGTGATGACTCATCCTATGGCATTGCTGCCTCCGGGGATCTTCCCACAGATCCAGGAGACAATGTCGCCGGTGGAGTTGAGGAGGGATCCTTATCCCCCACAACAGTACGTCCAAGAGAGGAATCTACCCTCTCAAGGGCAAGGGTCAATCTGACCAGGACCACACCCAGGTGGACTCACGACACGACGAGAGTTTTTCCTCGAAGTGTCCAAGTTCCCCTAAGGCGGTCCGACTTGGTGAGGCAAGCTCTAGAAGCCACAATTCTGGGACTTCACCGGCATCTGGTGATTCTCTCTCTCTGGATAACGCCAGAGAGAGCGGGATCAAGCATGCTTTTCCTGCAAATTCGACCATCTCTCCATGAGTCACACTGCCGACGGAGACTAAGTTATAACCCGGACTTCCCTACTTGGAGGGGATTACTCCAAGTCGCCGGATGGTGTCTCTCGACGATTCCTCAAGCGAGAGGCCTCGAGCACAAGTGAGAATCATCAGCGGAGGTCTTCGTCCTTCCTCGGATCAAGATCACTCTTCTAGAGACCGAGATGGAGACCCTTCCGAAGGTCACACATGCGCCCTCGTGGCAATGGCCAGACACCACCATCTGGCGGACACGACTAACGCCTTCATGAACGCCAGGAAATTCTCGACATTCTCGCTTCATTGAGGCAATCTCAAGAGTCTAACATGGAAAATCTTGAGGCAATTCAAGGAAGAAGATTGAAGCTCGAGAAGAATTTGCCCGGGCGTATTCAATATCAATCGAGGAATCTCGAGAGCTCCAAAGACATCAATGATTTGCTCGAGAATCCAACTCAAGAGCTAGCCCGAACGCCAAGTTACGACCTCTTATTTAAGAGATCGCACAAAGGCTTCGGAGTACAATGAAAAAGCTGGAAGCTCCTCGTCATCACATTTGACTTCATTTCTTAGTCTTTAAATTCGTTAATTATCTTTTGAGTTACTAACTACTCGACAAGATGATTTGCGAGGAACAAGATGGATTACATCAACAAAAGACTTTTTCACAAGTTCATTCTGAGACTACTCGAAGAGGGAGAGCCCAACCGCATCTCCTCTGAAACTTTCCTACCAACCGATTGCATCTCCTCCATTAGACGTCTTCCTTCGCTTCAGCGGTTGAAGTCGACGAGTGGTTGCACATTAAGGTTGGGGTCATGAGCTTTAAGTTTTGCTAATGCATAACTTATCTGCAGTTTCGACCGCCTCCTTTATCGATTCAAACTTGGTTGGCCTTGAGTGGTCACCAAATCTTGCAAAATCCCGACTTGATCCCCAATGGTACTTGTGTGAGCAGCTATTGTATCATCTTGAGAGTCTTTCCCTCACTATGTAGCTCACCAAGCACATTGTTCAGAGCGTGATGTTTCCTTGAAGTTTAATCTTCATTGCTTCCATCTCTGTTGGGTACAAGTCGAAGCCTCATGAGCTTTTTGTTTTCGACCACTTGCTCAAGAAATAAGATTGGTCAAACAAAAATAAACTCCTAGAGGAAAAAAAAACAAAATAATCACGGGTAAAAGAATTTCTTACCCACTAGTTGAGAATCCAACTTCTTAACCTCTTCATTATGGGAAGCAACGGTCTCAAAGATACTTTTTCTCCCATGATACAATATCCTCTACATTCTTCTTTGCAATAAGGACGGTGCGTTATAAATCACGGCTTTATTCGCGATTTCAGGTCTCAAGTTCTCTCAATTTAACGTCCATTGCTAGAAAGGAAGTGGAAGTGAGAAAAGGAAATAACTCGTAAAGGATCAGAGGTAAAGAATTACTTACTTGATATTCGAAGTTCTCGGCGTCTCAAGGTTTTGATCTTTATTTTTGGACATACGAGTAAGCTCGTGAATAATGAAGTTTTTCTCTAACTTCATTCTCGAGCTTTTTTCGTCTCGTCTTCTTTTTACGAAAAGAAGCAAGAGTTAGGTAAAGATCAAAGATATAAGATCTTAAGTTCAAAGCACTTCATCGTTTAATTTTTCCTGCGACTTCATGGTTGCGAGTTAGCTTCTTTAAGCTTTTTAGGAGGTCTAATACCTCTTCTCTAAACTTTTTCGACTCCTCTTTTTCATAATCGGCGAGTCGGCTAAGGTCTTAAGCGTCCTTTGCTTAACACGCAAAGGATAACGGTGGACATGAGCATGGGTCAATCGATTGTAAGTTCTTCTACAACCATTGACCTAGTCATAAGTTCTTCTACGACAAAGCCCTTTGGTCATAAGTCTTTTACGACCATTACCTAGTCGTGAGTTTTTCCATGACAAATCCGTAAGCACTATGTAAGTAGTCAAATCCAAGGTGACTATGAATAGCAGTGACTTACCACCTCTCTGCCTGTTTGCAGAGTTCCACTTTTTCCTGTCGCGGCTCTAGAAGTTGTCGATGATATTCACCGACAACAAAGAATTTGCTCTATGGCTTTACGCAAGATGAAAAGACGGTGAGAAACAAGAGAAGATTATACAGATATATAAGTATGATTAAGTACTTACATTCATGGTTGATCGAGCAAACATCGAGTAAACCGACTCCGGATCTTGACTTGTCTACCCTCGTGACTTGGTCCCACCAAACCTTCTCAAGACGCTCATTATCAAAGGTATCCCTCTATTGGGAATATCGTTGGGATGGGGACTCGGTCGCGAGATCTGAAAGCAGAAGACCCTACGATGGAAGCAGGCCCAAAGAAGTCAGCGCAGAAATTGAAATACTCTTCTTCTTCTGATTATGTAACTTTAGTTTCTCTTTGGGTACCGGGAGGAACGTCTGCAACGATCTCCTTTCCGGCACGGTGGACAGAACCGCCACCATCTTGACCAGAGGCTTGCAATGCCTCTGTTCTATCCACGATCATCTCGGTGGTCGTGGCGACCGCCTCGAGAGTCGGTACGTTGTGGAGCTTTCACGACCATCTCAATGGTCGCATTCTTCGCCGGAGTCTCCACGACCATCTCGTGGTCACCGCTACTTCAGAGGTTGTAGCCGCTACCATCGGGTACAACAGTACCTCATTGGTTGTCGTAACCACTTCAGCGCCACGACTTCCTCTACCACGGGCCGAGGATGATCCTCGACCACTTCCTTTGTTGTCTCTCCAAAGAATGGAGAGGTAGCAATAAGCTTCTCAACGGAAGCATTCTCGAAATTTGAAGGAGTCGGGCTAAAAACAAAGAAAAGGAAAGCAATTCAGGTTGTGAAAAGGAAAAAGGTAAATTCTGTTCTTACACTTTAGTATATTTCACATACCTCGCACCTTGGACCTAAACAGAATTTGGGAGTCACTTTCCCAACGGAAGATTTCTTCTTCTCTCGACCACTTCGGGTGAAGTTCGAGTTGAAGAATGGGCTTAGCCACGACCACGTCCGGTCGTGGATTTTGAACGAGGACCATCTCTCCGGTCTCTCGACTTTCTGGATGGCCGAGATCGGTCTCGACCACTCCAAGAGCAAAGATTGCCATCACCATAGGCTCTCATCGAGCGGTATTATCCTTCACAAAGACATAAAATCCTTCAGTTCTCCTTTTCCAAGTGCTTAACAAAACCGGGAGTGGCGAAGCTGCGAAAGATTTTTTGTCATAATAGAAGGGTACCTTGGCCTTGCGAGGTTTGCGCTTTAGAGGTTCACTACTTGACCTCCTCCACTTGACTATTTTAGCCTCGGCTTGATTCGCTATGTTATGTACGCCACAAGCTTTGCAGAGGATCCGTCAAGGACTAGAACTCGAGCTCGCCCTCCTTTGTCGTCACCCCTTAAAAGTCGACGTCTCTTGGACGAAGGAGCTGAGCCTTTGTCCTTTGTCAACCCTGCACCGATGGTTATCAATACAGCTTCTTCATTATCCCGACGATTTTCCATGCCTACTTTACGTAAAGCAAAGCAGAAGAGAAGAATTACTAAGCGGTCGTAAGATTTTCTACGACCAAGATCAAGTCGTAAGTTTTTCTCGACCTTTCCTCGATCAGTAAGATTTCCCTACGGTCACGACTAAGTTGTAAGTTTTTCTACAACATTTCTCTAGTCGTAAGTTCTTTCTACAACTATAAAGTCTTAAAGATAAAATCAACTCTTGATTACCTTTAGGCGAACCATCCTTTCCTCTGCGGATACGACCGAAGGATTTTAGGAACCGCCACACTAAGTGGCGGAGACTTCTCACAAACGAAGTTTGACTCTAACGTCAATCTCCATTTGGTGAAAGATCATTCAAACAGATAAAGGCATCTTTTAAACAACTTTGCAGAAAGACCAAACCGAGAGCTAAGTCGAAAATTCACTTACCCTCGTTGTAGTCCCCGGTTGGGTCTCATAGCCCCAGTATCTCCACATAGGGATGCTCGTTTCTTCAAAGGACTAATTAGGTGTGATGAAATCTTTCACCACATACCATCCGGTCGACCCTTCCTTCTTCAAGTCCTTGATAGCTTGAACATAAGGGCAATCCTACCGATATCTTTGAGTCGAATCCCATGAAGATTTCTTTTCATGACCTTTCCCACTTAAAGAGAGGTCATCTTCGAGGTGACTTTCGAAGAAACCACCTCTTCCTCCATCCCGCCACGAAGATAGGGTGAAACTCTGAATATACTCCCTCGACTTCCCGTCGTGGAGTTTTCAACTTCAAACAATCCCGCTTGCCGAGACATTCCATAGAAATATTGGAAAAGCTCAAGGTCATGGAATTCCTGTGCACGCCTCGCACAAATATCTTTAAAACTTCAAGATGGTGATGGAGTTAGGACCAAGGTTCACTAACTCCACCCCAAAATGCTCGAGCACAACGGCAGTGAAAGGGGTGAGCAGCGTTGAAGGCCACACTCACAATAAGCCGGAAGACGGAATTTGCCCATTCTCCTGACGGTAATCTTGCCCAAATGCCGGAAGCCATTTCACAAGAGTCTTCTCTGGAATCTTCCCGGCGACAACTAGGGCTTGAATCTTCGCCGCATCCATCTCCGACTCTTCCCACTCAGAAACTTTCCTGGCCATCTCTCTTGGAAACATGAAATTTTGGGTTGAAAAAGAGGGCACAATTGGAGTGACAGCGGAGAAGGCAAGAACGACTCGGCGGTGGAGAAGGCAAGAGCTTGAAGAACAGTAGGAGCAATTTGGGGGAAAAGTAAGATCTTAAGTTTTACCCTCCGGTGAGTATATATAACCGCGTACCTTGAGCCGAAGGCGTGACATTCCAAGGGTCACCACCGTCTCGGAAACGCTTCAACAGACAAAGCTAAGCAAGCGTCGTTTGAGATTCCCAAAGTGTGTCCGCTCGAGAGATTCAGGTTTATGCGTTTACATCTCAAGCGAAATTACTTCATTGGTTAGATCTTTTCAACTAAAGGAAATGATAATCGGAAAGTTCCTTCTTTCGATCACTATACTCGACCACCTTGTGATCGTGAGAAATGCTTTTACGACCACTTGATAGTCGTAAGCAATTTTCTTGACCAAGCACATTTCGGTCAAAGTAGTATACAATCGAAGAGTTTTTCCTTCGATTATTTTCTCTGATCCTCTCATGATCGTAAGACCATCTAGAACCCTTTACCAAGTAAGTTGCTTTCACTTGAAGTGGGGGCTAGATGGCGAGGATATAATAATCCTCATTTTACCTTTTATCTATAATTTTTATTATAGGTAAATATGACGTCATGTGAACCCCGAGTGTACCCTTAATGTTATGAAGGAAGAACCAAATGGATGGTCGTAAGTTCTTCTCGACCACCCCCATAGTCGTAAGATATGCTACGACTATCCCATAGTCGTAAGTCTTGCTACGACTACCTCATAGTCGAGATTCCTCTCGACTAGGTCAACTACGACCACCTTATAATCAAATGAACACTGCGGACAAGTGGGTCTTATTGATTAAGGGATTCAAATAGTCATCATCTGTTGTTATTCTACGAATAATGGCACGTAATACCCCATTATCTACGGTATATAGTGTTGAGCGACGTGGAGGAATTAATACACCGTAATTACTACCAACATGCGATTCACGAGAGGTGATGAGGCGCTTTACTCGAGTAAGCGCCGCTCCTTCACGTACTATAAAAGGCGGCAACTAGAGAAAGGGAGACAGGATCGAGCCATCAGGAATACAAGCACTATCTGTAATAGTCTTAGTTTTTCCCCTGATTGTTCAGTATACACTCAATACCATACACACACAGGAGTAGGGTTGTTATTCTCTCCAGAGAAGGCCCGAACCTGTATAAAAATTCCCGTGTCAATCTCTCTGCATGATTCTATTCTAGGAGACCCCCCGAATCAAACAATCTTTACGTAAGTTCGGTTCTAAAACACCGACACGACCCTTGCACCCCATCTTGACAAATGCTTGGATCCATCAAAGTATAACGTCCAATGCTTGCTAGGGGTGTTTGAGCTGCTTGTTGGTGCTTCATGGTCAACTGGGGCATAGCCCATTCAGCCACGAAATCGACGAGGACCTGGGATTTGACAGAAGTCCTCCCCACGAGCCTGAGGGAGAAAGGTGCTAGCTCCGTGGCCCATTTTGCTATTCTTCCCGTAGCCTCTTTGTTCCCCATCACCTCATTGAGGGGGTAGCTTGTTGGAACAGTGATAGAATGTTCTAGGAAGTAGTGACAAAGCTTTCTTGAGATCATGAGTAGAACATAGCATATTTTCTCTATTTTTGTGTACCTTGTCTTTGCACCTGCCAGGGCTTCGCTGACATAATATACCGGGTGTTGAACTCCTTCTTTCTCCTTGACTAGGAAGGTGCTCACTGCGACCAGGGTTGCAGCGAGGTACAGGAGTAGTACATCTCCTGGCCTTGGACTCGTGAGGAGGGGGGTCTGCCAGGTAGTCTTTTAGGTCTTTGAAGGCCTTCTGGGCTTTAGGAGTCTATAGGAAGCCTTCAAGCCTACAAAGTATCTTGAAGAAGGGGATGCCCTTTTCCGCTGATCGGGACAGGAAGCGTCCAAGTGCAGCCATGCGCTCCATGAGGCGCTGGACGTCCTTGGTGGACCGACGTGGTTCCATGTCCAGGATCACATGAATCTTTTCAGGATCTGCTTTGATGCCCCACTGTGAGACCGAGAACTCTAGGAGCTTTCCTCCCTTTATACCGAAGGCACATTTTTCGGGGTTTAGTTTGACACCGAATTTGCAAAGTTTGACGAATGTCTCTTGGAGATCTTCAATATGTGATGAAGCTTGAATGCTTTTTACGACAGCATCATCGACATAAACCTTCACATTGCGACCCAACTAGTCTTTGAGGATGGGGCAGACAAGACGCTGGAAGGTGGCTCCAGCATTCTTCAACCCAAAGGGCATGCGCAGGTAGCAGAAAGCGCCTACAAGGGTGATGAAGCTTGCTTTTTCCTTATCTTTTTTCACCACATGGACCTGATGATACCCTGAGTATGTGTCCAAAAAAACTCATCAACTCACATCCAGCGGTGGAATCAACGAGTTGGTCGATGCACAGGAGTGGGTAGTCATCCTTCGGGCATTCCTTGTTGAGGTCGGTGAAATCGATGAACATGTGCCACTTACCGCTAGACTTTTTTTTTTACCAAAACAGGATTGACCAGCCATTCTGGATGCCAAACCTCCCAAACGAGGCCAACCTTTGAGAGCTTGTCATTTCATCTTTAATGGCTTGGCATCGCTCTAAAGAGAGTTTCCAGAGTTTTTGCATTCCTGGAGGGCTCTCAGGTTTCACTGCGAGGTGATGCTGGATCACCTCCCGGAGGACGCCTGTCATGTCTATCGGTGTCCAAGCGAACACGTCTATGTAAGTGAAGTTTTACATGAGCCTAAGGAGCGCTATCCTTAGGTCCAAAAGCTTCTATATGCCCTTCTCATGTCTTCGAGGAAACTGAGACATTATTTTCAGGCGCACAAGTTAACCGTGTCATTTGAGTTTCCCTTAGGAGAGGTCCTCCAAAACATGGAAGCAGTAGAGCACATGGCTAAATGGTCTGTCAAACTTGGGGAGTTCGGACTCCATTTCGTGTCCTGAATGACCATTAAATCCCACATCTTGATAGACTTTGTCGCCAAATAGATAAACCCTGAACCAGTTCAGAGTATGAATCCCATGACTAGTGGACAATTTACTTTGATGGGTCACTAATGCTTAGTGGCTTTGGGGCTGGGGTGGTCTTTGTTTCTCCAACCAGAGAGGCCTTAAAATATGTTATTCAGATAAACTTCCCTGCCACTAACAATGTGGTAGAGTATGAGAGTTTACTGGATGACATCCGAGCAGCGAAAGCACTAGGGATCCGTCGACTACTCGTGAAATGTGATTCTCAGTTAGTCGTGAATCAGGTAGGAAAACAATACTGTTACTCTAATTCAACCATGTCTCGATACCTATCGAAAGCCAGGAAGCATGAAAAGCATTTTTTCGGCCTTGAGGTTCAATACATCCCTCAAAAGGATAATTTCCTCACCGACTAGTTAGCTCAACTAGCTTCGTCCCGATCACCCATTCCACAAGGAGTCTTCTTGGAATAGCTCCAGAAGCTATCTCTGGTCGAAAAACCAGAAACAACTTCACGTGATATAGCATCTCTAGAATACAAGGATACTTGAATGAATCCCATCTATAAATACCACTAGAAGGGTACTATACCCGATGATGCTCTCGAGGCTAGTCGTCTATCCCAAAAGGTCAATGTATACTTTGGTCGAATGAGTCCTCTACAACTGAGATACTCAAGGGGTCCTCATGCGAACTCAAGGGGGGTCCTCAAGCGATGTATATCGCAGAAAGGAGTAGAAGTCCTTAATGAAATGCACAGAGGTATCTATGGAACTCATGCTTCCTACAGGACCCTGGTCGGTATGGCCTTTTGACAAGGTTTCTACTGGCCAACGGCCCTCCACAACGCTAAAGAGCTCGTTACTAAGTGTAAACAATGTCAGTTTTATAGTAGACAAATGCACCAACCAGCTCTAGCATTACAAACAATATCTCTTTCTTGGCCTTTCACAACCTGGGGTTTAGATATCCTAGGACCATTCCCAAAGGCACCAAGTAGCTTCCAGTACCTTTTTGTGGCAATTGACATGTTCACAAAATGGATCGAAGACGAACCTATTTTTGGGATAACAATGGAAGCTGCTAACAAATTTTAGGGGGATTGGTATATTTGCCACACCACTTTATGCCCAATTGCCAAAATGTCACTCAATGTCTCAATGACATGTGGCCCTAGGATCCACATGTCATTGAGACATCAGATGGCATTCTCGCAATTGCACATAAAGTTAATGGCAAAACTTCAATTATCCCCAAATTTTATGATGAAAAGTGTGATCACTCGATTCGGTGTATCGAGTTGGACCATAACTAACAATGATACCCAATTTGCGAACGCAAAATTTTAGGAATTTTACAACAAAAAAAACTAGGTATCAAATTATGTTATGCCTCTGTCGCTCATTCATAAAGTAATGGAGTAGTCAAAAGGGCAAACTGTCAAATTATGTAGGGAATGAAAACTCAAGTTTTCTACCGGCTTAAAAAGCGCTCGGGGGCTTGGGTAAAACAATTACCCTCAATACTATGGGCAATTTGCACGACCGCTAGTCGTGCTACATGCAAAACTGTTGGAAATATGCCCTAGAGGCAATCATAGAGATGATTACATTTCATTATGTTCATGACATTGGATAATGTGTTATCTTGTTCCTAGAATAATATTGTTAATATTTATTATCAAGTATGTGACTTGGTTGTGAAACTCTATATTTCTGCAATAATTATTCTTATACGATCCCTGGTCGTAAACATATGAGGACACATATGAATAGACTAGCATATGTATTGGTTGATGACTATGTTTCACGAGTCATAGATATGGAGATATCAAACCAATAATATGGACACATGTTAGAGAACATGATGTTGGATAAGACCCACCTTGAGGCACTATTGAGATTGTTATGAATCTATGTGTCATTAGTTGGTTTCAAGCAATGATGATGTATAATCCTTAGACACGAGATCGACATGGTTTCCTACATGTGTAGAGCACGCTAGGGGTTGCCAAACGCTACACAAATGAATCGGGTAGTTATAAAGGTAGCTTTCGGGTATGCTCTGAAACATGGAGAGGAATGTTTGGTGGGATATGGATTTGCCCTTCCTAACATAACGGAGAGATGTCTCTGGGCCCTCGTTGTGATCGGATAAAGAAAGTGCATGGCCATGCCACTAGTAGTCGAAGAGTTCGACCACGTAAAGTTATCGATACTCGATCGAGAAAGTATTGAGCAGTCCATGGATGACACAACATCTCACCGGAGTTCAACCGGACATCGTGAGGCAAAGGGAGTATACACGAGTAGGTCGCTCAGTCGAAAGAATGATGGTCGTATGGAGATACAAGCAAGTCGAGATCGGTCGAACCTAATCACGAGTGGTCAAAACCAAGTCGTAAGGAGTTACGAGTTGGTCGTGACCTATCTTGCTGATGTCATTATCTGAGATAGGACCTGGTCGTAAGTGATGAAGACACGGTCGTAGATCATATTGCATTAAGGTTCGTCCGATATAATTTGTGTGTATTCGGGAATCGATATGTTCGCTAGGAGCCGCTTCGACTCGTGGTCGGAAAGGGTTTCCAGTCACAACCGAACTACACATGAACCTCTGTGGTCACACACTTAATGGGTTGGAACAAACCAATACGAATACGATTAAATAACGTGTCAGATAGGATCCGCCACGAGCACTATATAAGGAGGTGCATGAGGTCATGGAAAGGAGGTGTGAAACACCACCAAAACCCTAGCCGCCATCTTCTTGAGAGCTCCACCGTGCGACTTGGTGCCGCACACCGGCGCTCGGTTGTTCCTTCCCCGGACGTGTGGATACCGTAGAGGCGCTACTACGATTGTTGCGCTTTGAGGACGATCCGCGATCTTCACAAGGAACCGCAGACGTTGCTGGAGGAGACGATCGACTACGACCACTACATCGACGCGCTCTTCGTTGGACCAGGCTGCTCCAACCCTTCTTCCGTTGTTCTGCGCGTCTGGTGGTAACGATCTGTGATCATCTACTTGCTTGGCATCCTGGTTCGCGTGGTAGAATTTTTGTTTATAGCTATCGTAGCCTACCCCGTGACCCAACAAAAACACCCTTTTTCTTAGTTTTTTTTGTGTGCCGAAGTCATGCTTCCACCAGAACTAAAGATTAGGTCTGCAAAGGTAGAAAAATTCAATGACCTGGACCAAGAACAACTTCAAGCTAATGACATCAACCTACTTGAAGAAAAGAGGAACCAAGCCCTAATCAGTTCGACAATCTACCAACAAGTCCTACACAAGTACTACGATCGTAAGGTCCAACCTAAAGGGATACGAGTAGACTACACTAGCTAGCAATTTTAAAAATTCTACCATGTAAACCAGGAAGCCATGCAAGCAAGAGATCATAGATCGTTACCACTAGACGTGTAGTGCAGCGGAAGAAGAGTTGGAGCAGCTTGATCCAACATTGAGCGCGTTGATGTAGTGGTCATAGTCGATCGTCCAACGTCCTCAGCACCGATTGTCTCCTCTAGCAACCTATCATGTTCCATGCGTAGGCCATGGATCATCCTCGATCAGCACATCGGCAACTGCAACAGTGCCTCTACGGTATCCATACGTTTAGGGGTGGAACGTCATACACCAGTGTGCTAGCACCAACGTGCACGGCAAGGCCTTCGGGAAGATGACGGCTAGGGTTTCAGTGAGCAACTTTTACGTACCAACAGCCCCATGCATCCCCTTATAAAGAGCCCATAACGGATCCAATCTGAACTCGTTTGTTCCAACTCGTTAAGTGTGTGACCCTGTAGGTTTATGTATAATTGGTTGTGATTCGGAAACTCTTTTCTGACCATGAGTCATTAGCGGTTCCTAGTAGGACATAACGATTCCCGAATACATATAAATATTATACCGGATGAAAATTATGTAATATGATATGCGACCAGGTTCTTATCACTTACGACCATCTCGTATCTCCATACGACCAATTCCTATTTAGTCATGACCAGTTCATAACTCCTTACGACCAGTTCGTAATCATGTTCGACTAGTTTACAACCAGTTCGTATCTCCATACGACCAATTCATATCTGGTCGGACTGAACGACCTGCCTACATATTCTCCCTTTGCCTCATGATATTTGGTTGAACTCTAGGTGAGATATATTGTCATACATGGACTGTTCAATATTTTCTCGATCAAGTGACTGATAACTTCATGTGTTCGACTCTTCAATCACTAGTGGTATGTCCATGCACTTTCTTTATCCAACTATATCGAGGGGTCTATAGATATCTCTCCTGTTATGTTAGGACGAGCAAATTCCATATCCAACCAGTCACATCCCTCCGCATGTTTCATAGCATACCCGAAAGCTACCTTTATAACTACTCAGTTACGGAGTAGCGTTTGGCAACCCCTAAGTGTACTGTTACACATGTAGAAAACTATACTGATCTCAGGTCTAAGGATTATACATCATCATTGCTTGAGACCAACTGATGACATATAAAATCATAACAATCTCAATAGTGTCTCAAGGTAGGTCAATCCAACACTATGTTCTTTAACATGTGTTCACATTATTGATTTGATATCTCCTTATACATGATTGGTGAAACATGGTCAGCAATCAATACATGTGCTGGTCGATAAGTCACTAGTTTTCCGACTAGTGACATCCGACCAGGGTTACATTTAGAATGACATTATATAAGTTAAAGGGCTTCACCAACAAGTCACATACTTGTTAATCTTTATAAATGATAATTCACCCAAGGAACATAATAACATTTATTCCATAACTCATAAACATAGACGTAATACAATCATCTCTATGATTGCCTCTAGGGCATATCACTAACACAACCTCGTAGCCTTGCTGTAGGTGACTTGGTTCGGAAAAAGATTCAAACCCGGTCTAATCGAAATAAGCTCTCTCCCAAGTGGGAAGGCCCTTACACAATGGTCGAAATCACACAGCTGAGTTCTGTACAATTGGCAATGGAAGATGGTAGAGTTCTCTCTAATTCATGGAATATCGATCAGCTAAGGAAGTTCTATGTATAAACTCTCATGCTTTCAATAAGGTTTATGTTTTCTTCATTCTTTATTGTTTAAAATAATTGCTTGATGAGCTAAGTTTTCATAATTCCTTCGATCACTTTAAAACACTTGGTCTTCCTACACTGGTTGGAGAACGGTGATCTCACCTAGTCGAAGTCTCTCCTCTTTGCTCGTGGTTCTATCCACTAGAAGGAGCTTCCTAGCATCGATCTGTCCCTAACTCTTGCTACTAATACAAGGAGATCAGGTTTGACAAACGTGGTCAAAAGGACTTGAATGAGCTCTTTTTCCACTGTTTCCTTAGTGCATTTACTTTAACTAACCAAACAGTAGGGGGCTAGGGGAAAGTTATGATTATAACTTTTATTCTTTATTCTTTACTTTTATTTCTCATTTCTATTGTCTTATGAGTTACTGACTACTCGAAAAAGATAATTTGCAGGAAAATGTTGATTTATACATTCCAAAAGATTAAATATGTCTTTACATTTACATAATTTTACAAATTACTTAGAAGAAAACCCTAGCTACATCTCTTCTGCGATCTTTCTTCCGACTGGTCTAGTCTTTTCTACCAGTTTTTTTAGGCCTCCTCTTCAATGCAGTCAAAGTTGGCTTTAATTGGAAGAAAGTAGAGGATATGATGGTACACTTTGAGCAATTATCCAGCATGCTACTTCCTTCCGATACAAAATTCAGTTTTGATCGGAAGTTACACATCATAGATAGTGAAGCGCTCACTTGCTCATCGGAGATTTTTTTTCTCCATAAAATTCCTAAGGACTTCAATCCATGAAGCAATCTAGCCTTGACTACTCGGGACCATGTTCCATGATGTTTTCTTCTCTACGACCTTGCTTGCGAAGAAAGGGCACTAGAGCAGTCTGAGTTCGCACTCCCAATAAGATTTGAAGATGGAAATCTTATCTTCCTTGCCCGACGGCTACCATTCACCCTTGGCTCTCTTTCACTTCAACAAAAATATTGAAAAATTCTTCTCAGCAACAACAAAGGTGGTCATCTTCGATTCCTCCCACTTAAACACGTATCCAACCATTTCTTCTAAGAAATTTGCTCGGATTCAAGAGATTTGGGACAAAGAATTTTAAGTTTTAGTGGCGATGGAGAAAGCAAGAACTCAAAGGAAATGAAATGTCTGAAGAAAGTGATTTTCCTGTTTCTACACCTTTAGTGATTATTTATACTTGCCAATTCGTGGAAAAGATCAAGGAGAAGCCTAACGGTTAGAATTACATTGGGAACTGCTCCCAACGGATAGCATTTTGGGCGACTGTTCGTTTTATTTTTCTGTTCACATGGTCAAAAATATATTATTTTTATAACTCAAATAAAAATACCTTTCTTAACCAAGTCAACTTCCGATCAAAAGAAATACTCGTTGGAAAGTTTTCCTTTCGACTACTATTCTACGACCTCTTCTCAAGTAAGTCATTTTCACTCGAAATTAGGGGGCTAGATGACGAGGATTGAATAATCCTCAATTAATTAAGCTATTTATAAATGATATTCATTATGTATAATAGTATTCTAAATAGCCCTCGAATATACACCTGATCGGTCATACCTGCAACGACCAGGGAAGGTTACGACTAGTTCAGATTACAACTATTCTATGGTCTGAAGATCTGTTACGACCAGGTCGAATTATGACCACCCTATGGTTGATAAGTCTCACGGACATGTGTACCTTATCGACTAGGGACCCTGTACACTACGCTCGACTATGTGTGGTAGTTAATACAACTTGTGCACGTATATGTCTCTGACATAACCGCACACACCTCTCTTCGTCTCTAGCAATATCCGCTCAGCGAACATGAATGGAGGACGTCTCACTGATAACAACCGTCATCAATGCGCGTATTCAAGCAACCATCAAGACGCCTCCTGACACACATTAACTGCCACCCTTTCAAACATTTCATAAGGGGCGGTGCCGACAGACAAATAGAAGAGTCTAACAGGGGAAAACACACAGACGGAAGCCAATGATTCTTAGTCTTAGTTTCGATGGCTTGTTGTGCTTTGTAACCTCATTCAATATAAGAACACATGAGTAGGATTGTTATTCTCTCCGTATAAGACTTGGATCTGTCTAAAAACCCTTGTCTCTTCTTGCACAATCTCTAGAGTCATGTCCCCAATATTCAACTCACAAATCTCGATAGTGATTCATCGACACACACACACACACACACACACACACACATACAGGAAAATGGTATGGTACTCCTGGGAGTACGTACTCCCACCTCTCATATACCATGTAAATCGTATGATGATACCTCTTTATCTATTTGTGCATGCTCCAATAATGATTGTAAGATACCCCAAAGTGAGTTCCATGAAAAATTTCATTAAATTCCACTTTTTATATCAAAATATGTGTATATACTTCTTTTATATATGAAAAAGGGTATATAGCAAAAAAAAAAACAAAGAGCTCAAATGAAAATTTTTCAATCAAATCGCATTTGAGTATCTTATAATTGGTATTTAAGTATCTTGAAAATGATAAATAAGTATAATATGTGCATTTAAGTGGTATATGGGAAGTGGGAGTACATACTCCTAGAGTACAAAACAGGTGTCATATATATATATATATATATATATATATATATATATATATATATAGGAAAATGGTATGGTACTTAAATCGTATGATGATACATCTTTATCAATGTGAGTATACTCCAATAATGATTATAAGATACCCCAAAGTGAGTTCCATGAAAAAAATCATTAAAGTCCACTTTTATAGCAAAATTTGTGTTTATACTTCTCTTATATATGAAAAATGGTATATAGCAAAATAAAGGGCTCCAATGAAATAAATCAAGTCGCATTGGAGTATCTTATAATTGGTATTTAAGTATCTTGAAAATGATAAAGAAGTATAATATATCCGTTTAAGTGGTATATTAAAAGTGAGAGTATGTACTCGAGTACAAAAAGTATATATATGAGTACAAAATATATATATATATATATATATATATATATATATATATATATATATATATATATATATATATATATATATATATATATATATCCAACTTAGACTTTGGGTGGAGTTCAACAAGATATAAGAATATGACATTGAATGCATACCTCAGAAGAATTTTTTTATCTTTCTACCTAAAAGATACTAAACAATAGCATGCCAACAAAAGTGTTAGTCTCACATTTAGATTTATCATTAATCGCCAAAACCAAATTAATGGAGCTTGAACTTACAGCCCCTCAACTCCCACCACATTGATAGTGGCGTCAACCGCACGGAGGCTATCCATGGCACCATATCTGGAAGACCCAGATGTTGCAATGGGTCAAGTTGTTGCACGAGGTAATTTTAGATGTCGTATCTATTTGTTTTGAACGTTGCAACAACAAATTTTGAAATGCTACATATATTTCTTTGGATTGTTGCGACACTTTTTTTCAATTGTTGTATGAAGTGTTTGATTTGGTAGCAATGTCTCATCAAAATTTTCCCTTGTTACAACTGACATTTTGATTTGTTGCAACAAAGTTTATTTTTGTTGCAACATTGAGGAATCAGTGTTTTTGTTGCATCGAGTTGTAGATTTGTTGCACCGACAATATTTTTGTTGCACCTTGAGAGAGAATATTATAGTGTTGTAACATAATATTTTTTTTTGTTGCAATCGGATAAGGATTTGTTGTAGGCTTACTAAATAATTGTTACATCTTATCATTTTTGTTGCGCTAGATCGAATGACTGAGATCGACCGTTTAAGTTAGATCCGACGGAGGAGGAGAGCATATGATGGGAAAGATCACATCGTACGTTTGATTCCTAGTCACTCCCTTCTGCTTCCATACTTATTCTACAATACTAGAATACCCAAACCTTGTCTGGTGTGTCAATACCACCCCTAGTACCAGCACTGGACTGAGATGAATTTCCACTTATAGACAGGGACAGATCCATGACAAAAAAAGCTGAGTGAAGGTATCATGTATACAAGCAAATTAAGTCACATAGTTGAAAGTCTAAGTAACATTATATGCCGATGTATTGATTTTGGACTAGTGAAGACACCAACGATGGGAATTAGTCCAATATCATTGTGGGCCAACATCATGTACAACACACTGCATAGCACATCACAGCGCAACCAATGCCATTTTGTCCAAATTTTACCACTTGGCACGTTGCTTTCCCCCACAAACGACTTTGCCCTAGTGTTCCCGCAACGGCAAGCAGCGAAGGCGATCTACCTATTAAGAAACCAAGCCCAGGACGGCAATCCTGGCCCATGATGGGCTCCTCATCCATCCAGTAGCCTATATAAAGGAAGGAGGACCCCCAACTATTGTACTACAGTTTTACAGAAGAGCAATAAAGAGAAACCAAAAGTCCCCTCATATCTCTGTGTTCAATCTACTATTTTGTTCTTGTGTTCTTGCATTGTTCTTACGATTCTGAGTTTGTTTACGAGGTAATCGCTCAGACTGGACTCGCCAGTGACGGTTCCTCAACACGTTATCAGCATGATTGACTCTCCTCGGATCGAAAGGTAACCGCCGAAGAACGACACTCGTAGATCGAATCGTTTTTTTCTAGATTGCTTTCAATTCTGCCAATTTGGCTTCCTAGATTGTATACTACGGTGCAAATCCGCTCTAATCTACCACAAGCTGACTTGAAGTTGCCAGCATAATGCCGATCGATAGATTGCATGGAAAAGTGGATGTCGATTATACCGCAGATAGGAAATTGCAAATCCATTTTAACCTACCGCGAGCCAACTTGAAGTCACCGGCCAAGCCGATCGATGGTTGCATGAAAGAACAGATGTCGATTGCACTTTAGATTGAACATCTCATTGCATGAACAGTAACAAAAAAAATCATGGCCACAAAGCGCGCCACACGCGCCCGTCGCCGGCCTCAAAGGCGGACCTAGGATTTATTGGATGGGTGTTCGGAGTTAATAAAATATTTTTCAATGAAAAAAATTAAAGGTTCACAATTGCAAATAACAAAGTACAAATTTTCCGTATTAGAGATAACACCACCAAAAATTTAGAGAAATTACAAAATAGTTTTTTTTTAAATGTTGAATTGGGAATTTAGGATTTGGGACCGAGGAATGGGGATTCACATGTGCTGCTATCGATGTGTGCGGCCTACCTCACTACCCCAACGGCCCGGTTAGGTCTCACTCTATGCCCATTTTCTTGGCGCTTGCTACCTTACTCCTACCTTCTATCCAACACGCTGCCGCCGAGGTCAAGTCGGAGCCCAAGCTCGCCCTTGTCTTCTCGCTTGGCACCAAATCGCATTGCCTCGTTGACTCGTGCGCTAGCACCGCCTAACGGCCTAAGAGTGAGAGGTTATGCCTTGATTTGAGGGGGAGGGGTCTCCAAATGGGTTGAAAACTATTAAGTTGGTGGGTTGAGCCGCACTAATTAAGACAAATTGGAGAGAGGTGTGGGAGTGAGTTGAAATCTATTGGGTATAAATGTGAAGTATTTGGTCTAATTATAAACATATATACATAATATATCTACTAAATACAAAGTATTTTGAAAAAAATGGGTGTTCAAGTGAACACCCATGACCCTTATTGGGCCCACTGCCTGGGCTTGCACTACTACATCCACTGAAACCCAAGATCGGCATGAAGCTAGCGCCCCACCAAACATCACCCTATCGGCCATCACAGAAGCGCTTCCACCTTGCCGCCGAACCAGCCCAGAGCCATTGAACCACGCCCGCCTGCCGACGGCCCGCAACCATCAGCCACCGCATGTCTGCCGTCCCGCAAGGGTGCAGCCAAACCACCGCCAAGCCACACGCCGGGTCGCTGCGCCTCAAGACAAATGACTTGCCGCTACCGCAATGGTCGCCTCGCGCCGTGCTGGCGCCCTACCTTGGCGTCCGCGATGATTGCCCAAGCCGCACGCATGAATTAGTCGCCGGAGGCCGCCCGCATGTGTCGCTGAAGGCCACGCTTGAAGCCCCCGACCGGCCGCCTCCTCGCCCGCGCATAGGCACGGCCGCCTTTGCGCCACCGAGCTGGGCCGCATGCTTGCCGGAGGCCACGGCTCCCGCAACGCCTACACGCCGGCAATGAAGCAATGGCGCCGCCACCTTTGGGGACTCAGTGCTAGGGGAAACCCTAGCACCAGTTTTAGTAGGCCACCGATTGGGCTTCAATGGGTCAAAGGAAAGGTGGTCAAGAAAATTTCTACGGTCCGAATGTTTTCGAAAGAAAATTTTGGCGATCCAACGCGTTTTTTAAAGGAAAAAAGGAGAAAACTAAAAAAATGAAATTTTGTAAAAAGGTCCTTTGGGATTTTGAAAATGTCGGGTATCCTTACACGAATAAGGAATTTTTTCAAGAAGGCCCTCGGACACTTTGAAAATTGCGCGAAAAATTTCTCAAAATTGAAATTTAGCGGTTTCACCCCTGAAAATTGCAGAATTCACCGAAAATACATATTCCAGCAGAAAAAGGGCCTCAGGAATTCAAATTTTGAATCATTTTGAGCATTTGAAGCATATTTAACTATGTTATTATTATTTCTATGCAATTTATATATTGTATTTACTGTTTTGATCATCTGTGATTGTGCATATTATTTTTAATCATTGAAAATAGCAGTGAATCATGAAAAATGCATAGAAAATTACGAGATCACGAACCAGGAGTTCGAAGAACATTATGAGAATTTTGCAACCATTTTATGCAGATTACCAGCAATAATCTTATGAACTCTTTGCATGAATATGAAGATGACTGGCATCACGAACCAGGAGTTTGAAGAACTGACCCAGCATGGACAGAATTTGTACCAATCTTCAACTCTGTGATAAGGTAATCACAGATGAGCATAAAATTGAGAAGACTCACTCTAACTTTCACTCGAATGCGGTACAATCCGCACGCAACTATCGTCAAGATAGCCACAAGGAGTATGCCGAATTAATTGACATCATGCAAGTTGTAGAAGCTCAAGTTGACGTTCTAGGGAAGAACTAGATATCACAGCCGCCTAGTAGCAATATTGGCCATGAAGCCAATGCTAGCAGCTACAAGGTGAGGAAGTCTCTCACAAAGGAGAGGGGCAAGAAGGGTAAGGTCATGGGTCGCACGTTATTGATGCTTTCTAGTCTAAGAAGAAGGACAAAGGATAGCATGAGGCACACCCCACCATTGCAGACACAGAGGATCCACATCTATTAGTTGTACTCATGGATGTGAACAGCTTAGTAGCAGCCCCCATCACCCCTCCTTTGGATATTGTAGCAGTCGCAGCCGTAGTTCCCCACGAGGAGAAGATCGCCATGGAGCAGATTGAGGCAGAAGTTTCTAAATACTTCGCTGATTCGATCTAGTGCACGCATTGTACCTAGATCTTTTTATAGTAACTTGTAGTTTGTGATTGAAGCAGAACATTGAATATTTTTGAATAATGGTTGTAAGCTCTAGGAGATCAAAGCATTAAATTCTTATGATGAGTTCTGCAAGGCTTAATTTTCCCGTATTTATAATAGCAAGTTATGTTCTGATATTTGAAGTATTAGAACGCGTGTGGCGCCCTATAAAGGAAGTGTGCTTAGTGGATAGCGGCACAACGAATACTATTTTGAGAGAGATGAAATTCTTTCAGTCGATCAGCAAGAACGCTGGTAGTCTTACGACAATCACGAGCAGCGATACTTGTATAATAGGCTCAGGAAGAGCCATAATTATACTCCCGATGGGCACAACATTGGTCATTGAAGAAGCCTTGTTGTACCCAGAATTGACTAGAACTCTCAAGGATATTCGCGCTAACAGTTTTCACATAGAGACTAAAGAATTGTATGGTAAAGAATACCTACTCATTACAAAGCGTGAAGAAAGTAGAAAAGGGTATTAGAAAGACTTCCTGCATATGAAACTAGGCTATACTACACTAATATTAAGGCACCTGCAGCCTATACTGTCCTGAAAACCACTTTTAAAAGCTCCGAACTTTTCTGTCTCTAGCATGATAGATTAGGCCACCCCAGTCTTAGGATGATGAGAAATATAATTACCAACTCTCAGGGACATAATATCAATGTAAAGAATTTTTTGAATCAAGAAGATTTTGTGTGCCCCGCATGTGCCACCGAGAAATTAACTACTGGACCTTCTACTCTGAAAGTAAAGGATGAAATCCCTACATTCCTGGACCGTATCCAGGGAGACATTTGCGGTCCTATACAGTCCCTGTCAGGGCCATTTAGGTACTTTATGGTGCTCATCGATGCTTCCTCGAAATGGTCGTATGTATGTTTATTGTCTATGAGAAACCACGCTTTTGCAAAGTTGATCTCGCAGATAATTAAAATTAAGAACAGTTTCCGTGATCATCATGTGAAGACCATCAGAATGGACAACGCCGGAGAATTTACTTCAAAGGTATTTGATGATTATTGCATGGCAATGAGAATTACCGTTGAGCATTCCGTACCGTATGTCCATAACTAGAATGGACTAGTAGAGGCATTAATTTAAAGAATTAAATTTATTGCCCGACCGTTTTTGAAGAATTGTAATTTACCAACTACATGTTGGGGACACACAGTCCTGCATGTAGCAACTCTCATCAATTTTAGACCATCGACATATAACATCCATTCACCTATGCAACTAGTGCAAAGGTTAGCACCAAAAATTTCTCATCTTCACAGATTTGGTTGCAAGGATTATCTACCTATACCACCATCGCAGCGAACTGCAATGGGCCCTCTCCGAAAGTCTAGGATATATGTTGGTTATGAGACAACATCCATAATCAGGTATTTGGACCCCATAACTGAAGATTTGCATACAACCTGCTTCGCTGATAGCATATTTGATGAGGATTATTTTCCCGTCATTAGGGGGAGAAAATCAACCACTTGATGAAAAATATCGAAAAATACAAATAACGTGGCAAGCCACGGGAAGTCCAGAAGATAATTGAAATCTATGCACATAACCCACGCACTAGTAAAGCAAATAGAGAGGTCTAGAAGATAATTGAAGTCTAGAAGACAATTGAAGTCCAGAAGATAATTGAAGTCCAGAAGATAATTGATTTGCAAGCATTAGCGAATCAGCTGCCTGTCCACTTTAGTGATTTGAAGAACGTGACCAAGCCGCATGTGCCTGCACGCAATGCACCGGAGAGGGTTGAAATACCGAAGAAAGAAAAAGGTATCCCTAATCCCGTCCCGAGGCCTCAAAAAGGACGAGAATTCCGGCCCCTCGAATCCAAAGTAACCGGGGACGCCTGGCGAAAAAGGATAAGAAGGAGTTGACACAGCCGATCACTGAAGTTCCTCAGAACCAGAAGGGAAGCTAGTTGAGACCTAGCACTAGTATGAAACCTTCAAAAAAGGCATACCGGATTTGAACATCCCCACGGAGAGAGACATCAGCATAGATGTGTGCGCACATGTTGGAGAACTAACGGGACTTGCCCCCGTAATTGGAACCAGCAGTGAGCGAGTAGAAGCATTAGAAGAATTGCTCCATGAAGAAATAACTATAAATTATGTCACCACGAGAGAATCTATGAATAGAACAGCAGCCAATGGCGATATTTATTTTGCAAAGAAAATTGCCACAATTATCTATCTTGATCTAGTGCCTATATCGCTCGCTGAATGTAAGAAAATATCAGATTGAAAATATTGGAAGAAAGTAATAGAAGCAGAATTATTATCTCTGAATAAAACAGAGGTGTTTGGACCTGTAAGCCGCACACCTCCCCATGTGCAACCTGAAGGGCATAAGTGGGTATTTGTTCAAAAGAGAAATGAAAATAATGAAGTTATAAGACATAAAGCAAGGCTCGTTACACAAGGTTTCACTCAACAACCAGGAGTGGATTATGAAGAAACCTATTCCCCGGTCATGGGCAGAACTACCTTTAGATATTTAATCTCAATGACAGTAAACTTGAATTTAGAAATGAAATTGATAGATGTGGTAACTGCATACCTTTATGGAAACCTGGATTCAGACATTTATATGAAGGTACCTGAAGGTATCCCTGTCCCGAAGCAAGACAGAGCAAATAGAAATCTATATAGTGTGCAACTTAGAAAGTCATTGTATGGACTGAAGCAATCAGGCAGAATGTGGTGTAATCGCTTAAGCGACTTTCTTCGTAAGAACGGCTACACGAACAATGAGGATTGTCCCTGTGTATTTATACGACAATTCTAGGATGGATTTTGTATAATCTTAGTATATATAGATGATCTGAATATCATCGAGACCCTGGAAGATATTAAGAAACCAAGCTCTTATCTGGTGCCGGAGTTCGAAATGTAAGATTTGGGTAAAACCAAATATTGCCTAGGCATGCAGCCTGAACATACCCCTGAAGGGATTTTAGTACATTAGTCAACCTACACTCAAAAAGTGTTAGAAATGTTCAGTTTTGGAAAGGCATACCCTTCGAAAGTGCCGATGGTCGGGAGATCCTTACAGCAAGACAAGGACCCGTTCAGACCTAAAGAAGAGGGGGAGGAAGTCCTGAGACTGGAATTTCCGTACTTGAGCGTAGTAGGAGCACTCATGTATTTAGCAAAATGTACTAGACCGGACATTGCTTTTGCAGTGAATTTATTAGCAAGATATAGTGCAAAACCTATCAAAAGGCATTGGTAGTGAATAAAGGACATCTTTCGATACCGCTAAGAAAGCAAAGATCTTGGTCTGTTCTACATAAAGAACCAAGACCTAACTATGACTAGCTATGCAAATGCCGGGTACCTGTAAGACCTGCATACAACTAAGTCGCAAACAGGCTATGTATTCCTATATGGTGGAACTGCAATTCCATGAAAATCGTCTAAGCAAAGTCTTGTATCAACTTCAACGAACCACTCGAAAATTATAGCACTGTACGAGGCCTCGCGAGAATGTTCTTGGCTTTAGCGGATGATTCACCACATCCAGTAGTCATGTGGATTGAATACCATACAGACTCTCACTATTATCTATGAAGATAATGCAACTTGTGTTGCACAAATACAGATGAGTTATGTGAAGAGTCAACTCACAAAGCATATCAACCCAAAGTTTTTCTTTGCTCATGAATTGCAAAAGATGGATGAAATTAAAGTACTACATACTAAGTCATGTGAAAATCGTACAGATTTATTCACTAAGTCACTTCCAACGTCTAGTTTTGAAAGATGCATATGTGGAATTGGAATGATGAGGCTTAGAGAAGCGCAGAATTTAGGGAGAGAATTTTCATGAACTCAATATTGAAGCTTGATCACGAAGATCGAGTACCCAAAGAATAAATCCTAGAGATTAAATGAAGTTGGGTGGATTGTACACTTTTTTCCTTGACGAGTTTTCCTAAAGTTTCTCGGCTAAGGTTTTTAATGAGGCAATTCGTGTAGCACAGCAGAACGTGTTTCATGTACTCTTTCTCTAAAATTTTTCCACTGGATTTTTATAGAGTTTTGACGAGATATGAACATGTCGTATAAGTGCCCAAGGGGGAGTGTTAAGAAACCGGGCCCAAGCCGATAGTCCTGGCCCATGATGGACTCCTCATCCATCCAGTAGCCTATATAAAGGAGGAGGGACCCTCAACCATTGTACTACGGTTTTACAGAAGAGCAATAAAGAGAAGTCAGAAGCTCTTTCATATCTCTGTATTCAATCTACTATTCTGTTCTTATGTTCTTACAATTTTAAATTTATCTACAGTAATTACTTTTTTATTAAAGAGGATAAACCCTACTTTTATAGAAAGCATATAAAAGGATACAACCAGTTCACAACTGAAAGTAGGCTGGGGATGCCAGCAACAAAAGGAAGTTCAAAGCAGAGAAGCCATATAAGCTTCCACCAAGACTGACCAGGTTTACAACATCTTATAAAACAAAATATAAGAAACTAAGTCAGTCTCCATCCAGTGAGCCACAAACAAGCAAAATCAACTCTTCCCTCATTCTGAAGCTTCTCAAACAGACCCTCATCACCTCCATCAAACCATCAAGCTTCTTCTGGTCACCTTCTCGGAGAAGAATGCGCCATCGCTGCAAACATGATACAACGTTGAAAACAACTTCAATTGGCTATTTAGTAAAAGTCTTCTCGATTGCGCCTTTGTTCCTACATTTCCAAATTGTCCAAGCAAAGGCTACAAAACTTAGTAAGCCAAGGTGATAATCATTAGCACCCTGGTTATCCAGCCAACCATTATGTAAATCATCAAGAGATACCGGGATTCTCTTCCACTGAAAAGACTCTTTGATGCAAGACCAAACAAAATTAGCCATTAAGCATTTAAAGAACAAATGATCTGCATCTTCTGGCACGCCATAAAGCCAGCACTTATCATTACCATTCCACTGTCTTCTCACCAATTGGTCTGTAGTTTGAAGTCTATTCAAATAAATCTGCCACAAGAAAATTTTTACCTTCAAAGGAAGTCTGTTGGTCCAGATTTTTTGAAGCCTCCTATTAGTGACCCCCCAAACACTATATGTCTATAAAGGGATTTAACAGAGAACTTTTTAGACCTGTCTAAACACCAAACGGCCTTGTCATTCTCCTCAGAAAGCCTCACCCCTTTGATTAAGTTTTTCAATTATCTCCAGATAATTTCCTCTTCAGCACCAAAGTTTCTTTTAAACAGAATATTCCAAGTGTTATTACTCAAGCAAGCTGAAATCTTAATATTAGGAAAACTGCAGATATTATATAAGCTTTTAAACCTAATAGAGAGAGGGCAATCACCTATCCAAACATCCTTCCAAAAGGAAGTATTAACACCATTACCTACTTTATAAGAGACACCCCAATTGTACAAATGTTTGACCTTACCAAGGGTTTTCCAAAACTGAGACCCCCTTGAGTCTAAAGAGTCTTTGAAGTCTCCTTGAGGAAAATACATAGCCTTTAATAGCCGAAACCAAAGCTCCTCTTTAGCTTCATTAATCCTTCACATCCATTTACTTAGCAAACAATCATTCATGAGATTAGTATTAAGAACCCCCAACCCTCCATAGTCTTTAGGTCTGCAAACAGCCTCCCATTTGACCATGTGATACCTTTGCTTATCTTGGGCTCCTCTCCAAAAAAATCTAGCTCTAATAGTATTCATCTTTCTATGAATCTCCTTACTCAATCTGTAGAAACCCATTGTGTACATAGCCTGACTACTCAGGCAGCTATTAACCAAGATCATTCTCCTACCTGAAGAGAGTAACTTGGATTTCCAATTATCCAGTCTGTGACTCAACTTGTTAAGAATTTTTTCACCAGCCCCCTTATTGACCTTTCTCATATCAATTTCAACCCCTAGGTAAGTAAGGGGTAAATTCCCAAGTTTGCAATTAAACATATTAGCAATTCTCCTTGCTTCTTCATTTCCCAACCCAATCACAAAAACCTCACTCTTATGATAATTGATTTTCAGACCAGACATCCATTCAAAGCAGTACAAAAGGAACTTAAGATTCAAAATGTAAGCATCCTTACACTCTAGCATCAATACATTATCATATGCATATTGCAGAATAGGAACTCCTCCTGCAATTAAATGTGATGCCACCCCTTTGATCAAACCCTTTTTTTGAGCTTTATCAACAATCCCAGACAGAGCATCTGCCACCAGATTAAAAAGTAAAGGAGACAGAGAGTCTCCCTGTCTCAAACCCCTATGAGTGGTAAAATATGGACCTACAGTACCATTCACATTGATACTAACCTTACCTCCCTAGACAGAATTCATAATCCAATCTATCCATCTAAGAGAGAAACCTTTAGCAATCATGATGTCTTTTAAAAAACTCTAATGCACTTTATCATAAGCCTTTTCAAAATCTAATTTAGCACAATCCCAGATTTTTTGGTTGTTCTCAAATCATGTAATATCTCATGAAGAGATAAAACTCCATCTAAAATATTTCTCCCCTTGATAAAAGCAGTCTGACTAACATTGATAATGTTATTAGCTATACCACCCAATCGAACAGCTAATAATTTTGTAATGATCTTGAAGCTCACATTCATTAGACAGATGAGTCTGAATTGTTTAATATTGTTAGCATCTTTGGTCTTAGGGATCAAGGTGATTACCCCATAATTCAACATTTTTAAATCCAACTTCCCCCCAAAAAAAGTCCTTAATCAAGTTCATAAATTGTTGTCTCCGAAAACCCCAACATGTTTTATAGAAAAAAGTGGAGAAGCCATCTGGCCCAGGTGCAGAATCACCTGGTAAGCTCTTGATAATATCCCAAACTTCAACCTCAGAAAAGATCTGAACTAATCTGTCATTCTCTGCATCAGAAACTTTATTCTCTAGATCCCAAAAATTGGATGATAAGCAAACATTCTGCTTCACTTCATAGCCAAAGAGATTCTTATAAAATTTGTAGATGTGTTCTTTAATATCCCCTTCATCAAACAGAATCACCCCTTCATCCTCCAGAGAGTAAATAAAATTTTTTCTTCTTCTACCATTAGCACAACAGTGAAAGAATCTCGTATTAGCATCACCCTGAGTAATCCACTTCACCTGACCTTTCTGTTGCCATTCTTTTTCTTCAATCTCATAAATTCTCTCCAAGTCCCCTTCAACCTTATATCTAGCCAACCAGTCCTCAGTGCTTAAGTGAAATATTAGCTTTCCTTTCAAACACTCTAAGCTGGTCTAAAAGGATTATCTTGTCCTTCATGTACTGACCACAGACATTAGCACCCTATCCTTTTAAAAACTTTCTCAAAGAGGCCAGTCCCCCATTCCAACTGTCTACAGAATAAATCAGATCAGGCATTTTATTACAAATGTCTTTCCATCTTTGAGTCACTATATCATTGAAGTCCTCAATATCCAACCAATTTTTATTGAAATAAAATCTCCCATTTCTTTTGAACTCATCCTCCCCTGAAGTCAAGCAGATGGGATTATGATCAGATCCCACCCTAAAAAAAGTAATAATAGAACATAAGGGGTACATAAATTCCCAATCAGTGGAGACCAAAACTCTATCCAAATTCACCATGATGGGACAAATCTGCTTATTGGGCCAAGTGAATTTTGGACCTTTTCTCTTAATCTCCAACAAATTATTATCAGCAATGAACTCATTAAATTTATCAATCAAAGAGAAATTGACCCCTTTAGAACTTTTATCTTCTGCCTTTCTAATCAAGTTAAAGTCCCCCCTATCACCACAGGTAAACCAGTAGTATGACACTTTTTGTTCAATTCTTCCAAAAACTCAAGAGACAAATTATGCTAAACAGGGCCATACACAACCAACAGTTCCCATCTAAAAGAAGTCTTTTTATTTCTTACTATCAAACTCACAAAAAAACTTCCTTAATCACCCCCTTCCAGCTCCAATTCATTTGTATTCACCTCTAGTAAAATCCCACCAGAATATCCAGAGGCAGGAATCCAATTTCAACCAAAGTTTTGAACTCCTGCCAAGGATTCCAAATCATGATTAGAGAAATCAGTCCAGAGAGTCTCTTGAATGCCCACAACATCCAACTTTTCTTTGTAAATCAGCTCTTTCAGCTGTCTTCTTCTAGCAAATTTGCCTATGTCTCTAATATTCCAGAAAAAACACTTCATATTTTACTTCTGTGTTTAGTGCTTCTGCCAGCTTGGCCCTTATTTCTGAGCTTTTTATCCAAATTGAAACCGACTGCCTCTCTTTCTGCATTGTCTACCACTTTCAAACACTCATCAGCGTCAGCACCCCTGCTTACCTCAATCTACAGTAATTACTTGAACTGCGCTCGCCAGCGAAGGCCTCGCCACCACCCACGCAATCGGCCGGTCACGACGAAACGGAGGCGAAAATTTAAGTCGCGCATCACTAAACCAAGGCATCCATTCCCCCGGCCTATAAATTCGGAGCGGAGAAAAGAGGCGAGCAAAACAAAACAACCCGAAATCAGAGGTAAACACGAAAGGACAAGGGCCATTCCTTCCTCCTCGTTGCCTCCGCTGTCCCAACCCCCACTACGCCACCAAATCCATCGCGGCATCCGCCCGAATCCACCGCCAAGGCGCCGATCCCCTCCCCACTCCCCAGCCCATGGCGATCGGGCCCAGCTGCCGCCTCCCATTCGGGCGATTTGGGATTTGACAAGATTCAGTAGTCTCACAGCTCGTGCGGCTCGCTTGCTGATTTGATCCGGCAATCTCTTGTTGTTGCTGCTGCTGTTGTTGGATTGGATTGGGTGATTGGCTTGCGTGGGAGATGGGGCTGCTGTTTGTGCAGTCGCTCCCGGGGCCGAAGGTGTTCAAGTGCAAGTTCTGCAGGGTGGACTCGGCGTCGCCGGATGCCATTGTGTCCAAGGAGTTCCGCGGCCGCCACGGCCGCGCCTACCTGTTCGAGAGCGTGTAAGATAGGCTATCACTCTATTCCCCCCTTCGATTTTTGCAGTTTCTTGAATGTGAATTGCGCGATCGTTGCAATGCCGCTGTTCTGGAATGGTTTAGCGTCGTTTAGTTACAGGCATTCCGAGCTAGTGCATCGGGGAGAGAATTCTTAACTCGCGCTGTGCGGACTTAATATGAATTGTTGGTAGCCACACTGATTTAAGCTGTCATAGTTGCACGAGAATTGTTTTCTAGTAGTAGTGTTGTTTCCTCAAGAGGGTTTTTCGTTGGTGGTTGGGACTTGGGAAAAGGAAGAAGCGTGATGGTTATCTAGCCATGCTGAGTGCAATCAAGCTAGATTCCAAGAATGTGATAGTGGATCCGCGATATGGTTGCTTTCGATTTGATTGATGATGGAATATCCTGAATCACGATGGGTATGAATCAAATGAGTAATGCAAAACATGGTGTACATGAATCGTTTTTTTTTTGTTCCTAATTGTTTGAGTTTGATGGATCAATTTAGGCACGGTATCATGTTATGGTCAACATGATGAGAACCTGTTGATTTTAGGTTGGAGAGTTAGAATTCGGAGACTAAGTAGTCGAAATTGAATATTAGATATCACACGACCGACAAGATCATGCTTCATAAAGAATAGAGATAGGCAACCCGCGTTATGAATTGAGAGAGCTTGATCAGGGTCAGTTGATTGTGATTATAAAGTGCTTCTTGGTTCTTTTTCAGTTCTTTGATGCTGACCAACTATCAAATGTCAATGACATGTAGAGATCATGTTTTGTAAAATCAATGGCACCTGCAAATGAAGTTTTGTGTACTTTCTTCATTTTCCCAAAGGAAGATAATTTCTATAAATTATGCCATCAGATAACGGTTTCATCTAAACTAGCTGTCAGATATGTGAAATATAATTATGGATATTAGCATTACATAAGCTGACATCATAGTGTGTTCAGTATCATTTATAGTTGACCATTGAACATTTGAACAACCACACATTGCCAATTCTTGCATACATGTTAATCTGGGTTGAACATGACATCCAGGGTGAATGTGAGTCTTGGTCCCAATGAGGATCGCTATCTCTTGACTGGATTGCACACAGTGAACGATATATACTGTAGCTGCTGCCAACAACTCCTTGGCTGGAAATATGTAAGTTGCCAATTTTCGTGTTATTTAAAGTAGAATTCATTTGAAAACTGTTAATGTAGGTTACTTAAAGAATGCAAGTTGGTCAAACTGTTAAAATCGAATGTTGTATCTTAGCTTTCTTTATATCTAAGAGGATAAGCATCCTAACACAATCCTGTAAAAAAAAATGTGACTTGATGTTCCAGTTGAACAACTTGGTCGGATATCATAGATGCCTTCTGAAAAAATAGGATAAGTAGATTCCCTTGATAATGCATGGGAAACTTGACATTTGTATTTCTATAGGACCACTTTATTTATAATTCTGTTGGCTATAGATTGCATATGGTATAACCTAGATTGCGTAGGGGATAGTCCTGGGTAACAAGGGGCTTTGGCCGGTAGTTCTGGCAACCCGGCGCCGTGATGGCTGCCCGGCGTGTGCGGCAAGGAGGAGAGGGGGATCAGGGAATCAGAGAAGGAGACTGGGAATAGAGTTTTCTGATTTTCATTGCTTGCTGAAAACAGGACCACCGCACACCACTTATAGATACATCCGGGCGCTAACAAACCAATCTCTAAACGATTGCTTTCCTAAAAGCAATTAACTAATCGGATCACGATTTGATCTCTAACTTTAAATAAACAATCCTAAAGATAACTTTCTGATTTAGAGTTAACATTCTAAATAAAAGATAAGATCCCTTATTTGGGATTTCCTTGCGTCGTTCGAATCGTGGCTTCGGCCCCACCATGCGCACGATTGATGCCATGTCAACGATACGGAATTCCCCACATGACATCTCTCCCGGCCTCGAGAAACAACTCGTCCTCGAGCTGGAATGCAGGATAAGATTGTTTGAAGTCTTCGACTGGTTCCCATGATGCTTCCGAGGCATCGAGACCCACCCATTGTACAAGCACATGCCAGACGTCACGGCGAAGGCAAGCTTTCAAGACTTTGGCCGGAATAGGAAGTGTGTGTCCATGCTCGACCAGCGGTAAAGTAGGTGGCGTAGTTGAAGTTGGTAGTTCGTCGTGAAACCCAATGTGAAACACATTGTGTAGACGGGTGCCATCAGGTAGGTGTAGGCGACACTCCACGGTACCAATGTGTTCCACTATCTGGTAAGGTCCATAGTATCGTGGACATAACTTGCCCGTAGTGCGACCGGGAAGGGAAGCAGCCTGCCGATGAAGAAGACGCAGCCATACCCAATCGCCGACGGCATATGTAATGTCACGATGGTGTTGGTCATAGTAGTGCTTGGCGTATTGCTGAGCCTGAAGAAGACGATTGCGAATATCGCTGAGGAACTTATCACGATCACGAAGCTGAGCGTCAACTGCTACCACCTTGGTCATGCTGGCGTTATAGATTGTCAATGATGGAGGGGGTAGACCATAGACCACTGTGAAGGGTGTATCGCGAAGCGCCGTATGGTAGGAGGTGTTGTAGCAATATTCGGTCCTAGGCAACCACTCGAGCCATTGGCGTGGACGATCCGCAGTCAAGCAACAGAGATACATGGCAATGGCCTTATTGACTGCCTCTGTCTGGCCATCTGACCGAGGATGGAAAGTTGAGCTCATGTGCAGGCATACCCCCGCGAGACGAGATAATTCTTGCCAAAAATTGTTAGTGAAGAATGGGCCGCGGTCGCTGACAATCGAATGAGGGATCCCAAGTAGGCGCGCGATTCGTGGAAGAAGGTGCATGCAATGGAGACGGATGTGTGCGGATGCCCCAACGGATATTATGTGGCCGAGGTAGGCGATTGTGGCCGCGCCAAAAGTACACTTGGAACTCTTGAGATGGAGTTGGTGACGACGAATGAGGAGCAATACTGCACGTAGATGGCGCATATGCTCCGACCAAGATGAGTTGTAGATCAAAATATCGTCAAATAAAACAAGCACAAAATGACGGAGATCAGGCCAAAGTATCTCGTTCATCAAAGCCTGAAAAGTAGCTGGTGCACTATTGAGGCCGAATGGCATCACTAGGAACTCGAAGTGACCATGATGAGTCCGAAACAAAGTCTTCTCCACGTCGGCTAGGTGCATGCGCACCCGGTGGTAGCTGAAACGGAGGTCTAGCTTGGAGAAGAAGCGAGCGCCGCGCAATTCGTTGATAAGCTCATCGACGAATGGTATCGGGAACTTGTCTTTCATTGTTAGCTCATTGAGTGTGATAATCGACGCAAAAGTGCTATGATCCATCCTATTTCTTGACAAGGAGGATTGGTGAGGAAAACGCTACTGGAACGAATGGTCCCTTGTTGTAGCATGGCTGAACATTGGCGCTCCAGTTCATCCTTCTGGAGGTACAGGTAGCGATATGGCCGGACTGCCATGGGAGCTGACCCCGACAGGAGGTGAATCCGGTGGTTCAAGGTGCGTTCCGTGGGAAGACCAATGGGTTCTGCAAAGAGCCCATCGAATTCCTGCAATAGGGTGTCAAGGAGCTCGTCAATTGCATAGGTGGCCATACGGGAGGCTGTGCATGGGGCAACCATGCCGTGCCATTGAATACGGTGGCCCTCATGCCAGAACGTCATGCGGAGGTTGTTGAAGTCCCACAAGATGGGACCGAGTGTACGGAGCCACTGGATTCCAAGCACAATGTCAAAGCCGCCAAGTGGAATGGCGAGGCCGTCCACCTTGAAGTGCTCGCTGTCGTTGTACAGGGGCATGCCACGGTAGAGACCTCGACACGCAGGCCCAAGCACGGTTCTAGCATCAAACTGGCGCGCACCACCGTGTTGTCGCTGATGAAGCTATGTGTGGATCCCGAGTCGAGGAGTGCGATGAAGTCTGTTGTGCCGATGGTGACGCGTAGTTGCATGGTTTCATTGGCACGGATGCTCTGCAACTTGGTGAATGCTTGAAGAGACACTGCACACTTATGCTCCAAGGGGTCGAAGGAGTCGTCAACCAACCCATCCTCATCTTAGTCGTCAACCTCAATGTAAAAGAGGCGCCAACAATGATGACCGCAGACGTACTGCTCATCGCAGTTGAAGCACGGACCTTGCTTGCGTCGTTCGGCCATCTCAAGCAGGGTGAGACGGCGAAGGGGACGACCCGCAGGCGGTGGCCTAGGCGCTGGTGTCGTCCCGGTTCCTCCGGGGCCCGGCTGCCGAGGCACGACTGGTATGGGCATGGATGACTGCTGCCATCCAGTGGGCCGCGACCCTTGGTGATGACCGCCGGTCGGTGGCGCAGTCGGCACTGCCTGCATCCGCAGCCCATAGGTGCGGGCGAGGCTCATCGCCACCTACAAGTTAGGAGGGTTCTGAGGCTCCACGTCAATCCGCAGTTGGTCGGGGAGGCCAGATGTGAAGAACTACTTCTGGTGTATTTGAGTGAGAGCTTCGGTGCAGCAGAGGAGTGCCAAGAACTTGTCGATGTAATCTTGCACCGAATTGCCAGAAAGCAAGCGTGCGAGGGCACCCAACGAATTGCTTCAGATTGGGGGCCCAAACCGAAGGTGACAAAGCTCCTTAAGGCGCGACCACGAGGGTACTCCTGCGTCGCGTTCCAGCTGATAATACCAATGCTGAGTGATGTTGGGGAGATGATAGGATGCCAACCAGACTTTGTTGGCTTCTTCGTTTGCTGACCGTGGAAGAATTGCTCGCATCAATTAATCCATGGCAACGGATCGTCCTTGCCCTCATATGTAGGAAATTCTAATTTGTGGTAGCGAGGAACGCTTAAAGCATGGCTATGCTCAGTTTGCGTGGGCGGGATGGGAGGGATAGGTGGTTGAATCATGCGAGTATCTTGTGGGAAGGGAGAGAATCGGGTAGTGGTGTATGGTAGAGTGGTTGTGAACGGTAAATATGGCGCAGTTGATGGCATGGTAGTGGCGGTGGGCGTGGGCGATGTATGGGTGTATGCGGTGGTGGCGGTGGGCGTCGGAGGGATGTGGATGTATGCGGTGGCGGCGGCGGCTAAAGGTTGGTACTGTGCGTATTGGGTGGCGGCGGCGGAAACTGGTGCTAAGGAGGATTGGTCCTCGGATGCGGCAATTGCCGGGACAGCTGGCGGTTGCGGCAATAAGGTCAGCAACTCCACCGCTGGACGTTTCTCCATGGCCGTCAGGCGATTGGTGACATCTCCCATCTATTGTTACATGTCGTCAATGCGAACATGTGTGCCGTCGATGCGAGTAGTCAAACACTTGGATAGCCTGCAGGAGTTGCACCATGGAGACCTCTTCTCCCGCTTCAGAACCGAACATGGTGGTGGTGGGTGGAGGTGGCTCTGATACCAAGTTGGTATAACCTAGATTGCGTAGGGGATAGTCGTGGGTAACAAGGGGCTTTGGCCAGTAGTTTCGGTGACCCGACGCCGTGATGGCTGCCCGGCGCACGTGGCAAGGAGGAGAGGGGGATTAGGGAATCAGAGAAGGGGACCGGGAATAGAGTTTTCTGATTTTCATTGCTTGCCGAAAACAGGACTGCCACACGCCACTTGTAGATATGGCCTGGCGCTAACAAACCAATCTCTATACGATTGCTTTCCTAAAAAGCAATTAACTAATCGGATCACGATTTGATCTCTAACTTTAAATAAACAATCCTAAAGATAACTTTCTGATTTAGAGATAACATTCTAAATAAAAGATAAGATCCCTTATTTGGGATTTCCTTGCGCCGGCCGAACCGTGGCTTTGGCCCCACCATGCGCACGGTTGACGTCACGTCGACGATACGGAATTCCCCACATGACATCATAGTTTTAAAAGCACACATTTCATCTGTAGACTTATTCATGGGCAGCAAGTGGTTATACGTCTTAACATTTCCTAGAGCCCATTCTTTATGTTAGCCTTTTTTTGATGTGCAACACACATATACACATTTGCATGCCTTAATTCAGAGTTGTCAAGGGAAAATAGACAATCAAATGTAGCTATGCCTTCTGACTTAAGGCATACACGATCTGTTTTTCTTTTCTCATATAGGAACTTCATAATTTGATGCCATCAGTTACGAGGATTATTTTTTTGTATAGGAAGTTCTGAACGATGCCATCAGTTGTGAGGATAAAATATAAATAATGAATTGATGTTGTATTATTTGTAGAAGGCCAATAAGTGAATCTCTCTCTGTCAATTCATCTAGGTTCTTTGGCTATTTTTAGGTTTCTCTTGAAATTTGAATCTTGCTTGATGAGTTTCAATGCAATGTTCTAATGTTTACACACTAAGAATTTTGCTGTACTGAGATTATTCAAGCAAGTACTACAGTCCCGAGCTTGATAGCCTAAGTACATGAGGTGGCATACAAATCGGTTATTTCCACTATCATGTAGTCTGGTGATTTGCCCTGGAGGATCAAAAGAAACATGGAAATACAAAATATGTTCCTATGTTAAGTGGTCAGCAACTTCTAGTTCATAGGAGTGCTTTTTAGCCAAGGAAACATAGTATGCCAACTTGTTCTTTCAATTATTATTATTATTATTAGTGTGTCATTGATGTCTACTTTTGATGTCCTGGTTTGCCTGCCTTTTGCATGAAATGTTGCTGATTGTTAGCTTATCAGGAAATTGTTATTGTCTGGTTGTGGTTATACTTAGTAACTAAGGTAACTCCAGGAGCATGGGTTGCCTGCTCCCCCGTGGCGTGGGTAATACACGCTTGAGCATTTGGCCCAATTGGCACCAAAGGAGAGCAGACAGACATAAGGGAACAAACAAATATGCCCCTTCAGATGCTCTTTCAATTTTTGCTGTGGATGTTGGGTCCTTTTTTTCTCCAAACCTTGTGATTACCATGATGACTTCCCTGCTCATTGAACAATATGCAGGAGAAAGCTTATAATGAAGACCAGAAGTACAAAGAAGGCAAATATATATTAGAGAAGCACATGATGCTCAAAGAAGGATGGTAGCTGAAGAAAAATTGATGAAGTATTATGTCTGCAAAATTTGCAGACATTTGCAACTGTGTAAAGTGATGCTGAACACTGGCTGATAATAATTTCCTGAACATTTATTATGCTGCGAAGACAATCACGGTCAATCACCATGAAAATGCACTTGCGAAATATGTTCTGACATTCGTTGTTCTTCTTGTTCTGTTCACTTCTGAAATTTTGTTGATATCAGTTGCTTGGTTCACCTGTGAAAGTTTGCAGATGTCTGCTTGTTGCAGCTGCCGAAATAGACAGAAATGGTGTTCATAGCCTGATATCTGCTTGGTTTAGTTCGATTAGTTGTTAAGAGAACATTTTTAGTGCTACTCGAGTTTGTGCTTGATCAGCTTAGCTTGAGAGTTGAGATCAGGTTGCCTTGTCTGCGTCCCTAGGCATTCCTCGTTTCTATTCTCTTGAGCATGAGCTCGCAAAGGTGCTGTATGATTACAGCGAGAAAGAGGGAACAGTAGCTAGGATAAGGATCAACAAGAGAGGTGCATTGCCGTCAAATCCGGGAGCTACGGCTACGTAGACGACAAGAGCACTTACGGCTGTTGCAGCTTAAACAGTGAGGCCGGTTTGCCTTGTACACATGGCTCACCATCAGACGGTAGAAACTGCCAGCAATTGTCGTGGTCGTGTGTAGATGCACGTGGTGTGAACCAGTGGTAAGCCATGATAAAAATGAAGGGTGGATCAAAAAAACAAAGATACACATAGTCTTGTACTCTTGTACAATCTAATTCCATACATGAATAGAACGGAAACAGAGAGTGGAACGGAAACAGAGAGGAAAAGAAGAAACATAATGAAACATCATTTGATCTCTAATTTCATTGACATAATCCTCTATTGGTATGCAATGCGTCGGATCTGTGCATGAATGATGCCTTGTGGGCTTCGACAAAGGACCAGAAATTCATTCCCATTCCCTAACCGGCCGGCTGTTCTTCTTCCTCTGTTATTGTTCTTCCCTCTGTTTCTTCTTGTCCAATCAGCGGAGCGTCATGAAGTGGAGGCTGTGGAGCCGAGGCCATGGCCGCCGGATGGGGGTATCGGCGTCGACATAGAGGGTCCTCCGGTGGATTCGTGTGTGGACGTGTGGTTGCGCGACGTGAACCGCCTGCTGCGTTGATGCAACGGGCTGTGTGCCTCGACGCCGAAACAAGAGCGGCGATACACCGAGAGATCGCGACGGATTAGAAGTTGAAACGGAGATTGGTAGCGTGTCGTGAATTTTCTTAAGGAGGTCCACAGTGTTGCTAGCAGATAAGATTACGGATTAGAAAGCCAACTGCTTGCTTGACACTGGATACTGTTAGCTGCTGCTTGGTAACCAGAATTTTCGTAAGGGCGACATAAGATTTAATTCCAGGGAGCTAGCCTTAATATTATTCGAGAGTCGACCCAATCAAACTCCTGCTGAAGAATGAATGAGCTTCAAAAACCAGCCAATCTCCTCTAACCTACGCCCATACTCGGCCCACGTACGCCTACCTCACTGACAAGGACAGAGTCAGAATTTTTTTTATCGAGGAGACCATACGGTGAAAACTAAATGTCGAAAGGTGTTAAGTATAGATATTTTAATATTCTATATGAGTAAATTAAGAATTATACAGAGAACTTCATCAACTATAGAGGAGAATCAAAACTCCTGCTAGTCGTCCTGCTCACCGAGTCCTTCCTAGCGTACCGACCGGCTACTGGGTACCACCTATAGAACAGATTAACCGACGCCTAGATGAACCGCGTGGCAAACTCGCAATCAGTTCACCGCATCAAAGCAATAACCAAACCAGACGTGTAGTAGTCCACTCACACCACTAGGATCTAGGGCATTCTTGACAGCCGGATTCTGTCAAGAAAACCCCCAAAACCGTCAGAACAGGTCTTTCCCGACTGCCACCGTCAGGAATACCCCCAGCACTAGAGGGTCAGGAAAACCCCATATTTCATGGCGGTAAGCCGCCGGGCCATCATTTCTAACGACAATTCCTGACGGGCGCTAGGATGGCCGGTCAAGCTGTGGTTTTGACATGGAAGCCGACAGGAATACCCATCATTAAAAGCTGCTGTCGGGAAAGCTATGCGCCAGGAGAAAAGTCCTAACATAATGGTTCCGTCAAGGTCCTGAGTGTCTTTCACGTTTGGTGCTGGTTCCATCAGGGATGTGTTCAGCATACCTTGATGTTGGTCTGTTGCCTTTGCAAGATCACCGCGAGGAAAAGGTATGTGCCACTGTCAGGAATTTCAGTGTTGCAATTGCAAAATATGCCAGAAATCATATGCATCCAAATTGGCATTAAATCACATCTATTCCGAATTCATAAATTCACATCGCAATATACATCCATCCATGAACACATCAACACATATGCGTCCCCATCACACAATATCCATTCATCAACAACCACGCGTAGAATATATATAGCCTGGGCTGCGCTGCGCGTGATCTGATAGCCCACGCTTCTCCCGCGCTACACGCGATTAGCCAACGCCCCGCCAACCGCTCGATATCGACAGTAAAACCCTCACGCGTGTGTTCAAAAAGGCAGTAACCCTCACGTGTGCATCAAAACGGCAGTAAAAACCTCACGCGCGCCAGCGCCCCGCCTCTCGCTCGAGATCGACAGTAAAACCTGCGTGTGTGTGTGAGGATCGGTGATAAAAGTCTCGGTGTCACCCAATATGACAGTAAAACCCAATATCAAAGCGAATATCGGTAAAACCGACAATAAAACAAAGATTGCACGCCACCTAAATAGGTGATAAAAAGACTGTTACTACCAGAATCGACGGTAAAACTAAAGAATCACTGGTACGCCGTGGGTCGGACTGTAGTTGACAGTAAAGCTATCCCCGATGGGCACTGGAACGGTTGTAACAAAACTACTAGTAGACTCACGTGTACCCAGCTAGTTTTACTGCCGACTCACTTATTGTTTACTGCCCTCTCGCCCGTTTACTGTGTTCAATGAGGTTTACTATTTTTTCCCGTTGAATTACTGTAAGTGCGTGAATTTTTACTGTCTTGGATGTGTATCTAATTAATGAACCTATTGGCTAGTTTTACTTCACACAAAAATGAGTTTTACTGTAAGACAAACTTATCGATATGACCACTTGATTCCTCGTTCGTTTAGACAAAAAAAAAACGTCTCGGATGTCCTCCTGTGGTGCAAAGCAATAAAAATGACTTAACTTTGTGCGCCATTGATCTGTGTCATACCATGCAACCACAAGTTCATTTATGGGGTGGACCTGGCCAACTAATTAGCAATATTTTGAGTCGGTTCTGTGTTGGTTGATTATGGCGCAAGAGGGGGTCTAGAATGGCGAAACGTTAGCGAGCAGAACCGGGTCAAAACAAAATTTTGTAAAGGCCTTGTGATAATCTCTTAGTCGCACACCTCGGAAGTGTGTTAAACGGACATTATAAGATGATTATCTTTTGTGGGTCAAGCTGTACAACCTCTGCAGAGTGTAAAACTATTCGAATAGCCGTGTCCCCGGTTATGGACAACGTCTGGTGATTTCACACGAGGGGTAGACTTTTATCAAAAATGTTGGAATGGGTTGGATGGTTCTGAGCAATGGATGTTGGTTGATGGTTGGGAAGTGAACAGGGTGTTCATTAGTTATTTCAAAGAAACTTGTTTACTTATGTATTAATCTTTTAAATTGCGCTTTACAATCTACTTACTGTATTTAATGTCAAATATTACTTTATGCAAAATAGCCATAAAGCTATCCTTGTCAGACCTTGCATGAATATTACTTGCATACATTTCTCTGCGACTTGCTGAGTACATTCAAAGTACTCACGGCTTTATGCCCTCTAGTTGATCAGTCGCTGAAGAAGAACCTGGAAACACCGAGTTCTTCGAGGTAGACTACTTTGAAGACTATGCAAATTAGGTCGCGTCCTCCACTCGATTGTCTGTGGGCATATTGGGTGACCTCCACCGGATGTTTGGTTTTCGCTGCAAGCTTCCTTTTGTTGTTAAGCCCTGCGTGGCAAACGTTGTAAGACTTGACCATAAGATCCTTTTGCTAAATAATATTAATTTGTCTGCTTCATCTATAGTTTGGTTGTGCGGATATGATTACACCAATGTTACAACTGTGTGAGCTAGTTACTGATCATGGGACTAGTTCAGAATACACAGAGGGTCCTGAGGTTGCATACTCGGGGTCCCGACACTATCACCCACATCGGCTTCAGGTCATCATACTGATTTCAAACAATATATTTCACATTATCACCTCTTTTGCAAAGTAAGTATCATGCCTCATGTTGTCCTGGATTAAGTGATTGCTCTTTCAGAGTGTCCTCTTGCATATCTGCAGTTCATAAGAGCACCGGCCTTTTTTACCACCTGAAGGGAAATCTGTGATGTACAATGCTACTTGGTGGGAAGAGAATGTTGATCAGGAAAAGTCGCCAGCATGGCGAACTTGAGGCGCTGCTGCTGGTTGGGGTGCTGATTTGATCGGCGAATGGAGACAGATAGGCCGACCAACTGTTCATGATCATGGATCATGAGCTGATGATGTAACTTAAATTTCAGAAAGCAACCCATGCACCAAAGATATAGTAGTACAGTGCAGTGACGGCCCTAGGATTAAAATTTAGGTTGGGCGGAATAAACTAATACTATTATCCGATAACAAAGCAAGTCATATATAATACATATTGCAATCACTTTCAATAGAGCAACAATATGAACATCCGAGTTAAAATCATTAATACCTTCAGTTTCTTTCTGCAGTTGTGATTGTTGTGCTACTTGTGCATCTTCAACATTGACAGTTTCAACTGATAGTACTTGCTCTTCTGTAGCTACCACAATATTCCCGCTTGCACCGGTTCTCGGGGTCGACCCACTCGACGACGCAATGGTAAAATAGCTTTTCAAATCTAGCAAATTCAGAGCACGATGACACTATCAAATTCACAAATCATCGTATTCATTCATCAATAATCATTTATAATTTATAATTTATAAATTATAATCATTGTAAGTACCACACATGACACATCACAACACAGTATTCATCATTCAAGCATTCACAAATCACAATCCAAATCTTACCTTTTTCTTTAGACTTAGGAGGAGCCATCTTCAATTCCAATTTCTATTTCACCAAGGACTAAACCCAATTTCTATTTCACCAAAAGACCAAACCGAGCACCTCCTCCTGGCAGCTCCAGGCTCTTGACCTGAGTGACCTCCTCACTCAAACTCAAACATTCACCACTCAGTGACTCAGGCACTCACCAGATGACCAGACCGGGTGCCGGCGGCTCCTCCTGACCTCCTCCCCTCCCGGCTCCCTGCCGCTTCCGGCCCAGCGGTCCCGCCCAGCGCCGCGCTCCTCCTGACCTCCTCCTCCCCGCCGCCCGAGTCCGGCCCAGCCGGTCCCGCCTAACGCCGGCTCCTCCTCTCTCATGTCTGCCAGAAGACCGCCTCCGCCTCCCGGGCTCCTCGATCCAGCGCCGCTCCTCCTCCCGGCCGTGCTCCTCCTCCCGCGCCCGGCCGGCCTCGGCCCGGCCCGGCTCCTCGCTCCCGCTCCTCCCGGCGACTGGCGCTGTCCCCAGAGTCCGGAGCTCCTCCCGGCGTGCCTGCCTCGCTCCTCCCGGCTCCCCATGGTGCCGCACTGCCACCGCAGGTAGGTTAGAGATTTTTGAAGATTTCGAGTTTTTGCGAATTGGGGATTTAGGGGAACCGGGGAGATGTTGAGACTATGAGATGATGGACTTAGCTGGGCCGGATATGGGCTGTAGGCACTTTGGGTTGGCCGCTTCTTCCTCCTCTCCTCTGGACGCCTGAAACCTCCTCACCTCTTGGCTCTTGTGCAGATGGTGCGTGGCCGGTGCAGGGGACAGAACAGGCGGGGAAGGGGGGGTCGTTTAGCCGGACCTCAGGGCCCAAATTTTGCCCTATTTGTGGGGCCGCCTGCAGTGCAGGTGACATTACTGTGATGCAGTTGTGCTATGTGAAGTTCTGAGAGGATTTTTCCTATCATTTTTGGTTATTGTATGTTGAGTTTGGGCTGTCAAACTTGAAAGTGCAAGTGGAATGCGGTTTTCCAATTCTACTATAAATCTTATGCCCTATGTTTTTTGCTACCATAAAAAAAATTATTTGTTTTTTCCCTTATTATTTTTTTGCTTTAAAAATATTTTTTTTTGTTAACATCCGTCTCTCGTGCGCCAAAGGACACCCTTAGAGCATGTACAATGCAGGTGCTTAGTAAAGAAAAACTGATTTTTCTTGCCACGTAGGACAGATAATGTACTTATTTTTGTAGCATCGATGCTTGATTAAGCACCGGTGCTTAAGAGGTGCTTATGTATATAACTATATATAATTAATAGAAAATACAATCATCTAAATATCTACAAAAGAGATGTTTGCATTGAAGGAAATGACTTTTACATAGATGCTTAATGATATTGTTATATTCTTTTTCTTTAAGCACTCGTATATAAACATCGCGTATTGTACATGTCCTTATATCATACTCGCTCCGCACTGGCCTACACGGTAACACGGGCGTAGCGTAGCGCTTCCCGTGCCTAGTATCGGTTACGCCTGGTGCAGGCGCGCACTACGCACCCACCCGCACCGCAGCACACAGCCATTCATCTGGCCCGTCTCCGCTATAAATAGCCGCCGCCCCGATCGGCCGTTGCTTTCCTTTCCTCGCCTCGCATTCGCATTCGCGTTCGCACCGCGTCGCATGCCCCCCAACCAGACGCCGCCGCGCCGCGCACAAGGCCTCATCAGACAGGAGGGGGCCATGGCGGCGTTGGACGAGGAGGCGTTCGAGGAGGTGGACCCGACGGGGCGGTTCGGGCGGTACGCGGACGTGCTCGGCCTCGGCTCGGTGAAGAAGGTGTACCGTGGGTTCGACCAGGAGGAAGGGATCGAGGTGGCGTGGAACCGCGTGCGGCTGCGCGCCCTGGCGGACCGGGACCCGGGGATGGTCGACCGCATCCACGCCGAGGTGCGCCTCCTCCGGTCCCTCCACCACGAGCACATCATCGGCTTCCACAAGGTCTGGCTGGACCGCGACGCTGGCGTGCTCAACTTCATCACCGAGGTCTGCACCTCCGGCAGCCTCCGCGAGTACCGCGACCGCCACCGCCATGTCTCCGTCAAGGCGCTCAAGAAGTGGGCGCGCCAGATCCTCGAGGGCCTCGACCATCTCCACAACCGCGACCCCTGCATCATCCACCGCGACCTCAACTGCAGCAACGTCTTCATCAATGGCAACACCGGTCAGGTACCCGTGCCAATCTCGCCTAATTGACTCCACACAATTCCTTCCTTAATTTGATTCCTTCAATTCCTTACAAATTCCCAAAATCTAGAATTAGAATAATCGCTGTTGTTAAACTTTCTTCAAGCATGATACTGTTCGGTTCAATTAGGAAGCAATAGGCCAAGAACTTTAGGCATATTAATTGGAATAGATATCTGGATTGGATTTTAAATTTCGAATCGGGGTTGGAGAGATAGTTTATTGGCTGTTGGTGTGTACACTTACCCGAGCATTAGGGCATTAGGGGATTAGCGGCGGGTGCTTTTGCCTTTTCCGCTTCTTTTCTGTGACGACCTATAGCTCTCCGTGTCTGTGAGAGAGATCTAAAAGCTGTTGTATTTTAAGGGCTATTTGGTAATTTCTCATTTCAAGAAAAGAAGAAATAGAAAAGAAAAGAAATAAGAGGTGGGGCTCACCTGTCATTGAGTTAGGGTTAAAGGATAAGGTTGGAGACAAAGGTCTCCAACCCTAACTAGAGTGAGGCGTTCGGCGGAGGGAGCGTTGGCCTGGTGGCGACTCGGGCGCGATGCGCTGGGCGTTGGGGCAGCAGCTCGGCCACCTCCTTCTTCTCCTTCTCTTCTTAAGGCAGCAAGCTCCCTCCCTTTTCTTGACCGAAATACAATGAGTTTTCTTCAATTTTTTGGTTCATCTTCTTCCTCGATTTGGCTTTAGATTTTGAGGCTTTGAGAGCCACTGCGCTATCGTGGTTCAACCCGGCGCCGTCGGTGGTGAGGACCGGTTTCTCCTCCTTGCTCATCTTTGTTCCTCTCTTGCATTCTCTTCTCTGTTGAGTTTGCTGTGAGGGGATTTGATTTGCGCCGATTGGAGGTGGGAACCGGACAGACTTGGCTTGATCTTGGTGTGGGAGAAGTGTTTCGGTTTTTTGGTGATTGGCGCTCCTTAAGTGCACTTAGCTGGTGCACTGTGATTGGCTCTTGTGCGATATTTCTCTGTACCTCGACTTCGCAATTTTGGTGTGTCCCGAGTTACGAATTGGCATTGTATCTCCGACGACTTTGTCCGTTCAAACGCGGCACAGCAGGACGATTAGTTTTCTGAGTCAGCGCCTTCAGCGTGCCTTGCCCGGTTTACTACTCAGTGACTGAGTGCTATCTGCATCGTGAGTATTATTGTTTTTTGTTTTTCGCATCACTTTGCATATGTGCTGTGCTAGTAGGAGTCTCAAATTATGATTGATTTGATTGAAACCAACACTGGGATATATTGCTTAGTGATTTTGTGGACTTGGAATAATGCTCGATGAGAATCATTGTTACTTGTGAAAGAATTGACATTGTTGATTATAAATCAGACTTGAGCTTGATGTTTGCGTATTGTTGTTGATTCATCTCTATTGTCATAACTCTATTACTTTATGTGATTCGGTTGTCTTTCTATTGACCGAATTTGGCTAGTGTTATTCACTAATTGTGCACTGTGATATCTTGTTCCTCTGCTAACCAAAAGCAGTACAAGCTGATTTTGTTGTTTTGTGATCTCAGTTTGCTTTGTGTTATCCATGCTACTTCTGTTGTCCCAAAGTACTTAGTGTTGTTGTAACCTATGGGATTATTCTTGTTGTTGATACAATAGAAAGTCATTCATTTTCAGCTTAAAGTCTGATTTATTTTGTTATATCCAATTAGTGAAAATTCTTGATAAAAGTGACGAGGAGACCAAGATTTCATTTTGAGCAACCCGACATTTGAGAGCAATAAATAAAACATTCTAAATCTGAGCATTATGCTGATTTTGTATGTTTTCGAGTTTTATTTTTTGAGCATATTATCATGTTTAATTGACATAAAGAAATTACATGTTTATATGTCATTTTTGTCATTTATATGCCTCTAGAAATACACTTTAATTATAAAAATTGCTGCTAGAATTATATCTAAATATTTGCTAAAACCGCTAATTTTACAACAAAAGCATATCAAGAATTGGAACCTAACATATGCTTGTGACAGTGGGAGCTGCACCTTTCAATAAAGGAGAAGCACAAGTGATGCACGATGAGGCGCACTTTAATTTGTTACACGCTAATCTCTTCAATTTGCGTGGGCGTTGCGAAATTTCGCACGCGCTGCTTGCTGATTAGTACAGCTGTTAGCTGTTGCTTTCGTGCTCCTGTTCGAACTGAGTTTGGGCTTGACTGCGTTGCGTGTGGCTAACGGCACCGGGGGTTTGCTGCACGTGCGCGCGCGCATGCAGGTCAAGATCGGCGACCTCGGGCTGGCGGCGATCGTGGACAAGACCCACGTGGCTCACACGATCCTGGGCACGCCGGAGTTCATGGCGCCGGAGCTGTACACGGAGACGTACACGGAGTCGGTGGACATCTACTCGTACGGCATGTGCGTGCTGGAGATGGTGACGCGGGAGATGCCCTACGCAGAGTGCGAGAGCATCGTGCAGATCTACCACAGCGTCACCCGCGGCGTGCCCCCCGCCGCCCTCCGGCGTCTCAAGGACCCCGAGATGCGCGCCTTCATCGAGCGCTGCATCGGCCAGCCCCGGAACCGGCCCACGGCAGCCGAGCTCCTGCGGGACCCCTTCTTCAGCGGCATCGACGACGACAGCACTGGCACGCTCGGCTAGCGCGCAGCTGCGCCGACGACCTCGCCATGCCCGGGTTCGATCGGTCGAGCGATGAATGTCGAGCAATGCATATACATTGCTCCGTGCTGACTACTAGAAGTGTGACGTCGATTCCAAATAATGCTTTAATTTACGCTCCAGCGAGCAAGCAAATGTCCTCGTGTGAATACCGAGGTCAATTCCATAATTCCATTTGTACACTTGCAGTAAACTGTCTTTAACGTGCAATTTTTCTTCTCCTTAACACGGTCTTTATAACGTGCAATTTTACTGGTAATACTTGTTGTTATTTTATTACAGAGGGACGCAATTAGCGCTCAGACGTACAATTCGAACGGTAGCGTCGTACGCTATACATTACTGTTCAATCGGGCGCCATGGGGTTCAGCCGTCCAATCTCAACGTGTTTTTTCCTTACTCCCGAAACAAGCGAAAATGAATCCAATACAACATCACACACCCCGATGCAAACCCCCCCCCCTCTGCCCGATCTTGCTTGGCCATGAGATTCGAAGTTTCTCCTCGGAAAAAGGATTGAGAAAAATAAAATATTCTTACCGAAATTGCATGAAAATAATCAGTACAGAACCTAGCTGCACTTTAAAACTAATTCGAATATCCCAATCAAACAAATTTTGATGTTACAATATTACAACATTCAAAAATAATAGTAGCAACATCTGAAAATAATTGTTGCAACATCAAGAAAATTGCAACATTTAAACCTAATTTATGAAATATTTGAAAATAATAGTGGCAACATCCGAAAATAATTATTGCAACATCAAGAAATTTGCAACATTTAAACCTAATTTATGAAACATTTTGATTTCATGTGTGTAACAATCGACGACAATAGTTGCAACATCGAGAAATTCTTGATGGAAAAAAATCCATTTCAAGAAATTATTACAACATCTAAAATCACCTATTGCAACAAAAAAAAAAAACCTTATAGCTGCAGCAAACACCAACACGAGCCGTGAGAACCCAATGGAGCCTCTCCAAAAACGCCTTCCGCGGAGGCGTGGTGGCCGCCGCCGGTGTCGCTCATGACGATGAGGACGTTTCTTGGCGCGGTTGGCTCCGAGCTGGACGAGCTTGATGGTACCCACCTACTCCTCCCAGAAGGGCTCGTCCTCCTCGGGCCCACAGAGCAAGGTGGCTGAGGCCAACGAGGACGCGCTCTCCCCGCGGCCGCGACCGGCCAAGGAGAGCTTGCCGGCATACAAGAGGCTCTTGCGAAACCCGCGCTTCATCCGCTAGTGGTGGTGGTAGGCCGCCACGCTCTCCAGCACCGCTTCCCGGATCGACCGCCCCCGAGGCGACATCATCGACGCCGCCATCACGGACAAGAAGAGCCAAGACATGGGGTTGAGAGAGAGGGCAAGTGGGGCTGTAGCTTCTCTTGTGGTGGGGGGAGGAAAGGAGGCAAGTGGATAGGGGAGGGAGGTTGAAGATGGGAAGGAAATTGATATACTGGTTGGAGGAAGGGGAACAGAGGTGCTGGTTGAAACGGGAGTGGGATTGGGTGGATAAGGATTGAATGAGTGGATAGAGGTAAGTCACGTAGGGTTCGAAGCCTAGCTATTCAATCGAAAATCAGGGTCCAAACGTTATCCTTATCAAAACGCAAAAATATCTTGATCTGCTATATGAATTTGATACCACCAGATTCTTTACGAAAATACCTGTCTTTTGTGCTTGTCCAGAATACTAGTTTGTTACTGTGTTACTAATTGTTGGGCTTTACGCCAGATGAGACGCTGTATTTGACTTTGGATGTCATAATTCTTTCAAAGAACTGTTGCAAAATAAAGATTTCTCTGAGCTGGACGCTGGTTAAACAAGATAGATGTAGACGTGAGACCCAACCAATATCTCTGGATCAGTGGGTCTCCTGCGTGGCACCAAAAGTCTTGAAGCGTCGGCTCCTCTTTCGGGTTTCATTTTCCTTGAAGCGTCAGGAACATGATGGGGGCAGCCTCCATTGCAAACAGGCTGTACAACAAATCCAATACAGAAAGAGGCCAGCTGTCAGAACCCTACGGTATAAATAGAGGCAGTTTGGAGGCGAGGGTAGGGTTTAGTGCCGTCGGATTTTGTTCTTTTCTTTCCTCCGCCGATCGATTTTCCGTTCGGTCCTCGCGTCTTCTTTCGCAGTCCCGCATGCGGAATAGCCTTTCTTCACGTTGGCCATCGGATCGCGCTGCCCATTTCACTCCGCGTCGCCACGCACTGCGCCCGTGTCGCCACGTGCTGCGTCCGCATCGTGCAGAGAGAAGCTCCGCGTCTCCTTTGCCTTCCTCCTGGTTCATTCGGTCTCCTCTCCCTTCACCGCCGTTGCAACCGGTTGATGCTACCACTGCTTCGTCCTCCTCACCGGCGTCCTGGCCCACCTTGTTCTTATTCACCGCCGCACCCTCCTCCTTCCTTCCTTCCTTCATAGGTTCCACAGGCCCCCTCCCCCTTCCTCACGCCCACTACCACCATCGACGGGCGGCCGATGCCTTTGTCGCGTCGCCTGCTCTTCCCTGCCACCCCAATCCCACTGTGGTCGCCTAGCCGCCTCCCTTCCTCCACCGCCGCACCCCCACCTCGTTCTTTTTCCGCTCCCATTCTTCTTCTTTATCGCCGCCACACCGACGCCTGCTCCTCCTTCCTTCTTCCATGGGTTCTGCAGACCGCAGGCCCCTTCCCCCTTCCCCACCCCCGCTTCCACCACCTGCAGGCGGCGGTGCCCTCGTCGCTTCGCCGAGCTGCCCATTCTTCCTTGCCACGCCAATTCCTTTAGTTTTTCTTTGTTGCCGAATTTCCTTATTGCTACTGAATTGCTGCCTACAAGCCAAGGTGCCGCCTTTTTACTAACTTTTTCCCATATACTTCTGTAATCTTCTTTGTTGCGTTGTTCTCAGTATTCTTGCAATATGTCCTATATATGCTCATTTGTGTGCTGCCCAGAATGTTAGAATTAACCATGTGCTGTTGTTTTGTTACATGCTTGTAACATCCCAAATCTCATCGCCCAAGTATGGTTTGTGTTTCAAATGTATAAAATATGATATTTTTAAAACTTTTATTGCATCTTGTTGTCATTTGCATTTTCTGGTTTTGCATTCAAAAGTTTGGTGTTTTTTAAAACTAATGCATCATTTTTAGAGATACAAACCTAACAGTAAATAAAACAAAGTGAAATGAAAGCCGGTATTTAAACTACAAACTTATCATTTGTACTGAATTTAGAATGAGAGTTCAACTCAATCATGTTTTGAAATTTCACTCACATCAAATAATAAAAATTACTTGTAAGCCGAAACTTGAAAGATTTGTTGAGAAAAATGTAATGTATGAAAAATCCTAGAAAAATTACATAAGGATCTGCTCTAGTTTAGGATCCCCCTATAAAAATTTTAGGATTTTCGGAGCTAATTTTCATTGTCTAAAAATTCTTTAACCTCAGCCTTTTGATTTTGAGCTCAGTCAACCGAGCCGGTTGACTTGGTTCGGTCGAACCCGATCGGCCCAGCCGGGCTAGACCCGACCCGCCCCTTTCCTCACCCCCTCTGACTGCTGGGCCCCTTGTGCAGCATCCTTCTTCCACGCAGCCCCGCCTTGCGCTTGCATGCGTGCCACGCTGGCTGACTTTCCGCCACGCCGCCCTCGTCGCCTATGCCGTCCGCCCTCGCTCCCATCGCCTTCCCCTATTTAGCCGCAGCCCGAGTTCGCCTAGCACCCCTCCCTGCCATTCCTTTCCTCCCCATTCATCTTCACCAAGGAGAACCACAGAGCAAGCAAGCTTCAGAGCCGCGCCGGTGGCCTCCTCTTCCCTTCGACAGCGTCACGCCACACCACAAGACCCTGCAACCCAACGCCCTCAAGCAATTTCGTGCTTCCTCCACTGGGGCGCTGCGCCGGCCCCATCTTCTCCGTCACCGGCCAAGCTGCCATTTCCGCCGCCGATTTCTACCGAGTGAGCTCCTATTCAATCCCTCCACACTAGAGCTCCTCCACACCTCCCTCTACCTCCCCACATCACCCACTTCGATTTTTCCTCACCCCAAGAGCGCCCCCACGACGAGCTCTCCATGCCACCCGTGGGTCACCACCGCTGGCCCGCCCCGGCCACTCCCCACCACCGGCAACCACCCCGGTGGCTTCCTCTAGCTTCCCTCGTGCCCATGCTCTCCCTAGCTTCCCTCCTCCCTCACCCGTGTGCCACCGCGCCTTTGCTCCTCCATTGCTGGCCGCCGTGAGCCACTGCCTGACCGCCACGGGTTGCCTGGAGCTGCGTCGCCACAACCCCAGGGACGCCTCGACCTCCCCAGTCCCATTCTCGCCATTCCCGGCCGCCGCCGATGCCTCCCCTAGCCGGGGCGAGCACTGCCTGAGCCATCCCCCTGGCCTCCTTTGTTCTGAGTCAACTCTTTGTGTTGGTTCTATGTTCGTGCGTTGGCTTAGAATTCAGCTTAGTGGATGAATATGATTTGTAGGTTTTTCTGCTAGCTTACACTTGTTACATCAGTTAGTGTTTGGTTTAGACAATTAAAGGTTAGTCAGTTAGTAGTAAGTTAGCAGATTACAGAGTAGTAAGGCATTAAGGTGATTACTTGCTAGATGTGTTAGGCTCTGTTTGGTAGAGCTTCAGATTCTTATTTTTCAGATTCTGCTCCTGATTCTCTGAGAATCCACTTCTATTAGAATTTGGAGCTGTTTGTTGAAAGCGTTTGGTTAGTAGGTTCGTTCTAAAAACCATATGAGGCGGGATTAGAGGCAAATAGACCATGTTACCCCTGGTTGTAATAATTCAATTATATTTGTGTCTTTCTCCTATGTATTTGTACACAAATTATAGTATTTTTTCCCTTAAATTTGTTTAGACCATGTGAATGTATATACATTGTATCTATACACAATGCCAGGTTATATTGCATTTCCACTTCATGATGGATTACAACCGTGTATAAGAAAATTTCTTACTGTTCACACTACGATAGATGAAGCTGGAGATATCGCATTCATATCGTATAAGTGTTCAAATGATAATTAAATAATATTACATACAAGCATTGAAATGATAAATGAGTCATATCAAAAGACCACAAAAATTCACAAGTAGTGTGTCCATCATCCTGAATGAGCAATTGCACTTGCAAGGTCATCACGGAAACTATCCATGGATGTAACACTTGTTTGCGATGTTGACCAGAATGCTTGAACCGATTATGTGCTCTTCAGTTAGATTCACAGCCACCACATATGTATAGAAAAAGAGCTAGTGCTTCAATTGAACTTGTATGCGTAGTTGATTTCAAATCATATGTACTCACCAAAAGATCATGTAGACTGTAAAATGTTGTAGCATTCATACGAAACATGTGGTAGCTTTCTCTCGGAGTGGTCAAAGTTTCTTTCACCCAACCCATTCCAGTAAGCCGTGAAGTCCTAGGCTCATTCTTGTCCAAGTAGGTTGAGTGATAATTCTCCATGATAATTACAGTAGCAGCGAGGTGACTTGACATGTCTTGCCACAGACGTAGCATCTGCACGTCACACTCATGTTCCTCATCTGATATATTACTCCTTCACTATCGCTTTCAGAAAACGACATCTGTACATTAACATACAAAAACACAACAACATAAATGGCAATTTAAAAATACATGAGTACACATTAGGTCCAAATGACAGTATATAACTAGTGAAAAAATGTCTTATAATCATAAAAATGTCTTACAACCAAAAGAGAAATAAAGAATAATAAAGGCGAATACAAGACAAACTACTTGTAAGAATGTCTCCAGAATCATCCTAACGTTACAATCAATTTTCTATTTGCCATACTTGGCATCGTACTTCCTTTTGAGCCATTCAAATCATGCTTCACTATTGCGTAAGGTTATAAACATTTCCCTTTGCTCCTTCTTTAAGAAAATTTCAGATGCAATAAAATGCTCATTACTCCCTTTAATAGCACCACACTCCAACCGATTCCATTACATCCTTGATGCTACACACTGAGTTTTCCTCTCTTTTCAGTGCAAATGCTTCAAAAGATGCATGCGATTTCTCATTCAACTCAAGAATTCTTCTCAGTTGATCTTGCATGACCACCGAACCACTCTTTGGTTTCTTCCCCTTATCATTGGAATTAAAAAAAAATCATGCAGACACACACTACTTCCTATGCCATATTGGAATTAAAGGCACACACATGCAGACACACATTGCTATAGCCATATACCAAATACCAATCCAAACTTTGCATCATCCATGACACACACTGATACCCCGAAAGCATAGAAACAGAACTAATAAGCAACAGAATACCATTCAGAAGCGAAACCAGATGGTGATACAAGCATACCTGGAATATGAGCATACAAGCATACAAAGACCTCTTATGCTAATATTGGTATGTTTTGTTACAAGTATAAAAGTATTTAGGAGTCCCAGCTGTAGACATCCAGTTCAGGTTTCCAAAGAAAATGCTCAATATTGTACTACTATTTGCTTCCACTCATAACAGAGAGCAATCATATACACGGTTTTTGTTTTATCCAGAAATATAAATGTCCAAAATGTCACATTTTAGACCTAGTTGGATGCTCCACTCACTGATGGCATAGTACCAGGTCTCATTGCTTCCAGTCTTGATGCATTGTTTTATGCTTACACATTGTTTGATGATTAATTCATCGATAGCTTCAGTTCACAGATGCATTAGTTCAGAGAGGGCTAGTAACATTAGCTTCAGTTCACAGATGCATTAGCTTCAGTTCACAGAGGGCTAGTAACATTAGCTTCAGTTCACAAAGGGCTAGTAACATCGGTATCAAATTGAGCCTAAAAACAAATCAATTCTCAGCAAATTATGCTCGTAATGCCAATACAATTAGTAGTTACAATTACTGGGGAAGTATTGATAGCAGACCAACTTCTGTACATTAGCTTCACAGATCATTCACATATGATTGGAAAAAAGCATTCACAGATGCATCAAACAAATCATTTGAGACTACTACTCTTTTCATGACAAACCATTCACAGGTGCTTGACAAAAATCATGAATCACTGGGAAAGAATTCCATTCATAGATTCTTGAAAAAATACATTTGTGCCCACTACTTGTTTCATGACAAATCATTCACAGATGCAAGACAAAAAATCATCAATCACGATTTGATGAAACTAGATTCACATATTGACAGAGATAATTGATGGCGGCCGACGAACAAGAAGGAGACGAAGGGAGGAGTAGGGAGGGCAAGGGGGACGACCGGATCTAGAGCTCTACCTTCACAGGAGCCCGCCGGTGGTGCTCGGGAACGGCGGCGGCGAAGAAGGTGGGAATGGCGGCGGCCTCTAGGGTTTCCTGGGTTAGTGGTTGTCGTCTTCTCGAGGCGGTGCATCCTGGGCCTGGCGGCGTAGCAGTGGAGGACCAGCAGGGTGCACATGGGGGCCAGAGGCGATGCACTCCGGGTCTGGCCGCGCAGTAGTGGAGGACCGGCGGGGTGCACACGGGGGCCGGAGGCAGTGCACTCTGGGTCTGGCGGCGCAGCAGTGGAGGACCGGCGGGGTGCACACGGGGGCCGGAGGCGGTGCGCTCGAGGTCCGACGCCAAAATCGCCTCGGTCGGGAGAGAGGAGATTGAAAGAACAAAGAAAACGCGATAGGCCGGTTTGACTGGCGGTGAGGGGATGTCTGGGGGTTAAGTGGATGGCAATCGTCGGGTAAATAAACTTAACTTCAATGGGTATTTTTGCTTCTATCAAGTTGGATTCTCACGAGAATCCAAGGAAAAGCTGCTTCTCCTCGCTAGTTTATTTTTGAGAAAGCTCCTCGTGAGAATCAGAATCGGTTGGTTTGGGAAGCTAGGTGTTTGGTACAGCGCCACCAAATCCGAACGAGAAGCTGGGAGTAGAAGCTGTACCAAACATGGCCTTAGTTAACTTCCATTGGTTGGTCAGTTTTTGGATATTCAGTTGTCAAGTAGTTTAGTCAGTAAAGCCAATTTGCTTGGCATAAGTGATTAAGGTTCATTTAGAAGATGTTATGGGAAATTAAGAGCTAAGTGGTGATATTTGAGAATGTTGCAAAGGCAAGACTGATTTAGGGGATCCTTTTCCAGTTAGAGACTAATAACCTTTAGTGTTTATTTGAAACATGTCAGTGATTAGAGGATGGATGTCAACTGTTGATGAGTTATATGGTAATTCATAACTTGACCCGCTAAACTTTCTTCCTAATCAAAGTGTTAGTATGTAAAGAAATCAACTAATATAATCAGTTAGGAATGTCAGCTTGGGGAGTTTTGAATAAACAAAACACTTTGGTTAATAATTAGTAGACTTCATCCGTTAGGTTTTGGGTTCAAGTGTATAAGTCTTAGTTAAATACTTCCTTGTTGGCTAGGGTTAGCTCAATCTTCGTATAAAAAGTACTCTTTATGTTTTAAATTTTTGAAAAGAATTATATTATTTTTTTTACACTGAAAATTCCTTTAACTTTGAAAATGCATAAGTAATTCATCTAAAATCGTACTCTACATTTTGTGTAATTTCCATACTTTTTGGATGAATTTGAATTTTGGTTTTATTCAGTGTTATTCGATCTTATTCGTTTTTCTTGTTCGTTCGATAGATTACGGAGATTCGATTGTCTACAAGAGTGATCCTCAGCAGCAAGAAGATTGTCTCCAGTGAGGCAAGTAGTTTATCCTTTGATGCACGTTGATCCCATTATTTGTGCATGCCAATATTTTAATTTCAACTGTATGTATGCATGCTATGTTGACAAGTTATTTCTCAGTTTGCGATAGTTTACCTGATTAGTTAAATGAACTGTAGGTAAATATCCATCCTTTACTACTAAGCCTAGATTAATATCCGCTGTGATTTAGAGCTCGCTGGATGGGCTCTATTCACTTTATATTTTAGTATGCGGGTTATTGTCGCTTAGCCATACTTAGAACGATAGTCTGAGGATCATCGCTACGGCAATGGTTATTACAACATCACTTTAAATATTTGAGTCAGGGTACTCATGTATGTATCTTATTTGGAAAACTAAAAATTAAAACAAAACAATTTGAACTTGGGCACATTGGTATGTTGGTGTGCTGTTGGGTGTGTGATTGGTGCCCAAGTTAACAAGGACTGAACATCTTGTTACACTAAACCAAGCATTATTGCGTGCATCCACATGAGGGTATTGGGAACCCCTCTTGGCTTAGTATTTTGGGATGTGTTAATTGATGAGTCGCCGGTGGTAGATGTAGGAGGAAAAAAATGTTATGTCGTTCAATTGTTGTAGGGCATGTGCGGGGTGGGATCTTGGTAAAGTTCCCTCGCCATATGAGCGTCGGCAGTTGGTAAGGCTGAACCGATGTCTCCGACACAACGTGTGGGTCCCCGCGGAAGCCTAGATAAGGTGGTTCATGGAGGATTAACCCCCACACGTGCGACTCTTAATTAACTCATTTCATTGGAAAACGTCTCGTAGGACTTAGCTCTGCTGGTATACATGCGGAAGTGTGCTTTATCCGGTGGCAAAAGGAGCGGTCTGATATGTGGGTAAAGTTGTACACCCCTGCAGGGTTAAATCTATTCAAATAGCCAAGTCCTTGGTTATGGAGAGTTAGACTTTAACATTTTGAAAAAAACTTGAGATCAGGTGGTACGAATAGGTAATTCGTGCTATTGATGTGGTGGCTAGAGTTAGTCACCTCTAGGATGTTAATTATATTTATAATTGTTCTCCCACTATTATTTGATCAATTAAAAACTGTTTTGATAAATTGCCTTCAATCTATTACATTGTTGAAAATAAAATGTTGCTTTACGCTAAAAATGAACTCTATGGCCATCTCCAATGACCAAAGCCTGCATGTAGCTATGTATAGGTTTGTTAATTGTAAGTCTTGTGAGTACGTTTTTGTACTCAACTGCATTGTTCATTTGCTGCAAAGGAGGTTGACCCCTAAGGGGTTAACATTTGTGAGACCGACTTCGACTTTGACTTCGACTTCGACGACTAGCTCGACGTTTCCGGTCGATTGCCTTGTGGGTAAGGGTAGCCGGTTGGCTTTTGTTTTCAGCCATCTTATGGCAAGTGTTTCCGCTACAGACTTGACTCTTTTGTATGAAATATTAATGTATGTTTGGATATGTTGTAAATTATGAAAACTTCGGTAATGTAATAACTTTTGTATGGAGTTGATGCTTAATTTTTGTACGGGGTATGTGCACTGCAGTTCTGGGAAGTACATATACGTTGAGAGTGGAGAAATTTGATTTGTGATGCTAGGACCAATGGAAGAGTTAAGCATTACAAATTAAATCGCTCGGCGGCTCTCACAATACTGTTGTGCAGAATCACATAAACTCATTTCTATACAATATATGTCCCAACTATATTGCTAAGCATGAACTGAAAGAATGACACAGAAAAGATTTCCAAACTTCAAGAGTTTTTGCCTCTGTACTTCTTAATAAATGAATGTGAATTTAAAACCATGGATTAGATATATTCTACATTTGACTAATATGTGCGTTTTAAAGTTGTGCACGCTTTATTTGGAATTTGCTAATATATTATAACATTAGAAAAACTCCCTTGCCCTTCATTCAGCATATATAGTTCAACTGAACTGTGCATGCATCGATCAGTATAGGTGGCAGAATCTTCTATTGATTAAAGGAATAATATATTCGATTTTATGACAATTTGGTGTGTTGTTGCTTTTGCTCCATGACCGTAGCGTGACCTGAACAGGTACATACCTTTTTCACATCTCAATTTTCTCTCTCAACCATTGTTGCTTCTAGATGACTGGAAGCAGCCACACAGAAAATTTTGCAAGACTTAGTGTATGAGAGTTACATAATCAGAGAGAAGCTAAATACTGAGAGTTAGTCACATTTGCCTCAACTAACCATGACCTTTTCCTTATATTTGGAGAACAAAAAATTACTCAGCCGAATCTATCAGCTGCTCTCTTTCTCTAGTTTTCTCACGAAAGGTAACCAAAAGTTCTATGAAAAGGCAATAAAAAAGCCATAAGAAATGCCAGATTTGATGGCCTGAAAGAAACAGATATATATGATATGATCATTGATGTTTTTCTTGGATTTGAAATCTAGATGTAACTTTTGAATGTGAATACAGTGGCAAAATATATCGCTGATATATATGAATTGCTGTAAACCATTCATGCTGCAAAAAATTGACATCTGGCATCAAATTGCTGATGTATTGCCTCATACTTGGAAGCTAAATATAGAATGTCGTAGATTAGTGCCGTTCGGTTTGAAAGCATGTTTGTTTGGTTTTTTCTCCGCTTTTGACCCTCAATAATAGTTATGTAACTACTCATTTGCTTATCTCATTGTTGATTGCGAACAGGCGGGTCCTCAGTTTGGGAAATCTTCCTACAAGAATCATCAACACATTTACCTATCAGACCAGGTGAGTGCATCCGCGATAAGATATTCTTCTTTTTTGGGTCTATTTAGAGATGTTATGAAGCTCGAGTTTACGGTGTAGTTTGAAGTGAGTGCATCCGCAATCAGATATTCTTTTTGGTCTATCTAGAGATGTTAAGAATGTTTTATGATATTTGCATGATCAGAGGTTAGGTTTTTTTAGCCCCTTTATGATGTTCAGTTTCGGTGTTTTATTAAGTTGCCTAACTTACCAATTACCAGTACATTAGTAAATTGCATTTTTTTTTTGCTTTCATGGTTTCACTACATTTGTATTTTGGTGGAACCTTTTTTATTAATTAACCTTTTTTTAATTTTATTTTAAAGTTAACCCTCGGCGCACTTTATTTCCAATTCTGACCCCTTTGGTCACACCACGGGTGGTGGCGTGACAAAACAACACTGTCACGCGCCAGGATAAGTCCCCAAAATAGCACTTTTTGTCACGCCATGGGTTGTGGCGTGACCAAATAACACTGTCATGCCACTTCAAGTGGCATGACAAGAGTTTGACCAGAAATAGGCTGGCGTGACAGTGTTGTTTTGTCACACCACGGGTGGTGGCGTGATCAAAGGGGTCAGAATTGGAAATAAAGTGCGCTGTGGGTTAACTTTAAAATAAAATCCAAAAAAAGGTTAATTAAAAAATCTATTCTGGTGTGTTCTAGGCTGGAATATGAAATCCCGGTGCATTGTAGTCTGTAGCTTGGATGGTTATCCGTGTGCGACAATTATTATATCCACTTTGAACTTTAAAGTTGTAGAAAAATAGTTTTACCTTTGGTACTCACAAATACCTTACATTTTTCCCTTTTCGGTATTCTGTACGTATATAGGGCCCCTGAGGTTAATGAACAACCATTTAAAAAAAATTCATACCAGGCTAGTGAATTGTTGGAGTTAGTTTAATGTAGTGATAGTAGTGTACTGTTTCATAGGGAGATAACAAGATCTGTTTTTGTTTGGAGGGACCACAGTCCTTTTGCTCTTTTTTTGTTGTGCCTTTTTGGGGACTAATATTTGTTTTGCTGTCTTTTGGCTTAAAAATTGAATTAAGATACAAAGTTCAAATCTTTGGTGGTATTGGTTCTATCAAGATGTTATAACGATGAGTTATATACCAAATACAATAATGGTTTTCTAGCTTCAATTTGCTGGTTGAAACTGGAAAGTGCCATTTGGACGTGGGAGATTAGAATTTTTTTCCCTGTAAATAGATCTGCTGCGCTGCTAACCTTGACTGCAGTATTCTTTGTACCTCAATCTGCTGCCCATATACCTTATAGACCAATACTATACTTTGCCTCGAACACTAATGAATAAACTAATGCTATATTGCACCTTCATTACTTTATAATGATCCCGCACACTCATCTTTACCTCATTAGCATTAGCATCTATAGATACGATATAATCATCAGCTCTTACGTTTCCCTCGCATTTCCCCGTGTCGGACCCGGATTTCCTAATCCCGAATCCTCTGTGAAAAACATTGTGCTATTCCCTGGATCAGTAGATAGCACTCACAGATACCTCACTGAATCATTTCATACATGACATAACCGAAACCATTTATTTAAATAACACATCAGAGTTTACATAGACCACATCGGGTCAGCATTTACAATAAGGGCCGAACATGCCAAAAGATTACATCACGAAAGTAGCGGAAGCGGCAACGAAGGCAAAAGGGGTAGAGCTCATCTCTCCACAGACAAGCGACTGGGAAAACCCGTGTGCGTCCGATATTACCCAAAGACTCAGATAATATAGGATGCACGCCAGCATCGACGTAGCCAGCTAGACTGGGGCGAGACCTATACTAAAAGAACTAAACTACTCCTCATCATCTCCTGGGTCTCCAACTTCAGGATCCTCGTAGTAGCCGCGATCCAACACACAAGATGCAATAATATACATGCATGGCTTAACAAGGATGGCTCGGGTTCTTTTATTTGCTAAAGCAATGTTCTCAATTATCATAATTACAAATTCCTATCACTTAGCATTTTAACCAAATTGTATTTTATTAAAGAGAGTAATTGTGCAATATTTATAACAGCAGAAGTTACCTCCACCTTATACTTATTTTGATTGGAGCTACCTCCATTTATTAACACCACTGAGTTCGAAAACCCGGGAAAAATCCAATCTCAGGGCTAGGTGAGCCCGACCTGATTTTCATACCACCCATAAATTTTTATAAATAGAACTAACTCTAGTAAGTTCCCATGTCCGCATTTGACCGTAGGCACGGCTGTTTAAACAGTTTAGACTCTGCAGAGGTTGTACATTGTACCCACAAAAGACAATTATACTCGTTGCCCCACATGATTCCTTAGTCATGTTGTTGAGCGACCATCGCAGTAACTTTTCAAATCATCTAATCTCTTCTGTCATCTCACCCATATGGACTGCCCCCACTTGCGGTGGGTCCCATAAGTTGTGCGGGATGTTTACCACCACGACTAGCGTAGCTGGCAATTTCACCCTTCCTTGGTGTCCCATTCAAGCTGGATTGTATCCACTACTTGCACTGCCTTACTCGGCCACCAGTGAGATGATTTGCAGGGTCCAATAAATTTACTAGGTCAAGTTGCACTTTTGCAGACTTGTGGTTGCACATATTTTACAATAGGAGGTCATGAAAAGATTAAGTCCTTAGAGTTATCTGGACGGTTCATTTCATATACCATCCACAAACCAACATTCCTTGGGCTGCATTAGCACCCACCATCATACCATCCGCCCAGACAGTAACAGCAAGTTATTAGGGTTTTTGAGGAGCAAAATACATTAACTCAACCATCTCAGTCATTTACCCACAATGACTGCCCAAAGCCACTTTCATGTATAAAAGATGATGATTAGGACATTTAATGCCCCCGTACTTAAGCAAGGCTAGCATGTCGCTTAAGTGCAACCTATAACTAGTAATGACCACATAGTTACTATGGTGACATGGAATAATGAATTCAATTGTCAAAGGATGACATAATAATTAATTAATCATCAAATGGGTATTTAACTACCTTAAGGTTTAGCATACATTTGCTAAAAGAATTAGAGCATGCAATTTTTGGTAATTTAAAGGAATATAATTTGCATAAAGTGTAGGCTCAAAATGATCAAAGTATCGACTCGCCTGGATTAAAGGTAAGAGAGTCTTGATAGTCTTGTGCTTGATTAAGTTGAAGATCTCCCACGTCTTCAAATTCTAATCGGATGAATGTACCGAAAAAAGGAACAAACAAGCAAAGAGAGCAAATAAATACTGAAAAAATAATACATGAACTCCAAATTAAATGAGACCACTGCCATTAGCAAGGTCTTGAATTTACAAAATTTTAGAAACAAAAAACAACGGAATCCGAGTCCGTATGAGGGAGAACGATCATCCGGAAGTCAGATTTTTTACATGAAATGATGGAACAATTCTGACATTGCACTATTTCAGATTTCACTGTTATGGTATTTCACCACAATGCCATTGAGGGCATGACATTGTGGGCCCACCTAGAAGAGAGACAAGGAGAGAGAGAAGGAGGTGGGAGTATGACATGGGGCCCCATGTGTCATTGAGAGAAAGAGGGAGACAAAGAGGGAGCACCACAGGGAGAACAGGGGAGACACGGGGAAAGGAGCACGGGCGGCTCGGAAGTGTCGCCAGCGTCGGCCGGTGAGGGGGCAAAATTGTCGGGACCTCGGATCTCCGGATCCAGGACTCTCTGTGTATATCTGCACTATTCCCTGGATCAGTAGCTAGTGCACACAGCTGCAACATTGGTGTAATCAAAACCGTACAACAAACTATAGATGAAGCAGACAAATTAATATTTAATAGCAAAAGGACCTTATGGTCAAGTTTTACAAAGGTTGCCACACAGGGCTAAAGATAATAGAGTAAACTTGCAGCGAAAAATAAACAAACTCGTGGAAGCCATCCGACATGCCCACAGGTAATCGAGTGGAGAACACATCCTATTTCGCCTGGTCTTCGAAGTTAATTTTTCTTTAGAAAATAATTTGGACTCTGTAAGACGGCCGATCTAAGGGTAAGACCTACAGTCAGTATGGCTCTGATACCACCTCTGTCGGGACCCAAAATATGCAATTCTAGACCCTCTGTGTATAATGCACTAGTCCAGGATCACACTAGTGCACACAGTGTCAACACAGGTGAATATCAATCCACACAAGCGATTAATAACATAAACGAGTAATTTGATAACAAATAAGGGTTTTGACCTTATGGTCGAGTTTACATTTATTAAGCCACGTAGGGCTAGCAAAGAAATAAAATAGCAGCGGAACGAAGAAACTTCAGCGGAATCCCATCAATTCACCACAGGCAACTGACTGGGATCAAGACCCTACGATCAAGCACCTTCGATGAACTCCTCCTCGAAAGCAGGCGAAGACTCCTCCTCTTCTGTTGTATGTTTTACAACAAGCATGAGTACACACCGTACTCGCAAGTCATACCACAGAGATGCAATTATAGATGCAGGCTTATTCCAAAGGAATAGCTTCTGTGGTTCTTTTGCAGAAATGTAGCATTTGCAATTTAAATACAAGTAATAGATTGAAAGCGTAATTCAAAACAGATAGACAATAATAATTGATCAGTTTTATTTCACAAAGACACATAGCCTAAACAAGTTATTCACATAGCCATATGATTTAGGTCACACAGCTCCATTCTCAAGGTTTTCATGAAAATCTACCCCTCGTGTGAAATCCCCGAGCATGTCCATGACCGCGGACGCGGCTATTCGAATAGATTGTTTAACACTCTGCAGAGTTTGTACACTTTACTCACAAGATACAACTAGTGTAGCTAGCACTAGCCGTAACAAAACAGTTCAAAAACTTCATCTTAACATTGACACTCCCAGTGTGCTTACAAACTGTCAGACAACCCCACATAGGAAGTCAGTCCGACACACACCGTTGGACAGGGACACGACGAACCGCCCCGTGATGTGACTACCTGGTAGCACACCTCCACCCATGCACACAGCCTAACCTACTACCTGAGTAATCAATGTCAAGACTCCATAACTTACTAAGTTAGGCCCGTCCCATACCAGGTATGTGGTTGTACGAGAGGCTTAGTTCAGTGGCGCACAAAGTTAAGTCCTTAATTGACCAAGGCAAGACTGAGTGAAAATATACTTCTCTGTCTCATGTTCAAGTCAGACTGAGTGAAAATATACTTCAGACTCTTATGATCCGTATATACCTCTGGCTCTGATACCACGATGATACGGGGTGGCCCGATCTTTTCGAGTAGAACCATAGATAAATAGCGCTTGATGAAGAACACCGCTCAGCTGTACACCACGCGTCAGTGCACGTACTTGCAGCTCTATGGATATTCGCCAACACGCATCAGGATGATCGCCGCTAGACCACGAGCGGAGATCGCCAAGCCCTCAATTCCCAGCGGAAAAGCAAACTTGACCTTGAAATGCAGAACGAATAATTGATCGCCTAATTCTCTCTCAGAAGTCCTCGCATGAACTCTATTATGAAAGAACAAGCAATAACTTGTGTTCTATTCTTTTGCATAAACGTGGTCTCCTTTACAATGGGGGTCTACCTCTCAATATATAGTCTCGGCCTAAGAACTATTCAGTACTAATTTTCCACATGGTACTATTCACGCGATGCACTGTAGCGCGGCCCGGTACTGTAGCGTGTCTACTGTTCATGGCCCGCCCTCGCTTGGTTGTATGGACATTGGCCCTCTCCTGTTTGGCCGAATGGGTCATAGATTAGCGTCTTGACCTCCTCATTTGACGGTCTTCCTTGGATGACGGCCCCATATCTTTGATCTCCGTCCATCGTTGAATCTTCAAACCTGAGCACAAGCAAAACACTATTTTTAGGTAGTATAAAATTCTCATGAAAATCAATGACATATTCATTAAGGAGCAAATTCACCTGACATTGTAGTTCCTTGGCACGTGCTCTTGTAATTGGCCTAGTCAGCAATTCGATGCGTATATCTTGAGCATTAGGTGGAGGAGAAAAAGGTGTCGTAGGGATGCCCTCATCATCCTCCCCCTCTTGAAAAGGCGTCGTCCTCGACGCTAGATCATCAGCACCAAAGAACGGTGATAAATCAGCAATGTTGAATGTCGAGCTCACGCCATAATCATCTCCTGGAAGCTCGATTTTGTATGCATTATCGTTAATCCGCTCAAGCACTTTGAAAGGTCCATCTCCTCGTGGCAGCAACTTCGATTTACGTCGATCTGGAAAGCAATCCTTGCGGTAGTATAACCAAACTAAATCGCTCGACTGAAAAATCATCTTCTTTCTTTTCTTGTTCGCCTTGTCAGCATAGTACTTCACCTTGCGCTCAATTTCTTCTTTCACCTTGATGTGCAATTTCTTCGCATATTCAGCCCTCTTTGACGCCTCCATATTTGTTCATTGTTGACTTGGAAGCGGCAGCAAATCAAGTGGCGTAATAGGCTTGAAACCATACACCACCTCGAATGGGCACATCTGTGTAGTAGAGTGGACGGCTCTGTTGTAGGCGAACTCCACATGTGGCAAACAGTCCTCCCACTCCTTGATATTTTTCTTGATCATGGTCCTTAGCAGCATCGAAAGTGTGTGGTTCACCACCTCTGTTTGACCATCAGTTTGTGGATGACAAGTTGTGCTGAATAACAACCTTGTCCCTAGCTTCCCCCAAAGTGTCTTCCAGAAATAACTCATAAATTTGATGTCGCGATCTGAGACAATGGTTCTAGAAATACGCCATGCAACCGCACTATCTCCTGAAAAATAAATCGGCAACATGCGACGATCGCCGCTCTTGTGGCGGAATAAAGTGTGCCATCTTGAAAATCGATCCTAGCGACAAAAAGCAGAATCTCTCCCCTCTTAGTCCTAGGCGGTCCTAAAACAAAGTCCATACTAATATCTTCCCATGGTGCATTAGGGCTGGAAGAGGAGTATACAAACCATGTGGATGCAACTTCAATTTTGCCTTGTGACAAGTTATGCACCGTTGTACATATCTGTCCACATCACGCCTCATCTTAGGCCAATAAAAGTGATCGCTCAGCATAAACAACGTCTTCTCACGTCCAAAATGTCCCATCAATCCACCTGCATGAGATTCCTGCAATAATAACAAACGCACGGACGATTCTGGAACATATAGTTTGTTAGCGCGAAATAAAAATCCATCATGAATATGCAATTTGTCCTAGCCTTTCCCATCTTTGCAATGCGCATAAGGTGAAGAGAAATCATGGTCATTAGCATATAAATCACGCAAACTCTCTAAACCAGGAACTTGCACATCTAAGCGATTTAAAAGCACACTTTTCCTAGAAAGAGCATCAGCAACCACGTTTTCCTTTCCCTTCTTATATTTCACAATGTAAGGAAATGACTCAATAAATTCCACCCATTTAGCATGTCGACGGTTCAACTTAGCTTGGTCTTGCAAATATTTTAAAGCCTCATGATCAAAATGTATAATGAATTCCTTAGGCCATAAATAACGTTGCCAAACCTCTAAAACTCGCACTAAAGCATACAGCTCCTTATCATAGACCAGATAATTCAATTGTGCCCCTTTGAGTTTCTCGCTAAAATAAGCAACCGGTCTTCCCTCTTGCATCAAAACACCGCCAATACCAATTCCACTAGCATCACATTCAATTTCAAAATTCTTAGTGAAATCGGGTAAAACAAATACTTGATTGCTTCAGTTAAACGCTTTTTCTAGTCATCAAATGCAGCTTGTTGTGCCACTCCCCATGTAAACTCAACACCTTTTATTGTTAATTCATTTAATGGGGCAGCGATGGTGCTAAAATCCTTAACGAAACACCGATAAAAACCAGCGAGACCATGAAAGCTCCTAATTTGACTAACATTCATAGGAGTAGGCAAATTTTTAATTGCTTCAATTTTAGACTCATCTACTTCTACTCCCTGTGCCGAAACCACATAGCCCAAAAATATTACACAATCTTTGCAAAAGTGCGCTTCGCTAAGTTCCCAAACAACCTAGCATCACGTAAAACACAGCAGCACTTGTCTAATGTGGTCAATATGATCAGATTCATTATGGTGTAAATCAAGATATCATCAAAATACACGACCACAAATTTCCCAATAAAATGCCTCAAAACATGATTCATCAATTGCATGAATGTACTAGGTGCATTTGTTAACCCAAACGGCATGACTAATCACTCATACAAACCAAATTTCGTTTTAAAAGCGGTTTTCCACTCATCCCTTCTTTCATCCTAATTTGATGATACCCACTCATAAATCAATTTTAGAGAAAATAACAAAGCACCACTCAATTAAGTCTAACATATCATCTAAGCGAGGTATAGGATGACGATATCGAATAGTGATATTATTAATCGCTCTACAATCTATGCACATGCGCCAAGTACCATCTTTCTTAGGAACTAAAATAACAGGAACAGCACAAGGGCTTAAACTTTCGCGTACGTACCCTTTGTCAAGAAGCTCTTGTACTTGTTTCTAGATTTCCTTTGTTTCCTCGGGGTTGGTGTGGTACGGTGGTCGGTTTGGTAGTGTCGCTCCTGGAATCAAATCAATTTGATGCTCTATCCCGCGGATTGGTGGCAAACCAGCGGGCACCTCCTCCAGAAAGACATCGCTGAACTCCTGCAAAACATAAGAGACACTACTAGGAAGAGATGTCAAGTCGTTAGCCGAAAGCAATGCATCCTTGTACAGGAGTACAAAGTGCACCAAATTAGGATTCTCACAAAAAGCTCTCATCTCTGATTTGGTGGCTAGCATTACTAAACCTTTCTCTCCCTCACTTTTCTTGTTACCGCTCAATTTTGGCTTGTGGCTCTCACTCACCGAAGGTGGAATCTCTCTATTTGGTGTACTTTCAATTTTCACCTCAACTTTCTTCTTATCAGCATTGACTATCTCTGTCGGTGTAAGTGGATACAAAATCACATCTTTGCCGCTCCACTTAAACTTGTAGCAGTTTGTATGTCCATCATGATAAACATGCCGATTAAACTGCCATGGGCGCCCCAACAGCAAGTGACAAACTGACATGGGCACCACATCGCAAACAATGGTATCCTCATACTTGCCAATCTTGAAGTGCAAGTTCACCATATGACTGACTTTCACCTCTCCCACATCGCTCAACCACTGCACATGATAAGGATGAGGATGCGGTAAATATTTTAAGCCCAATTTTGTGCACATCTCCTTGCTGGCCAGATTATGACAACTTCCTCCATCAATTATAACTTTGCACACTTTACCACCCACTGTCGCTCATGACTGAAACAAATTGCATCGTTGTGCGGTAGACTGACTCTGTGACACGCTAAGTACACGAGGTGTGCACACTAGCATATGCTCTCCATCTGGCGACCCCGGCCTACAGTCCATTCTCTCATCCTCTGTGGGATCTTTTGCAAAATCAGCAAACGGAGTAGTATCGTCCTCATCACTAGCTGAAATATACCCATCATCAGTAAGTATCATAACTTTATTATTTGGGCAATCTTTACGAAAATGACCCACTCCTTGCACTTGTAGCATGTCGGATCACATGACCGGCTGTAGAACCCATCGAGGATGCCGCGCTAGCAAAGAAAGCCGGTGGTCGGCGTCTTGCGATGGTGGCGTACTATCTGTCTTCTTTTGTCTGAAGCTGCGTCGCAGAAATTGCCCCGGATGGGGCGGACTTGCCGTATTGTCTCGTGTTGTACGGTGGTGCCGTGCTTTCGTTGAATAACGTTGTCGTGCGGCATACTTAGCATCTTCAATTACGCTTCTCGGCCTCACGTTCTGATGCATCAACTCAACCATGTTGTTGTATTGATGATGATTAACGATCCGCCGAATAGCATAATTCATCCCAGTAAGAAAACGAGCCATCGCTTGTTTCTCATTCTTACGCACATCAGCATGTATGATAATTTGCTCTATCTCTTTATAATACTCATCAACTGATTTCAACCCCTGTCGCAACCCAATCAACTTCTCATGCAGTGAGTGCTTGTAATGTGTAGGTACAAAGCGCGCACGTATCTGTCTCTTCAGCTCGTCCCATGTAACAACACGTGGCTTATGTTGTTCGATACGTTGTTGCATACAACGCTCCCACCATGTAGCAGCATATCCGTCCGAAGCAGCAACGGCAAGATCCAACTTGTGCTGATCAGAATAGCGGTTCATGCGGAACAGCTTGTCAACTTTCAGCTCCTATGCAAGATAAACCTCTACCTCTGTAGTACCCTCAAAGGACGGCATCGTAAACTTGGGCTTTGCAACCAGATCATCGGCGTCCTCATCGCACCGATGATTGCGAGCATACTGATTATGTTGACGGCGCGACAAATAGTCGTCGAACACGGACTCGTCACCATCATCGTCATTGTGGCGGTTGCCACGGCCTCCTCCATGGGCACCATAGTAGGCACCCCAAAGGCGTCGTCATGTGCGCCTCCATAGGCGCCATCGTGGATGCCAACGTTGGCGTCCAGGTGTGCACCGCCTCTTCCTGTGCCCATGCCACGGCCGCGCCCTTGTGCAGGGGGGCGCGCCACAACTTCAGCAACAACACGGCGCTGTTGCGTCGCCTCGCGTACACGTGCCTGTTCGTTAAATTGTCGTTGGCGTGGTTCATGCTCGCGCTGTCGTCTAGCGGCAGCTTCCACATCTGTCTCGTTGCGCGGCTCGTACAGGAGGTGAACACTCCCCGCATCACCACGTGTACCCAGCCGCATCGAAGCGGTGAGATTAGTAATAGCATCGGCGATACCTTGTGGTTGTAAATCAGCGATCCACGGACGACTTTTGGAAATCGATCCCAAACTGTCCAAGTTGTTTTGGACACGCCCAAGGTCACCGCGCTTTGGTCGACCTCAGCCGAACTTCGTCTCAAGCGTGGTACGAAGTGTATGGTAGTGCATCTTTGTGATCGAATCGATAAGGTTACCGCCGAGATCCTTATCCCTTTCACTTACGACATGGTTCTGATAGCAAAAATACCAAGTGACAATATATGTGGAAAATAAGTGAAAATCTCTCAACTCTTTACGAAACAAAGCAAGTTGCACCGTTCAAGTAAATTAAGAGTAGCAAAACTTACGCTCATTGAAGCGAGCAGCGAACCCAGTTGTGCGGCGAATACCAAGAACGACTATACCAATACTTGACACGGATGTTTTAGGTGGAGCTAGGTGAGGAATCCTAACAATTCAGAATTTAAAGATTGTCTAGCTAGGTAGTAATCCAAACGAGACACACAATGCCTAATTGCTGATCGATAAATATAAGTGAGGAGTAGACAGCAACACACGCACAAGGATAATGGGACTATTGCAATCAAAGGAATGAGCTATAACATGAACAATTTCGGATGGATGCGAACGCTCGTGTTGCAACAGTTCAAGGAGAGACACTAGCTAGTGCTCAAAAATTGTATATGAGGGCACAAGATTGCTCAAAGCATCCAAGTACCTGCAACAGCTTCCACAGCTCTGCGGCAAGTCCGCCTTTGCGCTCACCGTAGGTATGAAGCATCTGTAAAGACAGACAAGAGGGTGGGAACCAAGTTAAAACAGCGGGGAGAGGAAAAGATTATAGCAATAGTTGAGTCGAGAGAGACATGAGGGGAGTTAAGCAGTTCATTTAATCTTGCAAGTTAATTTTTCTTTAGAAAATAATTTGGACTCTCTAAGACGGCCGATCTAAGGGTAAGACCTACAGTCAGTATGGCTCTGATACCACCTCTGTCGGGACCCAAAATATGCAATTCTGGACCCTCTGTGTATAATGCACTAGTCCAGGATCACGCTAGTGCACACAGTGTCAACACAGGTGAATATCAATCCACACAAGCGATTAATAACATAAACGAGTAATTTGATAACAAATAAGGGTTTTGACCTTATGGTCGAGTTTACATTTATTAAGCCACGCAGGGCTAGCAAAGAAATAAAATAGCAGTGGAACGAAGAAACTTCAGTAGAATCCCATCAATTCACCACAGCAACTGACGGGATCAAGACCCTACGATCAAGCACCTTCGATGAACTCCTCCTCGAAAGCAGGCGAAGACTCCTCCTCTTCTGTTGTATATTTTATAACAAGCATGAGTACACACCGTACTCGCAAGTCATACCACAGAGATGCAATTATAGATGCAGGCTTATTCCAAAGGAATGGCTTATGTGGTTCTTTGCGTAAATCGGCATTTGCAATTTAAATACAAGTAGTAGATTGAAAGCGTAATTCAAAACAGATAGACAATAATAATTGAACAGTTTTATTTTACAAAGACACATAGCCTAAACAAGTTATTCATATAGCCATATGACTTAGGTCACACAGCTCCCTTCCCAAGGTTTTCATGAAAATCTACCCTCGTGTGAAATCCCCGAGCATGTCCATGATCATGACGCTTATTCAATAGATTGTTTAACACTCTGCAGAGTTTGTACACTTTACCCACAAGATATAACTAGTGTAGCTAGCACTAGCCGTAACAAAACAGTTCAGAAACTTCATCTTAACATTGACACTCCCAGTGTTCTTACAAACCGTCAGACAACCCCACAAGGAAGTCAGTTCGACACACACCGTTGGACAGGGACACGGCGAACCGCCCCGTGATGTGACTACCTGGTAGCACACCTCCACCCATGCACACAGCCTAACCTACTACCTGAGTAATCAATGTCAAGACTCCATAACTTACTAAGTTAGGCCCGTCCCATACCAGGCATGTGGTTGTACGAGAGGCTCAGTTCAATGGCGCACAAAGTTAAGTTCTTAATTGAACAAGGCAAGACTTCCAAATAAACTACAAATCCCTATGCACACAGGTTATTAAGCCCACGCACATAGCTCCACCAAAATGTCACACAGTCCACTTGCCTCCGTCTAAATCCTTTCCCACCCTGTTGGTTAAGTGCAACATATGCCATCAACGAGTAATAGCACATAGAGCACACAGTTTCTATCACATAGCTCCATAGTCACTTAGTCAAGTTTATATTTGCAACTTATATGAGATGATGACTCGTAGCATGGCTAAGCAAACTAATCGCATCTAACCAACCCACGTTGGTAATACACTAGCACCAACTAAATTAACCAAACTAGGGTGATAAAATATTATGGCATACAATTAGACAAGGAGGTCATAACAGATTGGATATTAACTAATCCCAAAAGCATTGAAATAAATAATTAAAGTAAATGCAATACTTTGAATCAATATAAATTTTGAAAACTGGGTTCAATATGATCAAAGGTATAACTTGCCTTAGAATAGGTCTAAGTACTGATCTTGCTCTTGAGGTACTCCTTCTTCTTCAAATCTTCCCGAAGTATTGACGTCTACTCGCAAACAAAACAAACAAACAAATAAAATAAATAAAAACAGAGGAAAAATAAACTCTAAAAATTAAATAAAAATCTTAGATAGATAGATCTTGAATTTAGATGAATTTAGAAATTTGAATGGGCTCAATCGGAGTTCGGATGCAAAAGATATGGGATTGGGAAGTTGGAAATCTAAAGAAAACCCTAAAACTGAATTATTCCGAATTTCTGAATTATTTCTTAAAAGAAAAATCGGATTATTGCGCCATGATGACGTCAGCGCTCAGAATAAAAGAATTAAAAAGAAAATCTAACATGTGGGACTCACACATCAGCGAGATGGCTCACGGTAGACCCAGTCTACCGAGCTGATTGGATCTGGAGTTTGCTCGGGTGGCAAACCCGCACACACGTGGCGCTGATCTGGCGCCACGCACGTGACACGTCGGCGACGCATACGCGCAGACAATTGAGATGGACTTGAGATGGCCGCCACGCCGATCGGATCGGCGGCGGAGGCTCGGGAACCAAGGGCACGGCGAACGGCGGCGCTCCGGTGGGTGTGGATGGTACCAGCGCGTAGCTGAGACTATTGCACACCTCCTGGTGTACTCCCGGGTGGTCGGGGACGACTGAGGCAGTCGGCGGCGAGCTCCAAGCGGCGGAGAGGATCGTGTGTTGTCGGACGGCTGCTCCGGCGAGGCTCTAGCAATGTGGGTGGTCCCTGGAGGTAGCCCACGCGACGATGAACACGGCGGTGAAGACCACGAGAGAGGCGTCACCGTGGTGAATTGGAGAAAACCGGCGGCAATAAAACCCTAAAACTTGGAATTGCGGCGGTGCTGGTGCGATTGGAGCTCAATGGGTGGCGGCTTTGGATTGTGGGCAACAAGGCAAACCTCGAGGACCTATTTATAGGGCTGGGGCGACATGGGATAAGGAATCCCCAATTCGTGTCCGAGATGAACACAAGAGGGAATCCTGGAATTCTTGGAGATAGAGGCCGAGACGGGATTTGATTTTACCAAATTCGGGCGCGGGAGAGATAAGGGATAAGATTTGGCGCGTTTTCTAGAAGAGTTCAGATGGAAAACTCCGTTGTCGTATGGAGCTCGGAGTCCTTCAATGGCGGACGGCCTTGGCCATGAGGCTAAACCAAAGCGGAGGCGAGCGACCTCGGCGAGCCACACGACAATGACACAGGCGAGGATCTTGTGAGCGATCACGTCTTGTTGATCCAACGGCGAAAAACGAATGGGCGCATAAATGATGGGCCGACTTGGAAAGGGTTTGGGTTTCGGCCCAAAGGAATTATCTGAGATTTAAATACTTTTTTTCTTTTTAAGAAAATACCAGAAATCCAAATAAGCAATAGAAAATAGCAAATGAACTTGGAAAAATTCTAGAAAATATATCCAAGCCCAAAGAACCCAAATAAAATTGTTTTGACCATTGTTGATGTTGACTTTAATCATATTAAATTGTTTTGATGTACAAAGTCCATATTAAGCTTTGGATTTAAATTCAAATAACATCAAATGGTGAATTTTATCCTACTAACTATTGAAAGGATTTTTAAAGCTCAGAAAATCGGGATGTTACACTACCCCTTGCGTGAAATCACCAGGCATGTCCATAACCGGGGACACGGCTATTCGAATAGTTTTACACTCTGTAGAGGTTGCGCACTTTACCCACAAGAGGTGATCGCTTGATACGACACACGTTTCCTTCGATATGTGAATCAAGTAGAGACCACCACCAGGTCTTTACAAAGGTCCACTTGGCTCGGTTCTGCTCTCGCTAAGGTTTCGCTTCCGTTGGGCTATACCCCCCGGATTCGTGCCCCCTCTTGCGCCATTCCCATCAACACAGAACCGACTCAGGCTTCTCTAATTATTACACCCGATCCACCCCATCCTTGACATGTGGTTGCACAAGATGACCCAGATCAATGGCGCACAAAGTTAAGTCCCTAGTGGTTACTCAGACGAGACAACCTCATCCCAAAATCATCCCCTTTACTGCACGATCACTCGCCCGAGTATAAATCATTTGGGTTCAACCCGGCCAATTGACCACCCTATTCATGGCACAACATCTTTTATCAATAGTGGCTTCGCCACTGTTCCATATTTCCTTTAGTCAAAATTCAATCATTCTTGAGTAAGTGATCGTGAGCCTATCGTATAACTAAAGCACTGGCTAAGCATAATACGGTACCCATGTTGGTATTTCAATAATGTCCAACTAAAATAATCCATCCTAGGGTGTCCAAGGATTTATGTCATTCAAGGGTACATGTCGATTGCAATTTATCAACGGGGCATAAGGCAATTAGGTAATTAACTAATCCCGAAACCATTTGTTATAAAATTAGCAATGCATGTTTATATCAAATAATATACTTTTATAAATTGGGTTCAATATGATCAAAGGTCTACGACTTGCCTTCGTTGAAGAGTAGAGGTGCTTGATTAAATCGAATTCTGCGAAGTCTTCCGAAACACCGGAATCTATACGTGCGAACAAAGCTAAATAAATAAAACAACTCCAAATAAAATCCAAATAAATGCAAAATAAATACTAACAGCAAGATAATTAATTTAGAGGAATTTAGGAATTTGAATAACTCGAATCGGAGTTCGAATGAAGAAGTTATGGGCAAAGGAAGTTGGGAAAACACATGAAATGAGGGATTAGGGTTTTCCCGATTTTCTGATTTATTTTTGTAAAGGAAAAGATGAATATGACGTCAGCTGACGTCATCAGAGGGATTTTTGGCCAAAATAATTAAAAGAAATGAAATTGACATATGGGGCCCACTTGTCAATGAGAGGGTTCTTGTGGACCGGTCTCTGAGAACTCCTAAAAGCAGGTTAGGGTTTGGAGGTGCCACTTGAGCGGCTTGCCGACGGGCAGCCACGCAGCAAAGGGTGGTGGCGGTGACTGGCGCTGACGTGGCGCCACCTGGGCAGCCACGTGAGCACCCGAGCGGCGGCGCTCAGAGCCCAAAGGCTCGCCGGTGAACGACTGGGCGGCGGCGGGCGGCAAGGATGCCAGCGGCTAGAGGGTGGCTCAGTGAACACATTGCTCACGGTTTTGGAGACCCGGCGACGAGGTGAAAAGCGGCGGCGAGGTTCGGCTAGCGACGGCGATGAGGCTCAATGAGCTCGGTCGGCGAGGAGGCGCGACGGGACGGCGGTGGCGATCTGAGGTGGAGAACAAGGGGCCAGAAGAGGATTGGCGGCGGCGCAATCGGCGACGGCGTCGCACGATAGCCAGCGGCGAAGAGCTCCGATTGCGGCCGAGCTAGGGAGAGAGGAGAAGGGTGAGTTGGGGAGGAGCTAGAGGAGGCCATGGCGCACTCGGTGCACGCCTTAAATAGGCGCAGGGAGGTTGTGGGTGAGGTATGGCGGTGGCGTGCTCCGCGGCGGCGAGGACGGATGCGGACGGGAGCAGGTGAGTGGAAGCAACAGGGCGTGGGAGGCGGTCGTGGGTGACGGCAGCAGCGCGGCGGAGGAAAACGCATTGAATGCGCACGTAGGGAGTAGGTGTGGCCGGCACAAAAGCTGCGCACGGTGTTGACGCCGCGCGGCATGGGCACTATACCCGCGTAAGGAAGAAGATGACCCGAGCGGCGAAGACGGCTGACAAGGCGGGCCCACATGGCAGCGAGAGAAAGGGAGCGAGTGGAAAACGCGCAACGATCAAAGGCCATCCGATTTTGATCGGACGGTCGACAATGGACGGGAACGTTCGGACCGCCTGTTCGGCACGCGAGATCTGAACCGTTAAAACGAGATCGGGCGGTGGAAACGAGGAGGCGCTTGATTTGCGTCTTGAGTTGAAATTGCAGTGGGCCACACAAAAGGAAAAGGCGAAGCGGGCCGAAGAGAAGGAATTCGGCCCAAGAGCCAAAGGGAGGATTTTTAAGGGTTTTGATTTTAGAAAATACAAGAAAACGAAAAAGCTTTTTAGAAAATAGATAGAGCCGTCCAAAAATTCTAGAAAAATTCACAGAAGTCCCTTGAATTATTTAGAACTTAATAAAAATATGTACATCTTAACTTTTGCTTTTAATTTTTGCATATAATTATTTTTAACTTAGGGCAAAAGGAAAAACCAATTAAGATCCACAAAACTCAAGAAAAGACTTAAAACAACACTTTTGATTTTTAAATCCAATTAAGATCCAGAAAACTCAAGTAAACCAACTTGAATTAATTGAAATTTTATTTAATTCAAATTAAATTGCTTTTAAAATTCTAAATTACAATTTAAGCTTTAGCAAATTAATAAAACCAAATGGTTACTTTTTAGATTTTGAAAAAATTTAAAAACTCTGGAAATTTGGGATGTTACAGAAATGGGACCCTATGAGGGTGGTGACCCCACTGGTGGCGGCGGTGCTGCTAGAGAAGCACCAGGTGGTGGCAGATCGCTTTGAGGCGCCTGCAGTGGCACTAGCGGCGGTGAGGGCGCTGAGGTGAAGGGGGCGCATGCATGGGCGGCACCTGGAGGTGGGGAAGCCGAATGTGGGGTCTGGTGGCTGGGGTGGCTTTGGGGTGGCCGTGGTGGCAGGCGGCGACTGAGGCGGCGGCGACGTGTCTCGGTGGCGGGGAAGGAATGTGGAGGTGGGGGATGAGCTCCTCGGCGCTGGGGGCACGCGGTGACGGTGGTGGCACGGTGAGGGGCTCACCGGAGCAGCTAAACGGCGGCGTGGCGGTAGACAAGGGGAGCTCGGGTGCTCCCTCGGTTTTGCACATGGGAAAGAGTAGGAGATGAGAGGGAAGAGTAAGGGGATGAGCTGAAGGGGAGGAGGCTTAAGTAGCCGAGGGGAGGGATGGAGCCATTGCGGGCTTGTGGTGGCGCACCATCCTAAGGGATGGCATGGGTGGGCGAGGTGTTGCCGTCACGGCGGCGACCTTGGAGGCCCGGGGCAGGTGAAGCGAGGCCGGCGACGAGACAGTGCGGGAGGGCTGGCGTCATGGTGACTACTCTAGAGGCTGGGGCAGGTGGCGGAGGCGACAAAGGTCAGTGTGTGCCTTGCTTGTGCACGAGTCTGAGAGCGAGTAGAGCGTCTGGGTGGCTCGGTGGCATGGGAGAGAAGAAGGAGTGGGGGGACTCGGGCCGAGCAGGCCACAAAAGGGGAGGAGATGGGCCGGGGGCCCATGGGGGAATTGGACCAAGCCCAAGGGGAAGGAAGGAGCAAATTTGAGAAGAGGCTCAAATTTGAAAAGAGAATTCAAATTCAGATTTGAATTCGGGAATTTTGAAACAAGGTTCAAGACCAAATTTTGAATTTAACGCTGAGGTTACAGATTTTAGAAAATATTTGCTAATTTTAAATAAGGTTGAAACTCCAAATGACAAACGGGGATTAGCTCTGTCAATTCATTAAAAAGAGAATGGGCCCGTCAAATGCAATTCATCTATGTTAAGCCCCTACTTTTGTGCAAATGCATTCTTGCGAATAATGCACCCTACTAAAGGCTAGGGAGAAAGTATAGTATAAAGGATTTTTTGGTCCAAGCAAAGTTTACACGACAATGACCCTGGCTAGGATTAGTTTTCAGTTGACAACGATTGCCTACATATGGGAACAATTTTGTGATCCATCTAGCATTTGATCCTACCAGCTAGTCGACTGCGAGGTGGTTATGGCTTTGCTGGCTATGGGTTTGTCTGTCGGTGGCGCCAAAATGGGTCAAACGATGAGGACGACAACCGAGCTAGGTTTTGGGGGCGGCACTAGTGTGGCCGAAGAGTGACCAAACGACGAGGCAACGAGGGTGGTGTTGTTAATGTTATGCTGAGGTAATCTTAGAGATGATTATATCATGTCTATGTTTATTAGTTATAGAATAAATATTATTATGTTCTTTGGATTAATTATTATTTATAAAGATTATCAAGTATTTGACTTATTGGTGAAGCTCTTTAATAGTTGTATCATGTCATTCTAAAATGATTCCTGATCGAATGTCACTGATCGGGACACTAGTAACTTATAGACCATCACATGTATTGATTGATGACCACGTTTCACCGGTCATAGATATCGAGATATCGAATCAATAGTGTGAGCGATGGCGACGCACCATCGGTGGCTTGTAGGGCTATGTATACGGCTCTAGCCGCTAGCGAACATACTCGAACCCTCTCTGCTGACTGCTTTGTTAAATCAGTCGCCATCTGCACAAAGCACCGACTGCCATGAATTTGTGCACCGGCTGGCGGCTGCCATGAAGGGAGGAAGGGGGCTGCGAAGCTGAAGAAGAAAGAACGCCATGGATTGAAGACAACAAGCAATTATTTAGGTCATTTGGGCCACATTCATTCAATCATTCCATAATCCAATAGCATATGGCCCATCTTCGCATTCCCCAAATCCACATCCGGCCATCCCCACTCCCCAAATCCGGAAATCTCTAATTCTATTCCCCATCCCCACTCCACAAAACCTCACTTGGCGGCTTGACGGCGGGCGTCGGGCGAGGCCCATGAAGTCATTGGCACGCACGCCAGCCTTGCAATGACGGCGGGTGGCGGGCGAGGCCGTGAGGTGGCGAGGGGCTGGGCTGGGCTGGGGCGAAGCCTCTGGCCTTGCCGGGTGACCAGGTCGGCCGTGCGCCGAGCCTCAGCCAGCCTGCTTAGCCCTAGCATCGGCTCGGATCGAAGGCGAGCGCGGCGCCCGACGACGGAGGAGCAAGGGGCGTGAGGCTGGCCAAGGGAGGCGCTGCCACAGTGAGGAAGACCGAAGACCGGGAGGAGGAGGCGAAGAGCCAGCGGCGGTAGTCTGGTGCCTCTGTGCCTGTGCGTGAGGAAGAGAAATAGAGGGGAAGAGAAATAGAGGTTGAGGTTGTTGAGCAGATTTGGTGAGGAGATCGGGAGAAATGAATGGAGGTATATAAAGAGTAAAGACTAAGGACTTTGGAGCAGGTAATCACTAATTTTGTAAACTGGTAATTGTTAATTGGTAAAGTAATAATTTTGTAAACTGGTAATTGGTAATTGAAATGTTGAGATGATGTTGTGAACTTAAATACTTAGAAACTTAAAATTGGAATGTTGAGATGTTGTGAACTTGTGATGTTGACATGTTGTCTACTTGTCTAGTCTAGTTACATGTACTTAGTACTCATGAATTATATACAATTCATTGTAGATTTATAAAAGATGGACAAACAAACTTTGCATAGTTATTTCTCCAACAAGCCAAATACAAGTACTCCTCGAACCAATGAGAGCACAACTCAACAAAAGAAGCTCCGAATTGATTTTAATCCGGATGACACCATTGATTTAAATCATAGCTAGCAGAATGGACTTGCCTCCTGCTCCTAGTCATAGCTAGCAGTTGTGCGGTATGTTACATACTTCCATTTCATTTCAATGTTTCTAATTAGTCATAATTTTCTGATTGTCTTACTAATTTAGCTACTTTTGTTCCACAGATTGCTACTCGCACGTATTTATAGATGTCTGGATTGTTATATTTCTTAGCCAGGTACTACATTAAGTTTATTTTATATTCTCGCTTTATCTTTTGTTTATTTATGTATGAATTTGGATTGCATTAGACGTATTATGTATGTTTGGTATGATTTTATCATATTAGTTTTCTCCCATAAGCACCCCCTCTATTTTTGTCCTATGTACGCCACTGAGTGTGAGCACATATTAGAGAACATGATGCTGGATTGACCCATTTTGAGACACTGTTGATGTTGTTATGTTTCTATGTCATTAAGCTGGTCTCAAGCAATGATAGTGTATAATCCTTAGACCTGAGATCATCATGATTTCCTACATGTGTAATGGTACACTTAGAGGTTACCAAACACTACTCCATAACTAGGTAGTTATAAAGGTAACTTTCGGGTATGTTATGAAACATACGGATGGATGTGACTGGTCGGATATGAAATTTGTCCATCCTATCATAACAGGAGAGATCTATGGGCCTCTCGATGTGATCGGATAAAGGAAGTGCATGGTCGTGCCATAAGTGGTCGAAGAGTCGGCCACGCGAAGTTATCAATCACTAGATCGAGAAAAGATTAAACAGTCCATGGATGGCATATATCTCACTTGAAGTTCGATCAAATATCGTGAGACAAAAGGAGAATACGCAAGCAGGCCGCTTAGTTCAACCAGATATGAACTGGTCGCATGGAGATACAAACTAGTCGTGAGTTGGTTGAACATGATCACAAACTGGTCGTGACCAGATGTGAACTGGTCGTAACTAGATGCGAACTAGTTGTAAGGAGTTACGAATTGATCGTGAGTGATAAGGATCTGGTCGCAGATCTTATTGCATATGGTTCATCTGAAATAATCTTTATGTGTATTCGAGAGTCGCTCTGTCCTGCTAGGAACTGCTACTAACTGGTGGATCAGAAAGGAGTTTCTAGGCCATGATCGATTACACATGAACAAACAATGTCACACACTTAACAGGTCAGAATAAACCAGTTTGGATTGGATCCGTTATGGACTCTTTATAAGGGGAGACATGGAGGGTTTTGGGGATTAAAATTGTACCACCCACAGAAACCCTAGGTGCCACCTCCCCAAGGCCTTGTTGTGTGTGTTGGTATTAGCACATCGGCGCACGATGTTCCACCCCTGGACGTGTTGATACTGTAGAGGCATTGCTGTGCTGATCGAGGACGATTCGCGACGTACGTAAAGAACGCGAGAGACTGTTGGAGGAGACGACCAGTGGTCAAGGATGTTGGACGGCCAACTACTTCCACTACATCGACATGTACGACGTTGGACCAGACTGCTCAAACTCTTCTTCCGCTGCATTACGCGTCTAGTGGTAATGATCTATGATCTTTTACTTGCATGGTCTCGTGGTAGAATTTTTAATTGATCGCTAGTGTAGCCTACCATATCCCAACAGCTGTTTGCCAAGGGTGGCGTAGGGGGCCAATGGTAGCATGAAAGGTAGTCGTGTTGCAAATGGTTGTGTCAACGGCTGTAGTGGGATGTGGTCGTGAAGGTAGAGACAGTGGAGGCGGAGATGGTGGCAGGGACAGGTGGAGTTAGCGGCACCAATTTAGGAAGGTGAAGAGTGCACCGGGCAAAGTGCTCAACGGGTACCCTCAAGGAATTTAGCAAATATTTGCAATCGACATGGCCGTGGGATATTGATGCATTCAAAGGATAAAAGTTTGTAGAAAGGATTCACAAATGTTGCCAACGTCCCATGTTACTGTAGCTCAACCGAAAATATGAAGAGTGCGCCATCAACTATACTTGTATACTGTAAGCTATCCAAAAAGAAAAGGCAAACATTTCTTTGTTTATCCAGGTTCTAGAACAAGCTTTTTATCTGTGACTAACTGATTAACTCACTACTAACAGTTCTACTTCTATATAATACATAATCTATACAATTCTACATACTAACATACGTTAAACACTTACACATAATCATAAATATGTATCAAATTGTATTATATGTATATGTATATATATATATATATATATATATATATATATATATATATATATATATATATATATATATATATATATATATATATACAGGTATTTTCCTAAAACATTTGATGGTACAGTTGTACCCCAGTGCTCCTATACTACCTCTTCCACTGTTCTCCGGTACTATCATGCCTTTAAAGTGATCAAATGTGAATCACGGGCGTCGCAGCCTAGCAGGACCCGACGTCACTGACTCCCAAGCCGAATAAAATTTTCTCAGCTGATCTCGATACGTCACGAGCCACGAAAAACTTGAGAAAATTTCAATTTCAATGCGTGGGTGGCCGGGTGCCGCATCGGGGAGGACAAGCATGGGAATTTGGCTTCCCGATACCCCCAAATTCCACATCAAAATACTAGCATTCACGCCCTTAAATTCCCCAATTTTGGGCCACCGTCTGCAGCGTCCGATGTGCATCAACGATTTGATTAACACCAACATTCTCCTTTATCAATGGCGATCAAGGGGCGTAGAGGCACAATGCGCTGACCATGCCTTTCCAAGGCTGCTTGATGACGATGGGCTATAGCAATTTCATATTTGGACCTCAAGTTGCTGGCACACAAGAGCTTGAAAATAAACAACCATGCAAATAATGTATGCACATATTTGATAATTTAATCAGTGCTCCTTTTAAACATAAATGCGATAAGTAGTGTTGCACGATGTGAATGTAAAGAACTTTGCCATGCACGTTGTTCACATAAGGAATGATGTATTTGTTGGAATGTTTGGATATTAAATAACGTAAGCAAGTCACTGAATCTTTTGATATTTCTTATATATAATATACAATGGATTTATGATGTTTTAATTTTTTTTTTTGTTCATTTTCTAGAGTGTGCTTCCTTTCTCTTTACTTGACAAGCTAGAGGTGAGGATGAGTCTCCCATAAGGTTGTTGTACCAGCTTCATTTCTAAATTCTCGTCAATGTTTATGTTTAATGCATGATGTCTACTTTATTAGTTGGTTTGTAGTTATTTTACAGGATGGTCTGATAATTATTTATGTATTTGTCGACGATCAAGTCACTGATCTTACGAAATGAAATAAGGAAAATGGCTAAGAGTTCTTGGAGGAGAATGTGGTTGCTCTTTATTATAATGAACTGGATCTTTACAGGGGGTGTCTTACGCTTGGTGACAGACTAACTCTAGTTACACTGAGTGTATTAACACTGAGTGTATTGCTTGTTATACTTTCGATTGAATCTAATTGCCTTCAATTTCGGATGTCTTGAATTGGTTGTGATCCGATCTATCCGCTGTTCGTCATCCATCTTTAAATAACTGGCAAGAGGTGGTAATTACTCCTGAAGAAGACACCGTTTGGAGAGACGTCGCGTCTAGTCGGAGAGACAGTTACAGTCAGTGAAATACTAAATGATCATCGGTTATTGTTAACAGGAGAGGAAACTATGTAGTAGTTATTCGTCAGTGACTTAAGTCTGAGAAACGTTGCGTGGTTTGGAACATATAAGACATGTGTTCCATTCATCACACAGAAGGGATATACTTGGAATCAAATCCAAGTACCAGTTTAAAGATCCTATGAGCAGTTTAACTAGTTGGGCAATAGGCATAGGACCTCTCCGACCAAGGTACTCATAAAGCAACCTCTGAGATTCTCCGACCATATGGGTCATTAACCACAGGGGTTATTACCATAGAGGGTATATGGTCTTTAATTAAATGGTTAAACCAATAATTAGGAATTTAATCCTCGTCAACTAGCCCCCAAACTTTTAAGTGAATTTGTAATGTGAACCCTCTCTGATGGAATCTATATCAGGGAACTCTTCATTTAATGGCGAGAAAAACGAAGCGGTTGGTATTCACTTTAAAGTTGAGAAGTTGCCTAGGGAACTGAAAGGATTTGTGTCTGTTGGACTTTCGGGCAACTCCTTTTCGCAGTTAAAGAGGTGCACCTATAAAATCCCCTCAATGTGCCGACTTGGGATTTTTACGCTCCCAGAATTTCCTTCAACTTCCTTTCATCTTTTCGCCCAAAAAACCAGCAATGTCGGATTCAATCACCAACTAGCTGGTCTCTGATTTGAGCGAGAAGAAGCTTGAGAGTTTGGAGAAGAATGGGATGCTCCCTAACAAGACATTGATTTCTTGGAGATCAGCGGTCGGAGAGCATTTTCCGAGCAGCAACAATTGAGAAATCCCCGTTTTTCTTGCATACATCTAGTGTGGGTTTAGGTTACCAGTGCACCCATTCCTTTCCAAGGTTCTTGAGTATTACAAAGTTGAGTTGGTGAATCTTGCTCCTAATTCGATCGCCAGCCTCAGCATCTTTGTCTATCTTTGCGAAGCATACCTAGGGATTCCACCAAATCTGAAGGTCTTTAGGTACTTCTACAAGATGGCAAAGTCGGAGAAGTCGACGTCGTCACTCGGGGAGTGCGCTTTGTGCCTCCATGACGGGAAGCCTGAGGAGTACATTCGTATGTACCCCAAGTCTTCGTGGTCGTCATGAAAGAAAAACTAGTTCTACAACACGGTTACCAAGGGATATAGCCTCTGCTTTGCCGGAAAGGTAAATAATCCAACAACCTGTTTTCCCCGAATTTTAGCTGTTGTCTCTCGAAAAGAGAGAATAGAGAGACTCAAGGTAAAAATAACAACCTGTTTTCACCGTATATGTATTTTTCGATCAGTATGCCATAACTCTCCTTTAATGTGCAGTCGGTCGGGTTAGAGATTAACGAGCTCACGGAGAGCTCTAATCCAATCGATGCCCCGAACACTTCTGCTCCAACGACCACTCAGGATGTGCCCCCCTAGAGGTAAAAATAGCACCGAAAAGAAATACATATTTTTGGATGAAGAATTTCATTGCTAACCTTGACTTAATTAACAATTAGGCGGGAGAAAAAGAAAACCCGTCGACCAAAACTGCAATGGTCGTAGACTCCGAAGTGATCATGACCGACCAGGCAGTTGTTCCTAAAGCAACTATTCTAGAGGTCGACGAAACCACAATCTTCGAGCAGATGGTCGGGGAAATTGTCTCTGACCAAGTGGTCGGGGAAATTAAATTGTCTCTGACCAATTGGTCGGGGAGATAACTTCTGACCTCCGGCCGGAGGATGTGAGGGGTCTAACCAGCCCTACCGGGTCAAAACCGGTGAAATCGGTTGAAAAGAAAAAGAGGAAGGCAAGTGCTCTGGACTTTGCTCCAGAGCGTTTCAGTTTTAGAACAAAGAAGACCAGGTATGTATAAATAAAATAAATTTATGTAAATTCATACCATTAATGTTTCTTGTATTCCCCTTTTCTTTCTTCTGTATTTATAGATCCTCTGGTGTTCCGATCGCCTCTGATCAGAGCACCCCTCATGAGGAAACTCCAGAGGAAAGGATGGTCATACCAGCCCCTGAGTGGGTGGAAGTGCCGATGGTTGCTCCTACCGCTCACGATCCCTTGACGGCTGCAACCCTGCATTTGGAGGCTGAGGCTGAAAAAGAGTCCCAGCAGGTTCTGCCCACTACTGGGACCGAAGTGGTCGAAGAGCAGGGAGCAAGTTTGCTTCCTTCTCTCTTCAGTGGTCATGTGGTGAGGACCTCTGCTTTAGTTAGGAGGACTCATCCTAAGGACATCCCTAACCGTCCTCAAATCTTTGTTGAGAAAAGGCTCGAGGAGGTTTGGTGGAGGAAAATTCCAGGCTGTCAATCAATGACAGATTTTGGGACCATTTACTCCAGTTATATGAACAAGGTGATCTAGGTAAATACCTACGACCATTCCCATAGCATGTGGAGTTTATGTGAAGCTTTAAGGAAGTTTTCTATCTTGCTTTTTCAGCATATGGTGGAGAACATTGCTGTGGTCGGAGAGCTGACTGAGCGAATAGCTTCCTTAGAGAAGAAAAATCTCCGATTGAAAAGTAAATATTCATTCTTAACTTCTTATTCCCCTTTTGCTATTCTATTCCTTATAGTTTCTTAATTCTCCCCTTATCATGATTGACATAATTGTAGAATTTTGAAAAAGAGGCTAAGGCCAAGGGAACCGTCATAGCCACACTTCAGGACAGGTGCAAAGTCAAAGATCAGTCGACCGAAGACTGGTCAACTAGATTCAATGAGACCTCCCTGAAGCACAAGGAAGCTATTGAAGCTTTTGAGAAAAAGACTCAAGGTAACTGATCGAAAACCTGACCAATTTTTATGTATTTTTAATTCATTTTCTAACTTTGATTTACTCGTGCAAAACAAGCTCAAAAATTAGAAAGAATAGAAAAAGCTCTTGAGTTCGAGCAAGACAAAGAGAAGGAGATTGAGAGGAATCTTCAGGAGAAGATCCTTGCTTTCAACAAGATGCTTTCCGACATGGGTGCGGAAGCATTTGTGTCGGCCTCAAAGGCCCCGACTGAGAAGGCAAACTGTCTTGGTCGACAACTCGAGATTCTCCAAGACCTACTCGCGACCTCTCGAAGAAACCATGCGAAGACAATGAGAGATGCTGTTGCGGATGGAGTTAGCTTTGTTTTGGCAAAGCTTGAGGCCTCCAACCCCTCCCTCAATCTTCAAACACTTGGAGAAGATTTCAATTGCTCAGAGCAAGATGCAACCAAGATCTTCAAGGGGGTAAAACCCTTCGGAATTAAGGTTGCAGAGGAGATGAAGGTCAGATCTCCATCCCATAGTGACCAGTCTAATGGTTCCGAAGAGTCAAAAATAGATGTAATAATATCTTGTAATGTAAAAACTTACCTTTGGTCATCAATAAAGCTTTATGTTTATCTTTCAACTTGTTGAGTATATATTTCCTAGCCCCCGGCTGCTTGTGTAGTAGAAAAAAACTTACTATAAAAGCAGTAGACCAAGAAAAAGAACATAAGTTATGACCAACGTACAAAGTATATGTTGATTATGTTGTAAAAATGATCTAATTGACACAATGAAATCAATTTGGTTGGAACCAATGTATGATTTCGATTAGTGTTAGATCTATTTCCATAATCGAAATACCATATAGTACATTGTCTGGTCGTAAGATGTCATAAGACTTATGTTGATGATAAGACAATATGCAAAAATGTATGCAGAAAACAATAAGTGTTTTTATTTATACATATTATCCAAGCTGGTCGTAAAAGTTGGTAAGAATCAAAGACATGGTTGACACTTCACAAAACGTATTCGTTCTCAAGTTCTGACTAGTAGCAAAGATCGTAAGAAAAAGACCGTCGCTATGAAACTCCTTCCAGTGGGTAGAACCACATGCAGAAAGGAGAGATTTCAACTAAGAGGCTTTCTGTGTCTCGACCAGTTGGAAAACAAGAGAAGAACATAATATTGAAGTGGAGAAAGAAATTCTTTGATGCCTTAAGCATGTAAGGAACTATATCGAGTTGTTTGTGTGATTTTCTTTTACTCGTTTTTTCTTTGGAGAAAAGAGTGTGCGGTCTTTCGTGAGAACCATCGCTGCGACGATCACGATAAAGATCATTACGGCATCAAAGCCAAAACGTGAAAGATATCCTCTAAAAAGGATGTCGGAGGTAATTGATCTTCCCCGATGATCGTAGACAACAATAATGTGTGACCAAGCAATGGATAATCAAAATATAAATAACATCACTCATCAAAAAGTAAATAAATAATGCATCTTTATTGAAAAATGAAAAAAAATTCATACATAAAACTTACGCAATTGATCAATATTCCCAGAATTAGATAGAACACGCCCGTTTGAAATGGCAAGTCATACCGAACCTGGTATGGTTACTTCGACCATAGTGTATGGACCTTCCCACTTAGGGGAAAGCTTGTTACGATTTGCCTAGCTCTGAATTTTCCTGAGAACCAGATCACCTATAGCTAAAGTGCAAGGTTGTACCTTACGACTGTGGTACCTTCTCATGACTTGTTGATAAACTATTGATCGTATGAGGGCTTTGTTTCATCTTTATTAAGGAAATTGATATCGTCGAGTCGTCGTTCTATTTTATTGTTCTTGTTGTAACAATCAGTTCAAACAGAGCTAATTTTTAGTTCCGAAGGAAGCATAGCTTCAGCACCGTAAACCAAGAAAAATGGTGTTTCACTAGTCGCACGACTGGTCGTTGTCCAAACGACCCATAGTACAGAGGGAAGTTCTTGAACCCAAGTTCCTGACCGTTTTATTAACCGATCGAATACTCGGTGTTTTACTCTAACGAGGATCTAATAATCCTCATTTAATTATTTATCTGTAATTCTTATTATGGATAATAATACCATCATATGGTTCTCGAGTATACCCCTTAATATCCATAAGGGAGAAGCTAGGGTCGTAAGACCTTCTGCGACTACCTCATGATTGTAAGTTCTTCTACGACCACCCCATAGTCGTAAGTTCTTTTACGACTATCTCATAGTCGTAAGTCCTTCTACGACTACCTTATAGTCGTAAGTTCTTTTACGACCACCACGTGGCCTTAAGTACTTTTACGACCACCATATGGTCGTAAGTCCTTCTACGATCAGGTCAACTATGACCACCCTATAATTGATTGAGCTTACAGACAAGTAGGCACAATTAATTTGGGCATCCAAACAGTTAGTATACGTTGTTATTCTTTGGAATAATTGCACGATTAAACTCTTTGCCCTGATGATAACCGCCTAGCGACGTGGGGAAGTTACTACTCCAGCAATAATCTCCAGTAACTGCTTCACCATCTGAAGCATTGAGATGCCCTTTGGACTGGAGAAACCACCGTCCACTTCGAGCACTATATAAAGTGTGGAATCAGTAGACGACATGGAGAGGGGAGGCAATCAGGAGAACAAGGCATTAGACTTAAGTCTTTCTCTTGATCTGTAACCAACATACTCAATATAACCGCACAAGAGTAGGGTTATTATTCTCTCCGGAGAAGGCCTAAACCTGTATAAAAATCCATGTGTCTTTCTCTCTGCATGATTTGAGTCTTAGAGACCCCCTGAATCAAACAATCACTACGTAAGATTAGTTCTAAAACACCAACAGTTGGCGCTGACTGTGGGGATCTTCTAGTCAACATGTTTTCTTCATTTTTCCCAACTCTAATGCTTCCATGGCAGGAGAGTGGAACAAAGAAAACTGGTTCAACTTGGCCGATTACGCAGATATCAATATGGATGCCGGTCTCAACTACGAGCTGAGTATTGTATCATCCGATGGTAATATCGCATCCAGAGATCATTCATAAGATCCAAGAGACCATACCACCGATGGAGTTGAGGAGGGATCCTTATCCCCCACAATGTTACGCTCAACTGAGGGACCAGTTTCCTCAAAGGGCAAGGGTCAATCCAACTATGATCAGGATTGTCCCAAGGCAGACCCAGAACATGGCGAGGGTTCCCCCTCCAAATGTTTGAGTCCGTCTAAGGCCGTCCGACCTATCACGGCAAGTCCTGGAAGCCATCATTCCAGAGCTTCATCAGCATCTGGTGATCATCTCTCTCTGGTTAGCCCCACAGAGGATGGGATCGAGCACGATTTTCCTACGAGTTCAACCATCCCCTCGCAGGGCTCACCTGTGGATGGAGACGGTTATAAGTCGAAATTCTCCTTCCTAGAGGGGCTTGCTCCAAGTCGTCAGACGGTGTCTTTCGACTACTTTTCAAGCGAGGAGGCCTCAAGCGCAAGTGGAGATCATCAACGGGAGGTCTTTGTCCTTCCCTTAGATAATGATCACTCTCCTAGAAACAAGACTGAGGACGCTTCCCGACTATCACACACTGCGACCCCTCGTGGTGATGATGAGGACACCTCCGGTGATGAACAGAGTCAACATTCTGATGAGCGTGAGAGAAATCCTCGAAATAATCGCACTCCATTGAGGCAGACTAGATGATCAGATATGGATGATCCTGAGACAACCCAACAAAGAAGAATTGCAGCTCAGAGATATTTGTCTGGGTGCGTTCTGTATCAGTCAGCGGAAGCTCAGGAACTCCAACGTATCAACGATCTGCTTGAGAACCCATCTCGAGAACTTCCCCGAATGCCTAGCTATGACCTCTTCACCGAAGAGATTGCACAAAGGCTTCGAAGCACGATGACCAGACTCGAGCACCCTCAATGGCATCGACCCAGAAGTCATAGCGGTACGAATCCATCAGCTACCAGTCGTTTGAACAACTCACTGCGTGGAGATCGGCGCGACAACAGGCCACGTCATTCTCCTAACCTTAACTCCAATCGGGGAAGAGTTCTCCGAACGCCTCATGATCAACAAACTCCCAAGAGAGGTGATCATTCACCACTCTGACCCAGAAATCTGCAACAGCAGATGGAATACGAGGAGTATTTCTCTTGTAAGGTTGAGACCTACCATAGGTCGGGTCCACCCACAACCGGGTATCGTCGTGTATGATCACCTGGTGATCTCAACCCTTCTTTTTCGCAAAGAAGGTGTCAAGAAGTCATTACCAGGTGTCGGGCATTCTCACCCGACGTCCAAGCAGTTCGCTAGCCGCCTCAGTTTCGACTAGTGAACATGGATAAGTTTAATGAATCTCAAAATTCTATCGAATTCCTTTAGATCTACACGACCACTATTCGAGCAGCAGGAGGAGAAGAGCATGTAATGGTGAGTTACCTTCCTACTGTGCTCGAGGGATTTGCTCGATCGTGGTTGTTAAATCAACCACTCAAGTCGATCTATTCATGGCAACACCTCTGCGACCTCCTACTCGCCAATATCCAGGGCACCTACCATCGTTCATCTGAACTTTCCTTGTTCATTTGAGCTTTCCTTGTTCATTTGAGCTTTTGTGAATCTTTTCTGATACCTTCTTCAAGTGGTATCTTCTTTGGATCCTTTTTGATCTTCTTGATCTTTTTAGGCTTTGATCTTTTTAGGCTTTTAAGTATTTTGTGCATCTCATTGTATCATATTGCATACATATAAAAATCTCAAAAAAGATGCATTGCAATATAAGCTTTACTGCTCATCTTTTAAATTGATAAAGCTTTGCTTATTACCCTCTTGAGCTTTAGTATTTCAAATTCTTGCTCAAGATCGTGTCTAGTTTTTTGACTTGCTAGAATTATCATGCTTTTACATCTGCAGCAATGTCTTTGCTAAATGAGCTAGAACTTTTGAAATAACTTGAACTGAAAATTGCAATTTGTGGATCTTTTAGTTAGTTGCACAATTAGTGATCCTTTTGTGACATTGGCCCTGTTAAAATTGCTTTGTTAGCTTTGGAATCTAGAATTGAACATTTTTGAGCTTTCAGTTCATTAAAGAATCTAAAATAACCCTTGTGCAAAATGAAAAATGATCTCTTTTGTGCGAAAAAACTGATCTCACCAATTCTTTCTCATGAGACGGCTTGCCATTGTACTTGGCATGAACTCAGGGGGAGTTTTGGATGACCTAGACCACTCTTTTAAGCTTTTTGTGCTTGAGATGGTCACGGCAAGGCTTGAGATCTAGCACATGGCTAAAAAGCAAATTGTCAAAATTGGTTGAAGCTTAGGAAGAGGTTGTGGATGGCTCCTAGTCCAGGACCTTCTTTGCTAAGATAGACCTTTAATCAACTTGAATATTCATTGCAAATGAAGAACAGTTGAAATTTGGGCTTTTGACAAAAACTTGAGCAAAATGATTCATTTCATGACTTTCTGTCTCTAAAATGGTCTTTGCTAGTTTCTGGATCTCACATTGACATTCTGACAAGGCCATTATCACTTTAGGATACCTGTTATTGAACTTGCTAATTTTGAAGCATTGCTTACTTTAATCCAACAACATGTGGTATTTACAGCTAATTAGCCTAGCTTTGCTATATATGTCTTAACATGATCTTGCTAGCTTTGTCAGGCTTGTTGTATCTTGAGTTATGGTAGAAATGCTAGCCTGTTCAATTGAGTAATCTCCAAAGCGTCTTTTACCTAAAAATTGAAAAATCAAAACCAAAATGAAGCCACCCCATTGCATTTCATGCATGCTCTTTCTTTTGCTTCTTCCTTTCTTTTGCATTTGTCTTCTCTGGATGAGAGGAAGGTATGATTCCTTGATGAATCCATTGTCAAAGGGGGAGAAAATATAGCAAAAATGTAATGTTAATAAAGAGCTTGTTGGATATAGGGGAGAAGTTTTGTAAGGGGGAGAAGTTAGGAGCTTTTTGGAGAGAATTGGAGAATTTGAAATTTCAAAATTCTCTCTTGAAAAATGATGATTATAGTGAGGGGGAGCACTCATATTGCATTCTTTTGGTCTTATTGCCTTTTCTGAACTTGAATTGCAAATCTTGAAGCCTCACAATGATCTAAGGTCAAATAGAACAATTGTTCTTTCATGTGGACCTTAAGTGAGATTTTTTGTCACTTCTCTGGAAATTGGAAGCTTTCTTGCTTTCTTTTGTTGTATCTCACTTACCCATGCTATTTTGAAGCCAACTTGGTCATTTCCATTGCTTTCTCTTGCTAATGGACCAAGTTGTGCCTTTGCGCGAAAACGTCAAGTATTTTAATTTTCAAACCTCAAACTTACATTTTTGAGAAATTGCCAATGTGTTCATCAAGGGGGAGATTGTGGATGTCATGAGGACACTGTGGGTGTCATGGGGACATGCTCATGATCTTAGGTGATGAAACAATTGGCAATTGCATTAAGAGTTTGTTGAAATCTGGAGTTTTCAGTGAAGTATCAGGAGAGTCGGTAGTACCGGTGTTTAAAGCGCGGTACGACCGCAAGTTCAATGGCGGTACTACCGCAGTGCGGTTCTACCAATTGATACATGGCGGTTGCTATTTTCCAGAGAAGGTGTTTTTGAGCTCTGGTTTTCTTGAGGAGCGGTACGACCGTGCTTTGGTTGTCGGTAGTACCGCATGGCGGAATGACCGCGTGTGGGCGGTATGGATTTTCCAGAGGAGTTGTTTTTGGAGATTTTGGGATTTCTCCAGGTTGCGATCGACCGTAGCGATTGATTGAGCGATATGACCCTTGATGCGTAATCCGAAATGGATACTTGGCGGTAGTACCGCTTGTGGAATGAATTGAGCTGAATTGTTGATTTAGCTTGGGATTTGTTTTGGGTTAAGTCAAGTCCATGTTGATCACTGCATAGATGTTGCATGATGCATGTTTTGACTGACATGGGTCAAGTTGTGAAGAACTTGTGTCCGAAAATGGTTACTTGGTCTATTGTTGTGTAGGTGGCTTGAAGTCAACTATGGTCAACGACGAGGAGGATCGAGACTAAGCTTGGAGAGCTAAGGTCCATAGCGATCATGGATGTCGGGTGAGATGGTTGGACTCAAGCAAGGCGCAAGATGGACAAGAACCATAGAAGGCAAAGTTTGAGCAAAAGGCCTTTTTGAAGGTATGTGCTCATGCCTCATCAATTATGAGGATTTGATTTTGGGTTAGGTCAAGTTCATGTTCATCAGTGCATATGTGTTGCATGATGCATGCTTTGGCTAACGTGGGTCAAGTTGTGAAGAACTTGTTCCCAGAAATGGTTTCTTGGTCTATTGCTGTGCAGGTTGCTTGCAGGTCTATGATGGTCAGCGGCGAGGTGGATCGGGACTAAGCTTGGAGAGCTGAGGTCTAGAACGATCAAGGATGCCGGGTGAGGTCAGAGAACTCAAGCGGGGCGCAGAATAGACATGGATGACCGAACGGGCGGTTCGGTGCGACATCAAGCGACGCGGGAGTCGGTGCAAGTGCTATGGTGCCGGTGGGATCCGGACGGGAGAGACTTGCCGACATGGAGCCGTTGATCAACCTACACGTGGCGAAGCATGGGATTGCTTCACGATCTGTGGACTCGGTCTTTTGGAGAAGGATCGAGAAGGGGTATTCTGGTCATCTCACCAAATACCGCCTTGGTGACCTTTCGGCTAAACCGCGGCGCGGGTCGGCGCCTAGAGAGGGGGTTTAGGTCAATCGAAGATGAAGACGGTGCTTTGAGATGCGCACGTGTGTTAACCCATTTGTGTGTGGGGTCTAATGGGTGCCCTAATGAAATATTCTCTAGGATCTAGCCTCCACTATATAAGGGCTAAGTGCTGGTTGCACTTAGCATCCTTGGCCATTTAGATAACCCTATTTTGTGTTTTAGGGTTTGGGAAGAAAGGAGGAGAGCTAGGGGTCTAGAGAGGGAATGATTTGAGTGCTCAAGTGTTGAGCTTTGTCTTCCAAGTGGGAGTGGCTGTAAACAACAATCATCCATCTATCCAAATCAATCCAACCAGTTTTTTCAAGATGAGTCTCTATTTCGTCTTTGTGTTCATCCTCTCTATTTGATGATTTTGGGGCTTTTCTTGATCTGCGAGTTTCTCTTTGGTTTCTTGCTGTGATCTACCTTGCTGTGCCTTGTGGGAGTGCATCTAAGACCATCTTGATCATTCGTTACCCACGACCAAGGTTTAGATCATGTTTAGGTTTGAAACTCGGTTTTGAAAAATTCTTCGTTCAAATAGAAAAAGGTTAGAACTTTGTTGTGGATCTTCTCAATATTTGATTGGAATAGGTTCCTAACCTCTTAGAGAAGTTATGTTTCAAATCTCATAGAGTTTGGCCAAGTGGTTCAAAAGTTGTGCCAATTTTAGTTTTAAATCTTCTGTTGTTCCAAGACAATCAATACAACCGCCCTTATAAGCGTGGTTGTATCGAACATTGGTACGATCACCGTTTACTCATGCGGTTGTACCGATGGTTGTACCAAACATTGAATACGACCGCCGCTTGCTTGGCGGTTGTACCGATTTTCCTGATTTCTTCAGCACTTCCTTGATTTTGTTTGCTTTGCTTGGGGGTTTAGGAGTGGATTCAATACAAGACTTCCACTGTGCTTAAGCATTGATCTTCATAGCTCTCACAGCTATTGGAGTGATTTGTGAATTGAATCCAATCTTTGTTGAAAAGAATTTGAGCTCCTATTCACCCCCCTCTAGTCGCCTATTCCGGTCTTACAATTTCGTGTCCCGAACGGCTATTAAATCCCAGATCTTGGTAGACTTTGTCATCGAATGAACAAATCCTGAACCTGTTCAGGATCCCCAATACAATACCCATGACCATTGGACGATGTGTTTTGACGAGTCACTTACTTTAAGTGGCTCGGGGGCTAGGGTGGTCCTGAAATCTTCTACCGGAGAGACCTTAAAGTATGCCATTCATTTAAACTTTCAGGCCACTAACAACGTGGCAGAATACGAAGGTCTGCTGGCTGGCATACGAGCCACGAAAGTGCTCGCAATTCAATGACTACTCGTGAGAAGAGACACTCAAATAGTCGTGAATCAAGTCAGAAAAGATTACCAGTGCTCTAACCCGACCATGTCTCGGTACTTATCAGAAGTTCGAAAGCTTAAAAAGCATTTTTTTTGTTTCGAGGTACAATTTATCCCTTGAAAGGATAATTTCCTCACAGATCAGCTTGCTTGAATGGCTTCTTCCTAATCATAAGTACCAAAAGGAGTCTTCTTGGAGCAGCTCCAAAAGCCATCTCTGGTGGAAACACCAGAGACTACTCCTACTGAGACAGCCTCTCTAGAATATGAGGATACCTGGATGAATCCTATCTACGAGTATCTTCAGGCGGGTACAATACCTGATGATGATCTCGAGGCAGATCGCTTATCCCGAAAGGACAAAATGTATACTTTGGTCAAAGGAGTCCTCTATAAATGAGGCACTCAAGGGGTACTCATGCGATGTATATCACAGAGAGAAGGATTAAACCTCTTTCACGACATACATGGGGGTATCTGTAGAACTCATGCTTCCTACAGAACGCTGGTTGGAAAAGCATTTCGACAAGGTTTCTACTGGCCAACAACCCTCTATAATGCCAAAGAGCTGGTTAAAAAGTGTGTACAATACCAGTTTCATAGCAGGCAAATACACCAACTGGCTCAGGCATTACAAACAATTCCTCTATCTTGGCCTTTTACGACCTGGGGTCTCGATATCCTAGGACCGTTCCCAAAAGCTCTAGGTAGTTTCGAGTTCCTTTTTGTGGCTATTGATACGTTCACAAAGTGGATTGAAGCCGAACTTGTGACTGAGATAACAACGAAAGCAGCAAAACAGTTCATGATGAGAAGCGTGATTACTTGGTTTGGGGTTCTAAGTCGAATAATCACAGATAATGGTAAACAATTTTCGAGCGCAAAATTCTAAGAACTTTGCGACGAGTTACGTACCAAATTGTGTTACACTTCTGTTGCCCATCCTCAAAGCAATGGGGCAATCGAAAGAGCGAATGGCCAAATAATACAAGGAATCAAAACTCGAGTCTTCGACCAGCTTATCAAGTGCTCAGGTGTAACAGCCCAAAGTTCTGTTACCAATTTAAAATTAATAAAATTATTATTTTATTGAATTTTCTGGAATTTGAAAGAGTTTGTTTGCCTTATTTGAATTTCTGGAGTTTTAAAAGTCAAAAGTAAAATTTATTAAAGTTTTTGAAGTTTTATTTGAGTTAAAGTTGAAAAATTAATTTATGGAATTTCTTAGATTTTAAAAGCTTTTCCTTAATTATTTTAAAGCCAATTTTAAGTTGGAAATAATTTTATTAAGTCCAAAATTATTCTACGAAGTTTTGTAAATTTTGTTAGAATTTTTGGACTCTATTTGCTGTATTCTAAAAATATTTGGTTAATGCTGAATCCTTATTTTGAAAATAAAAATAAATAAATAAACAAAAATTCTGTCGGACTGGTCCGAACATTTACTTTGAATAGTAACCGATGAGCAGTCATTCGAATAAAAAAATATAAAAGAAAAAAAATTCTCCATCCCGCGTAGACCCGATTCCCATCGGGTCACCCATCATTTTATTGCTCCCGTGACTTGCTCACTTAACCATGCATGTGCTGCCATCCTTTCCATCTTTCTTTGAAATCAGTAAATCCTTCCTTTTATTGTTTTATTCCCTCTTTGCTTCCCCTTTCTTCCCAAACCTTTTCTTCTCCGGTGGACACACGCGCAGCAAGCAGCAGCCATTAGAACCATTCAAAGCTTTTCAAAACCGAGATTTTCTCCCCATTGCTCCACGAAAATTATGGCATTCAAACCGCCACTCCCCACCTCCCCATTCCCGTCCGTTGCCCCCTCAATCACGCGCACGTTCGCCGGATTTTCACCATAACCGCCGTGATGACCGCACGACCGATCTCCTCACCTCGCCTCCTCGCCCTATAAATAGCAAAGATCGGTGCCTCTCATCTCACTCATCCATCCCCGAGATCCCAACTCCTCCTCCCTTTCTCCTCCCCACGGTTGAAGTTTTTCTACCACCGGCCGATCGCCGTCTTTCGCCTCTAGCGCCGCCTCCGGTGGGTCTCTGCCACCCTCGTCACCACCGCCGGCTTCGCAACGTCGTGATCTACATCGTGCTCCCTCCCTCCTCGCCGGAGCATCGTCGGAGTAACACCTCCCTCCATGGCCGCATGCACTGTGACGCCGCCGCCACCACCACCGACCGTCCCTCGCCGCGCCGCCGCCTCCTACAGCTTCACCTCGGGGTAATCCATCTATTTTTCCTATCCCTAGCCACCCCTTCCTTCCCCTGGTCTGCCCTACCATTTTTTTTCTTTCTTTCCTGAATGCTTGCTGTTGGCCGAAGCTTGAAGATGAATGTACAGTATGCACTTTTCTAGTCAATGCTTCATCTTTGTACATACACCTATCTATTCTTCCAGAAAATCGTTCTCTCACATGCAAAGTCCAAATCCATTGATTTTTACTCTTAAATTCATCTAAATTCATCTACTATTTTTAGTATTTATTTCATAATTTTTAGATTTTATTTATTTTCTGTTATTTAATTAGTCCATTTTGTGCGTCGTCGCCGCCGACGGCTGACCTTGCGCATTCCACGACAACCGGGGAGAGCGTTGTGTTCCCCGCGGTACCATCTTCAAATCGCCGCCGACCTCACTCACTAAATCCCCTCCGTTTGCCCGGAACGCCAATGTTCGCCCGTCGAAGGTCTTCTCCGTCGGACTGCGTCACCATCGAAGGTCATCTCGCCGAGCCAACCGTGTCGCCACGTGCCCCTCGGCTTTATCTTCATATCCCTGGAATTCGGCCCTCAATCTCGCCACAAGCAAAAATTTTCCGCAAACGGTCCAACTACTTTGCCGCTATTTTCGGTGCCATTTTTGATTTCCGACAACATCGTCCACGCCATTGGCCGCGCCACAATGTTCTACGCAGCTTCTTCCTTTTCCTGAAACACCCCGGCTCATCGGCGCTACTATTCCTCCAACACTATTTTGCGCTACGCCAAGAGATCAACCTTCGCCGGTGACGCGACCACCACCATTAGGTCCGTCTCGCTCACAGGATTCCATTTTTGTGCTTCACGCCGCCTCTCCTTTCCCTTTTACCAGTAGCCATTTTCTCATTAATCGTGCTTGGTTAAACAAGCTAGTTATTGTTCACATGCATGGCATGAACAGTGCCATGCAAGCTATACATACATCCCATTTTTGAGATTTAAACTTCTACAATTTCGTTCATTGTCATACGAACTCCAAATCCATCGTTTCTTTCTCCTAAACTCATCTAAATTCATTATCTACTTCCAGTAGTTACTTTATAATTTTTGGATTTTTATTTGGATTTTATTTGAATATTATTTGAATTCGGATCGTTCTGGCGTATAGATTTAAGCGACTTGGACGATCGGATTTCAACACCATTTGAGAACATCGGACAATTTAGCAAGGCAAGTTACACTTTGACCATGTTAGCCTACTATTTTAAAGTTATTTAATTCAATTTTTAAATTTATTATTGCATGCATATTTTTAGTCAATTATTTTAATACCTGTTTAAATGCTTAGTTATTCCAATTGTTATTGTATGGCCAATTTTGAATATTGAAATGTCATCCCTTTGTCACCAGTAGATAAATTGTTTGGAAATGCTTAGCAAATGCTTAGACCATGATTTTGATTTTGGGAGGATTTAGCCAAACCATTACAAATTGTTTAAAATTAAATCTATGGTATTGTTTTACCATAGAGAGTTTGTAAAGATGGTTTTCACTAAAACAAAATTAAAATGGTTTGGACTTGGGCATAACGGATGAAAGGTGGGTGCGAGTTTATGTACGGGTTTAATCTGGTTAGGATTAAAGCCTGTGGTTTGATTTGAAAGACGCCCAAGTCAATTAAGGACCGCCTTTGGCGTTCCTTTGCTATGCCTTACTGCACCACCACACGTCTGTATGGGCAAGACACGGCTTATTAATTTGGGATACCTCGTAGATATTCGTGCCATTTTGTATGAGTGGGTGTCGGTTAGACTATAGTCCCACTGGCGCAAGAGGGGCCCCGAACTGCGGATGGTTAGTCAAAGGCTAAACCTTAGCGAACACGAGTACTTTAAGGTAGATCATTATAACGGCCTTGTGATAGTTGCTTTGTCACACGCCTTAGAAGCGTGGATTGGCCGACTCAAAGAGCAAATTATCTCGTGTGGGTAAAGCCGTACAAACTCGCAGAGTGAAAACTATTGAATAGTCGCGTCATGGTCATGGACATGCTAGCAATGCCACTTTGAGTTAGACTTGTTTTTGGTTTTAAAATGATTTCAACAGATGTTTTCAGGATGGTTAGTCCTGTGGGAAAATTGGGCGGTTAGCCATTGTGATTGGAGGTTATCCATCACCTTTCTTGGAGGTTATCCACATTTTACATTTGTCATTTAAATTTATGATTTTAAATACTGTATGAAAATGGCCTTGCAATCTATTATGATTATTTAAATTAAAATTGCTGCTTTACGCAAAATAACCCTGCCAATGTCCTTTGTTTACCTTATGCATGCATTACAATTCCATATTGGGTGTAACTTGCGAGCACGGTAGTTGTGCTCATACTTGCTTTATGCAAATAAATTTCAGAGGAGAAGGACTTCACCATCGGTGTGGATCTCGACGACTAGGCCGCTACCCCAGTCGATTGCCTATGGCAGATCAGCTGGACTCCACTACTTCCTCGTCTTCCGCTGTGTTATTTACTGTTGGCTTGTAAGCCTCATTTGTAATAAACTCTGAATAATTATTAATAAAGTGCGCAATATGTTTTGATTATCACTTTTGTTTGACTGTGTACACTAGAAATCCTGGACTAGTGTATGAACACAGAGAATTTGGGATCCTTCGCTCCCGGGTTCGACATCAGGGGCTTGAGTACAAGAATTACCCTCAGTATTATGGGTAGTTTATACGACTGCTAATCGGGCTACTGGTGAAACACCCTTTTTCCTAGTTTTCGGTGCCGAAGCCATGCTTCCACTAGAACTAAAGATCAGGTCGATAATGGTCAAAACTTTTAACGACTCTACTCAGGCACAACTTCGAGCAGATGACATCAACCTACTCGAAAAGAAGAGAAATCAAGCCTTAATTCGTTCAGCGGTCTACCAACAAGCCCTGCGCAAATACTACGACCGTGAGGTCCAACCTCGCAGCCTTGCTGTAGGTGACTTGGTATTGAAGAAAATTCAATCCCAGTCTAATCAGAACAAACTTTCTCCCAAGTAGGAAGGTCCTTACACAATGGTCGAAGTTACGCGACTAGGTTCGGTACGACTAACAATGGAAGATGGCCGGATTCTCTCCAATTCTTAGAACATCGACCAGTTACACAAATTTTTTGTGTAACCAATCAACCCTACAATAAAGCATCAGGTTTTTTCTATCTTTATTTTCTTACTTTGAGTAGCGCTTTGATAAGTTGTTGACCATTTCCTGGTCATCAGTCCTACTATGACCAGTACCCAGTCTTTCTTTACACTGGTCGAAAGGATGGTAACATTACCTAGTTGAAGTCTTTCCTCTCTGCATGTGGTCCTGCCCACTAGAAGGAATTTCCTAGTGTCGACTCGTTCATCACTTTTGCTGCCAACACAAAGAGCTCGGGTTCAAACATGGTTGAAATATTTTCAAGCTAACTCTTATCACCTTAGTTTATTTCTTCATTCATTTTGAAAAATACTCTAAGCAGAGTACACTTTGTAATTTGTTCAACTACTTTTGGTAAACTCAGTTCGTTTCAACTGGTCGGAGAAAGACACAACACCTAGTCAAAGTCTTTCCTCTCTGCACGTGGTCCTGCGCACTAGAAGGAACTTCCTAACGTCGTCCTATTTCTAACTCTTGCTACCAGATCAAACCTACCGAGTTCACTGAAATAGGTTGAACGAATTTTTAAGGTACTCCAGACGTTTGTCCAACTGAAGTTGTTGTTCTTGATTTGATTAATCTAGTCGAAGAGGGTAACATCATCTAGTCAAAGCATTTCCTTTCTGCACGTGGTCCTGCCCACTAGAAGGAACTTCCTAGTGTCGACTCGTTTCTAATCTTTCGACCAGTGCATGATAATCGTGATCGAAAACTATAAGTTAGCCAAACCACTCTCTCTCTCTTTTAAAGAAAACCCTTTTCACACTATTTACTTAGTTTATCTAAATAAACTAAGAAAATAGTTAGGGGCTAGGATAAAGTTATTAATATGACTTCAATTCTTCGTCTTAATTTCTTTTTCCATTCATTATCTTATGAGTTACTAACTACTCGACAAGATGATTTGTAGGAAAAAGTGGGTTCATATATTCATACTCAAAAAGCTTGTCTTTACAAGTTCCCTACTGCAAACTACTCTGACGAGGGAGATCCTATCTGCATCTCCTCTGTGACCTTCTTGCTGACCGACTGCATGTCTTCAATCAACCGCTTCGCTTCTGCTTCAGAGCAGTCGAAGTCGGCTTTGATTGGTTGCAGATTAAGATTAGGGTCATGAGCTTTAAGTTTGTTAGAACGAAACTTATTGCACCTTCGACCGCCTCTTTTATCGAATCAGCTTGGTTGGTCTTCAGAGTAGTCACCAACTCTTGCAAAGTCCCAACTTGTTCTCCAATGGTACTCGAGTGAGCAATTATCGTGTCTTCATGAGGAGTGACCTCCTTAGCATGTAGCCCACTGAGTACATTGTTCAAGAGAGAAATGTTGTCTTAAAGGTTAACCTTCATCGACTTCATCTCCTCCTGATTACGAGTCGAAGCCTCACAGAGTTGTTTTATTTCGACTGCTTGCTCTGAAAAGGGTAAGACTAGCTAGACAAAATAACCCTTAAAGGACTAAAAAAATGGTCGCAGGTAAAGAATTGCTTACCTGCTAGTCGAGAATCTAACTTCTTAACTTCGTTGTCATAGGAGGCAATGCTCTTTACATATCGCTCTTCCCACGACTTGGCCTCCTAATCTTTTTCTTTGGCGACATGGGTAATCTTGTGAACAACCAAGGTCTTTTCTTTGTCCTTGATTTTGAGCTTCCCCATTTCAACCTCCATTTCTAAAAAAGGATAAGAGTTAGAAAAATAAAATAAGGTCATTATCATAAGCGATCTTAAGTTCATAACTTACTATTTATTCACCCCTGTAACTTTTGGATTGCAGAGTTTGCCTTCTGAAGTTTCTTCAGAAGGGCTTCTTTCTCTTTCCTTCAATTTTTCGTTTCGACTTTCTCGTAGTCGAGCGAATCAGCCAAGGCCTTTTCATCGCTCTTGAGCCTATAGAGGTGAAGAGCAGACTTGAGCATAGAACAAGTGGTCGTTTTCTACGACCATTCCCTAGTCGTAAGTCCTTCCACGACCAATACCTGGTCGTAAGTTTTCTACGACCATTCCCTGGTCGTAGGTCCTTCTACGACCAGTACCTAGTCGTAAGTTTTTCTACGACAATCCTCTGGCCATAAGTCCTTCTACGACCGGTACATAGTTGTAAGTTTTTCTACGACAATCCCCATAAGCACTGTGCAAGTGGTCGAAACATAAACGACTACGAGTAGTAGTGACTTACCATCTCTCTGCCTATTCGCAGAGTACCGCTTTCTCCTGTCGTAGCTGAACAAGTTGTCGCTTGTATTCCGTAGTAGTGACAATTTGTTCCAAAGCATTATGAATAAAGAAAGACAGTGAGAAGAGAGAAAATACACATATGTAAATGATGGACAGCAGGTACTCACATTCATGGTCGTTCGAGCAAACGAAGAGAATACTCTTGTGGGGTTCTTCAGTTCATCGATCTCTTGAACTCGATTCCACCACACCTTTTCGAGATGCTCATCATCGAAAGCATTCCCCCTGTTAGGAATGTCCTTAGGGTGAGGAACCCGATCGTGAGATATGAACTCACGAGATCCCACAACCGATGCGGGGCTGAAGAACCCAAAGGAATGGTCAAAGAAATCAGACCCTTCTTCTTCTTCGGTAGTGGCGGTATTAGTAGCTCGACCTTGGGGGCCGGGAGGAATGTCTACAACGACTTCCTTCCCAGCGTGGTGATCGAATGCTTCACCACCATGGCCGGATGCTTCCGCCGCTACCTCCACCGTCTTCGCTTCTATCTCCACGACCACCTCAGTGCTCGCAGTCGGTTCAGCAAAAACGGCCCCTTCCACCTAATGAACGGTGGACTACCCTTCGACCACCGCCACTACCATTCCTCCGAATGTTGGAGAAATAGTAGTGGGTTCCTCGACAGGAATGTCCTTGAGAGCTGAAGGAGTCGGGGTAAGATTACAAAAAGGTAAATGATGTTCTTACACTTTTGTCTTTTATATACCTTTGTTTCTTGGATTTGATCTTGAATCTGGAAGAAACCTTCCCTAAAAAAGATTTCTTCGACTTCTTCTTTTCGACCATGTCTGGTCGAAACTCGAGTTGAGGAATAGGGTCAACCACAACCACGTCTGGTCGTGGGTCTTGAGCGAGAACTGCCGCTGCTTGGGCTTTCTGACTCTCTGGATGGCCGAGACCTGTCTCGATCACCCCAAGAGCAATACTCCCCTCGACCATTGGCCCTATTGGCATAGCGGTTTACTTCACAAAAGACATAAAACTTTTCCAGTTTTCCTTTTCTAGTTACTTAACAAAGCCACGGGAGGCAGAAACTGCGAAAGTTTTATTGTCATAGTAGAAGGGTACCTTGGTCTCGGGAGCTTTGTGTTTAAGAACTTCGGTTGCTTCGACCGCCCTAGCTTTCTCTGTAGTAACCATATCTGCAGCGAATTTCTCAAAGGGCCCAATCGAAGCAGCCGAACTCGAGCTTGCCCCTTTTTTGTCGACAGTCTTGACAAGTCGACGCTTTTTGGCTGGAGGGACCTTAACTTGCTCCGCCGCCGTGCCAACGACCATCAATTCGACTTCTTCGTCCTCTTGACCGTCTTCCACACCTACTTTCTGCGGGAATCAGAAAAAGAAATATTACCAATTGGTCATAAGTTGTTCTACGACCAGTACTTAGTCTTAAGTTTTTCTACGACAATCCCATGGTCGTAAGTTCTTCTACGATCAGTACCTAGTCGTAAGTTTTTCTACGACAATCCCATAGTCGTAAGTTCTTCTACGACCAGTACCTAGTCGTAAGAATTTCTTCGACTACGAGATCCTAAAGATGAAATCAATCTTTGATTACCTTTAGGCATTCCATCTTATCCTCTGCGGACAAGACCGCTAGGATTTGAAGAGCTACCACATTGGGTGGCAGGGATTTCTCACAAACGAGCTTGACTCGGACGTCAATTTTCACTTGAGAGAAATCTGCAGGAGTAAGTAAACTTTCAATAGCCAAGTTCAAAATCAACAGAAAGAGAGCTAAGTTGAAAATTTACTTACCCTCCTCGTAATCTCTGGTCGGGTCATTTAACCCCAAGTACCTCGACATGGGATGAGCGCTCTTCTTCAGAGGGCTAATGCAGCGCGTGATGAAATCCTTCACCACGTGCCATCCGGTGAGCCCCTCTTCCTTCAAGTCCTTGATGGCTTGAATGTAAGGGGCGATCCGGTCAAAATCCTTAGGTGTCGAATCCCAGGAAGAAATATTCTCAGCAGCTTTCCCAGCGAAAGAGAGGTTGTCTTCACTGGTCGTCTCCCAGTAGAACCATCTCTTCTTCCATCCCGGCCATGATGACTGGGTGAACATCTGAATGTACTCCTTCGACTTCCCGTAGTGGAGCTTCAGACCACAGCTACCGACGATTCCCGATATTCTGGTCAGCCTGTAGAAATACTGGAATAGCTCCAAGTCGGCCGGAATCCCCAGGTAGGCCTCACACAAGTACACGAACACACCCAACATTGTGATGGAATTGGGAACGAGGTTCACCAACTCTACCCTAAAGTGTTCAAGTACGAGTGTGAGGAAAGGGTGAGCAGGCAATCGAAGGCCACACTCATAGTACTCCTGGAAGATGGGAATCTACCTAATCTCCCCCGACGGCCAATGTCGCCAAGCAGCCTCAATCCATTTCATGAACTCTTTGTTCGGGATCTTCTCGGCGACGACCAAAGCCTTCATCTTGGCCACATCCATCCCTGATTCTGCCCACTAGGAAGTAGTTCTGGCCATTTTTCTCAAAAGGGGGAGATTTGGATTGGGAAAGGTCTCAAGAGAGCCTACGATTTGGTTAGTGGCAGAGAACATAAGAGCTTGATGAACAGTTGAAGCGATTTGGAGAAAGGTAAAAAACCATAAGTCTAACCCACAGTAAGTTTTTATAACCGCGCACTTGAGTTAAAGACGTGGCAACCCAACAGTTACCACCTCTTTGGGAACTGCTCCAACAGACAGGTCTATGAAAGTCGATTAAGATTCTTTAATTTATCTGTTCGAGAAAACCAAGTCTGTCTTTACTCATCAAGCGAAATTACCTTCTTGACCAAGTCTTTTTCTAGTCAAATGAAATACCAGTCGAAAAAGTTTTACTTCTAATTAATCAAACCATGACCACTTTGTAGTCATAAGATTTTGTACGACCGCCTTGTAGTTGTAAGATTTCCTACAACCTTCTTGACCAAGTTTATTTCTGGTCAAATGAAATATCGGTCGAAAAGTCTTTCCTTCGACCACCGTTCTACGATCACCTTCTAATCGTATGATGATCTACGGCTCCTTTTTTCAAGTAAGTTACTTTCACTTGAAGCTGGGGGCTAGATGACGAGGATCTAATAATCCTCATTTAATTATTTATCTGTAATTCTTATTATGGGTAATAATACCATCATATGGTTCTCGAGTATACCCCTTCATATCCATAAGGGAGAAGCTGGAGTCGTAATTTCTTCTACGACTACCTTATGGTCGTAAGTTCTTCTATGACCACCCTATAGTCGTAAGTTCTTCTACGACCACCTCATAGTCATAAATCCTTCTACGACTACCTCATGGTCGTAAGTTCTTCTACGACCACCATGTGGTCGTAAGTACTTTTACGACCACCATGTGGTCGTAAGTACTTTTACGACCACCATATGGTCGTAAGTCCTTCTACGACCAAGTCAACTACAACCACCCTATAATTGATTGAGCTTGCAGACAAGTGGGCACAATTGATTAGGGCATCTAAACAGTTAGTATACGCTGTTATTATCTGGAATAATTGTACGATTAAATTCTTCGCTCGATGATAACCGTCATGACGGGGGACGCATTACTCCAAAGAATAATCTCTAGTAACTGCTTCATCATCTAAAGCGTTGAGGCTCCCTTTGGACTGGAGAAACCACCGTCCACTTTGAGCGCTATATAAAGTGTGGAATCAGCAGATGGCAGGGAGAGGGGAGGCAATCAAGAGCATAAGACATTAGACTTGAGTCTTTCTCTTGATCTGTAACCAGCATACTCAATAAAGCCACACAGGAGTAGAGTTGTTATTCTCTCCGGAGAAGGCCTGGACCTATATAAAAATCTCTGTGTCTTTCTCTTTGCGTGATTTGAGTCTTAGAGACCCGCCGAATCAAACAATCATTACGTAAGATTGGTTCTAAAACACCGACATACTCCTTGTATTATTATACCATTAACTCGCTCAACTGCCCTGTTACTCTGAGGATGAGCAATGGAAGCGTTATGTACTTTGATACCTAGATGATCATAGAATTTCTGAAAATTCCCGCTAGAGAACTGGGTACCATTATCTGTGATTATACGACTAGGTATGCTAAATCGTGTAACCATATTTTTTGTAATGAACTTCTTGGCAGATTCAGTTGTTGTTTTAATAATTGGCTCGGCTTCTATCTATTGTGTGAATGTATCAATTATGATAAATAGGAATTCAAAGCCCCTGGTGCTTTTGGGAAAGGTCCTAGAATGTCTAATCCCCATGTTGCAAAAGGCTAAGAAATAGGTATTGTTTACAAAGCTTGTGCCAGTTGATGTACGTGTCGACTATGAAATTGACATTGTACACACTTTGTCACAAGTTTTTTTGCATCATGTAGGGTAGTTGGCCAGTAGTATCCTTGTCTAAAGGCTTTACCGACCGAAGTTCTGTAGGAATAACATGCTCCACAGACTCCTCCATGTATGTCGAATAGTAGTGTTATACCATCCGCTTGAGATATGCATCTCATCAACACTTCGTGAGCTCCCCGTTTGTAAAGGGTACACTCGATCAGAGTGTATGATTTGGCTTTTTGAGCTGTACGATCAACCTCTACCTCATTTTCAAGAAGTGTGCCATACTGAAAATAATTATAGATTGATGCCATCCAATCACTACAGGGAGCAATCTGTATGACCTCCAGTGGAGCATTTGTGTCTTCGGAATGCTCAACCACCACAGGTGAATTGAGTTGCTCGAGAAAAACTCCGGGCGGGACAGGTGATCTTGTTGAAGCCATCCGTGCTAACTGGTCTGCTAGAAAAATTTTCTTTCTAGGAATATGTTGGATCTGGAAACCGAAGAAGTGCCTTTCGAGTTTCCGTACTTCTGCTAAATAAAATGACATCTTGGGACTTGAGCATTGGTACTCTTTTCTAACTTGATTCGAGTTGAGAATCATCTTTCACTAGTAATCTGCGAATCCTGAGTACTTTGGCTGCTCGGAGTCCTGCTATTAAACCTTCATACTCTGCCACATTGTTCGTAGTAGGAAAGTTTAACTGAATGGCGTATTTGATGTGTTCGCTAGTAGGAGATACCAGGACAACTCCAGCCCCCGAGCCTTTGAGCATTAAGGAACCATCAAAGTACATGGTCCACTCTTCGTGGTGTTTGTACTCAGGCCATTGGGTGGGTTCAGGGTTCGTCCATTCAGCAATGAATTCTGCTAATGCATGGGACTTAATCGTTGTTCTTGAGATGAAATGGAGATCGAAGCCCCGAAGCTCGACTGCCTATTTTGCTATTTGTCTTGATGATTCACTATTTCCGAAAACTTGACCAAGAGGATATTCAGTAGGTGCGTCCACTTTGTGGGCCTAAAAATAATGCCTTAGTTTCCTTGAAGCTATAAGGAGACCGTATAGCATATTTTGTACTTGTGGATATCACTCCTTTGGTCGATGTAAGACTTCGCTTACGTAATATACTGGTCGTTGGATATTTTCACGTTCAACGACCAGCACAACACTAACTGCATGAGGCATAGCAGCCAAGTACATTAGCAATATTTCTTCTAACCTTGGAGATACTAAGATCAGGGCATTCGTAATGTACCTTTGAGCTCTTCAAAGGCATCATTTGCCTTTTTAGTCCATTCGAAACTTTCATGTTTCCGAAGAAGTTTGAAGAAAGGTAATCACTTGTCTCCTAACCGTGCTATGAAACGACTTAGCACTGCCATACAACCGGTTAGTTTTTGGACTTCTTTATTTGTGGTCAGAAGGCACATCTGGTCGATGGCCGATATCTTTGTTAGGTTTGCTTCAATTCCTCTAGCCGAAACTAGAAATTTAAGAAGCTTCCTAAAAGAAACTCCTAGCACACACTTTTTCGTATTTAACTTAAGGTTATGCCTTCTTAAATTATTGAAAGTTTCTTGTAGGTCAGAAATATGATCACCAGCATTAATGCTCTTTACAACCAAGTCATCAACGCAGGCTTCTAAATTTTGACCTATTTGCGAACTAAAGGTTTTTTGGAATTAGTCTCTGAAAAGTTGCACCAGCATTTTTGAGACCAATTGGCATCTTGATATAGCAATAGGTGCCATATGGTGTAATGAAGGAAGTTTTCTCTTCAACGTATTTACTCATATTAATCTAGTGGTACCCTGAATACGCATCCAAAAGGCTTAATAACTCACACCTGGAAGTAGAGTCTACAAGCTGATCTATACGTAGAAGGGGAAAATCATCATTCGGACAAACTTTATTAAGATCTGTGAAATTGATACACATTCGTCATTTCCCATTACTCTTTCTAACCATTACAGGATTGGCGAGCCACTCGGAGTGGTCGACCTCACGAATAAACTCAGCCTTAAGGAGCTTGTCAATCTCCGACTCGATTTCCTCCTTCTGATCTGGTGCGAAGCGCCTTAGCTTCTGTTTGACTAGTTTTTTGTCAGGCCGGGGAGCTAGCCTGTGCTCGATCACCTCCCTAGGGACTCCGAGCATATCGGATGCCTGCCAGGTGAATACATCTGAATTAGCTCGAAGGAAGGAGACGAGCGACTCTTCCTATTTAAGATCGGGTCCTGCCCCAACCAGTACTTTTTGGGTGGTTGCACTAGCACTTCCGAACCCAAACGATGCTTTGATGCTTTTCGGAGAAGCGTCCTTGTCAAGTGGAACTTCCTTGGTCTGGTCAGAGGGTTTTGGGGCCATCTTTGGTCTTGAGTGTTTGACCTGCATGGAAGGTGGATTAGTATCTCTGGTCGGAAGTTCATCTACTAGTTCTAGGGATTTACGATCGCATGCATATGCCATCTTTCTATCCCCTCGAACCGTAATAACCCCTTTTGGTCCAAACATTTTTAAACTCTGATAGCCGTAATGTGTAGCTATCATGAACTTTGCCAATGTCAGACGACCAAGAATTCCATTGTATGCAGTTTCAAAATCTACTATATCAAATGGAATTTTCTCTGTTCGGAAGTTATCTGGCCTTCCGAATGTAACCGGTAGGGAAAGTTACCCTATCGGTTTAGCAGTAGATCCTAGAACTATACCATGGAAGGCATATTTCACAGGCTTTACTTTTGACCCGGGAATTTGCATTTCTTCTAATGCTCTCGTAAACAAAATATTTAAAAAACTACCACCATCTATCAAAACTCGATTAACTTTGCAATTATTAATAGTAGGTTCTACAATAATAGGGAACCTACCTGGTCGAGTTGAAGGGATAGGGCAGTCTTCTTTGCTGAAGAAGATGACTGTCTTCAACCATCTGGATGGCTTGACAGTGATCGGAGATTCGACGAGGTTTACTTCCCGCTCCACAGCCTTCAGATGGCATCTAGATTAGTATGAGGAGGATCTGCCAAAGATCATGTCGACGGTGTGCGATGGTTCTTGATACACCATCTCTTCATCGCCATCATTGTCTTTCTTGGAGCTTGGATCTCCAAGCTCCTATATGGAAGGGAAAGAACCTTTACCTGAATAATAATCCTCCAACTTCTTTTGTCACGCTCAGCAAGTTCACAGATCATGCCCTGCCACCTAATAAAGTAGACACCACTTCTTGTTCTTTTTATATTCATCGGTTGGAGCTTTTGCCTTGTTACGACCAGAATAATCCATCTTGCGCTGGGTAAATTTCTCATGAATTGCAAGGACCTCTTTATTATTGGGCATGTGATTTTTTTTACCTTTAAGAGCCTTCTTGTGTTTCTTCTCTGGTTTATCCAGGCCAGGTAGGGATTTTCTCTTTTCGATCAATGGCTTTGTTCCATTCAACTGCCTCACTAGCGACTGCATACCTATCGACCATGTCAAAAAGTTTGACGGACATTCATGGAGGATTCATCGTGATGTCCTCTGTAAACCGTCAATTTCTTAACCCTACTTTAAAAGCCTGAATGACAGAGGAATCTGCATCCTCAGGAATGGAGTTACGAACCTGGCTGAACCTCTTAATGTACTACCGAAGGGTTTCATTAGGTTCCTAATGAATCCGATGAAGATCATCCTCCTTTCTGGGCGATCAAATGACCCTTGAAAGTTTGCAATCAAGAGGTCGCGCAGTTGTTCCCAAGTGTAAATCGATCCGACCAGTAGGTTGAGCAACTAAGACCGGGTAGATCCTTCAAGTGTCGTGGGCAGGTAGTTTGCCATCACGTTGTCGTCACCACCACCAGCTTTGATGGCGGTTGTATAGATCTGGAGAAATTCTAATGGGTTTTGAGTCCCATTGAACTTCTCCATGTTTGCTGTTCGGAACTTGTCTGGCCAGCGTACAGCTTGGAGCCCTGCCGAGAATGCTCGACAGCCTGTAATTGAGTCATGGTGCCTTCTTTGAAAAGGAGCCGGGTTGTAATCGGTTGGAGACCGATTTCTCGTGTTAGCATACCGAGTTTCTGGTATCCCAATCTGGCCGTGGACATTAGTACAACGCCTTCGACCAATTGCTTGGTTTAGGTGATGTCGAAGATCACCCGAGCCAAGCAGTAGCTCCTCATGACAAGGGGGAGGAGTGGCTTCATGAAAGAGTTGTCTTCCGCTGTGACTCCCTTGTTGGAATCTTTGAGGAGTTCTAAGTACCGTATGGTCTCTAGCCCGACTATGCTGTCCCCAGCTAAGGGAGAAACGTTGCGACAAAGTCAAAGTATGACTCTATGAGTTCCTCTGTTCCCTGTACATTTATGTACGTTGCATGGTCTGCTGAAGGATCTCCAATACCTTCTCTACAAGCTGAGCATATCCCAGAGTCTCTGCTAGAGGAGGATCCAGGTTATTTAAAATATCACGAACTCGTTGCAGATTTTGAATTGTTACCGAGGGTCTTGGAGGATTCCTGCTAGCAAAAGGTGTTCGATGACTCAAATTTTGATCTGACCCTCTAGCTTGCCCTATTTGACCCATCATACGCAGTGGGGTAGAAATAGGTGAATTAACTGATTGATGTCCACCAGTTCCATTGCCTCCGTCGTCCCGGGTAGGTGCTTGAGTGTATGCACCATTTCCACCAACAGGTGCTGGCGAGTTATGCTGTGGAGGATTGTGCATGTCATCTTGATCGGTATCTCCGATTGCATTAACCTCGTGCCTTCAACAACAGTCTTCCAACGAGCTCCCATCCTAACTAAAGGAGAGCCTTCCACTACTTCGGCAAGAAGCCTCCATGATGGAGAGCGATCGAAGATTATCACCTTTAGTGGGCTTTGTGATGGACTTCTTAGCCTAATCCGGTGGATCCCCGACCGTAGACTGAGTTTGATCATCTTCACCTGGCCTTCGACTGGTGGCAATTTTATTAACACTGTTACCAGGTGTCGGTTGGCCCCCGGAATACGTAGGAGCCGTTGGCGAATATCAGTCGCCCATGACCGTATCGAGAGTACCCTGACTCTCTGGTTGTAGCATTGAGCTTTTTTCGCCATTTTTGCTGGTCAGAAGAATCAGGCTGGCAGAGGCGTTCGGCCATTCCAAACTGGTCAGAACGACTGAATTCTCTAGGAGCGCCACTGATTGTGACGGTGAATCCTCCTCCATCCAGTTGATCTTGCTGATCTCAACGAGCGACGAGCCTGCGATTGAAGAGGATGACGACGACATTGCGTCGTGTTCTATGGTGCGGATGCATGTGTCCATGTCGAGGTTGGAATAGTCCGCCAAGTCGAACTAGTTCTCCTCATCCCATGTTCCTGCCATGATCGCATAAGCGACAATGAAATAGATGAAAGATGAGGATTGCTAAGCGAAGAAGTCTTCAAGAACTCAGCGCCTTCTTTCCCACGGACGGTGCCAGCTGTCGACAATCAAGTCACCGATCTTACGAAATGAAATAAGGAAAATGGCTAAGAGTTCTTGGAGGAGAATGTGGTTGCTCTTTATTACAATGAACTGGATCTTTACAGGAGGTGCCTTAGGCAAGGCGACAGACTAACCCTAGTTATATTGAGTGTATTGCTTGCTATACTTTGGATTGAATCTAATTGCCTTCAATTCCGTATGTCTTGAATTGGTTGTGATCTGGTCTATCTATTGTTCGTCATCCATCTTTAAATAACTAGCGTGGAGGTGACAGTTACTCCTGAAGAAGACACCTTTTGGGGAGACGTGGTGTCTGGTTGGAGAGACAATTACAGTCAGTGAAATACTAACTGATCACCGATTATTGTTAACAGGAGATGGAACTGTGTAGTAGTTATTCATCAGTGACTTAAGGCTGAGAAACGTCGTGTGGTTTGGAACATATAAGACATGTGTTCCATTCATCACACGGAAAAGATATACTTAAAATCAAGTCTAAATACCAGTTCAAAGATCCTACACGCAAGGAAGACCGTCTTGCCCAGAGTTAAGAAAGCTTTGGTATGATCACAGCCATATCCCATAGGCAAATTTGGATATATACCACTTAGAAAGTTGTCACTTTGAAATATGCCACCCAGTTTTCTGAAATTCGAAATTTGCCACTCCAGTTTCTTCCTCCTTTGAAATATGCCATTATCACTCATTTTCTCCCATTTTCTTTTCTTTTCACTTATTTTTCATCAATTCCTATGTCAACTACCTATTTTACCCCTCATCTATTTCTCTCCATCCCTTCTAATGAACCCAGCTTCATCCATTTCATTCAATGTAAACAGGCCCGAGCACAGCACAGCACTGGCGAGACGGCGCCGCCTCCCCCGTGCTCCCCGCCGGTCTCGCTGGTCCCGTCGAGTCGGCGCCACACCTCCCTCGAGCTCCCCTCAGGCCCCTCCTCGTCTCCAGCGAGCTCCCCTCCGGTACCTCCCTGTCTCCTCGAGCTCCCCTCCTGCTCCTCCCCGTCTCCGGCGAGCGCCCCTCCGGTACCTCCCTGTCTCCTCGAGCTCTGCCAAGATCGGTGACGCCCCCGAGCTCCCCTTCGGTCCCGGCCCCAGTCGGCGCCGCGCATCCCCCGAGCTCCCCTCCGTCGGCTGCTGCGTCCCCTCCCCGCCTCCCCCGAGCAAGCTGCAAGTGAGGCCGTGCCCGCCTCCCCCGAGCTCCTCGTCGGGCACGACCCCCAGCAGGCCGCCGCGTGTTCGGGCCTGCCCCCAGTTGGCCCGCTGCGCCTGGTGCGGCTGCGTCTTCCCCGTCCGCGTCGCCGCTCCGGTCGTGTCAGGATCGCTTTCTATATCCTGACAGGTCGGCGGCAACGTCGCTCCAAACCCCTCTTCCCCCAGTCGGCCTGTCCACCGGATGGAGCAAAAGTAGTAGCAAAAGAAGCAGCAGACGTTCTTGTTGGAATGTGCATTGAAATTGTGAATTCGCATTTAAATTGTGAAGCAGTAGCAGAAGAAGCAGCAGTTACTTCAGTTCAACAGATACATGCAGGCTATTGTCAATTCCCATTGAAATTGTTGATGTTGCAACTTTGCACTGAAATTGCTGATGTGTGTGATCAACAAGCACTGAAATGTGATGTCCATTTGGCTACATGATCTTGACGAACTGCTTTTGCTCTGTATTTTTTGAAAGGCTATGCTTGTAATGTTGTAATGGATTTGAACCACACAGGGGAAATGAAAAGAGAAACATTGTGATGTTGTTAAGTAGTTGAACTGAAGTCTATGAATAGCCTGCATGTCTTGATCATGAATCTATGTGTGTATATGGAGTAATCCATCCACTTGAATGAAAAGAGCAACACTGTAATTGAATCTCCCCACTTGAATGTCTTGTATATGAATCTACACAGGGGAAATGAAAAGAGTAACACTGTCATTGAACTACACAGGGAAATGAAAATTGCTTGTATATGGAGTATGCAACATGACAAGCTTCCATCCTTAGATACATGTAATGGAGTATGATACAATGACAAACCCAGAAATCAATTTTCCATCCTCAGATACAATGACAAGCTTCCATCCTCAGATACAATGACAAGCTTTAAGTCTGTATGTGGAGTCTGATACAATGACAATTTTTCATCCTCAGATACATTGACAAGCTTCCATCCTCAGATACCATGACTTTCAGTGGCATGTTACACTGCACTGCAGTACAGCCACAAGTGACCATTCATATATAAATGAGTTTTCCAAATCTATATTAGCTCAGTGTGAAGTTTTATGGAGACATGACACAATGAAAGCAACAACATGCGAGCTTCCAAGTGGCTTCCCTCGGTGAGTGATGTCAAATTCTAAAAAAAATGCAAATCGCGCAATCTGCGGTCATTTTTTGTACAGAAGCAGTCAACACAACACAAAACAGTACAAATCAAATGCTTTCTTTCACAAGTCTTGGATCACAAAATCACACTTCGCAACAAAGGCATGCAAGACCAGGGAGGCTGGCAGAAAAGCATATGAATATCATTACACCAAAGTACCAAAGTAATAAGACAACATGTAATTACATGTACGGTGTATTCTGACAAGCTGACCACTTCTGGTTTAAGCTACAGGGACTAAGACTTCAAAATACATTACACCAAGATCACTACTTCAGTGGTTTCAACCCTAGCGAGGCGCGGAGCTTGTTCATCTCTATAATCTCTGGATCATTTGGATCTGGAGCATTTCCTTCACCCTTCTTCTCTTTCTTCTCCTTTCTCTTCTTAGGTTCCTCTCTTGGGCTGACGGAGGGGAGCTCGGGGGATGCGCGGCGCCGACTGGGGCCGGGACCGAAGGGGAGCTCGGGGTGACCGATCTTGGCAGAGCACATGGAGGTACCGGAGGGGCGCTCGGCGCTGTCTTGCCAGCGCTTTGCTGTGCTCGGGCCTGTTTACATTGAATGAAATGGATGAAGCTGGGTTCATTAGAAGGGATGGAGAGAAATAGATGAGGGGTAAAATAGGTAGTTCACATGAGGATTGATAAAAAATAAGTGAAAAGAAAAGAAAATGGAAGAAAATGAGTGATAATGGCATATTTCAAAGGAGGAAGAAACTGGAGTGGCAAATTTTGAATTTCAGAAAACTAGGTGGTATATTTCAAAATGGCAACTTTCTAAGTGGCATATATCCAAATTTGCCTATCCCATATACCCCCTTTTTCTACCATTTGGTTGAGAATATCGAAAACTTGAACAGACCTCAATTGTACGGTGGAAGTAGTTTGTTAACACAACAAGGGATTGTCTATTCATCAAATCACTGAAATTTAGAAAAATTTAGTCACTTTTCAACCTTGGATGGAGATCGAAATGCTCTCGTAACCCCTCACTTTCTATATATAACCCACCTCTCTCTCTCTCTCTCTCTCTTGGTAATGCGGTTTTAAGTTTAGTACTGTGCAATTATAGGTGACTGAGAGATAAGAAAATTTCAGACAACTGAAAATTAGCAAACCCGATACAATAAAGCTCTCTTTTCCCCGCAAAAAAAAAAGTAGCCTGCTAATAAAATTAAATTAAGAATAGTTAAGTATCCAAAACAGGGTGCAAATCAACATGTCCCCCTATCAACTAATCATATCGAGAGTTTCTCATGGAAGAGAATCACACAGTTTAGTATTACCATTAAGCATTTGAGCTTCCTATCAGCAGCATTTTGAGTTCGATCTCAGGCATCCAATTCACGGCATGTTAGTTAAAACCTAGTACTACTCTTCTAAAACGATGCAGTCATTGCTGGCTTGAGCAGCTTAAACTAGTGTTTGTTAGGAATAATCTTGACTGGTGCATGTTTGATTCTTGCATATAGAATAGTTGTGTTAGTCACATACACGTAGAGTCAAGCATGTTAGCTTTGTGCTAATCGCCAGTGTGTTTGTTGCAACGAGATTAGCTAATGGCCAGTCAATAAGCCGGGCGAGTAGTTAGTCTGCATGCGAGTTAGTTAGGCACGCTCGAGGCGTGGCCTAAGGTCGTGAGTGGATCGTGTCATGCGGCGTGCGCATGTGTGGAGCGTGTGCACGCGCTGCGTGAGACCCGGCGATTGAGGCTCCCTGTGCATGTAAGTGGGCTATATGAGTCGTGTACTTGCATGTTCATTATGAGTTGAATCTGAGAGAAAAGAGGTGTTCGTCACCGCAAAAAAACTTGTGTCTATCCATTACAAAATCAGCCCCGTGTGTTAGTTCGGGTGAGTTTGTTCTTTGCGTCGAGTGATCGATCCTCGGGCGGTTCTAACAATTGGTATCGAGCAAGGAACGAAGATGTCCGGCACCCGCGAAGCTTGCGGCGTCATGGCGGAGCTGTCGTCCCCAACACCGGCCGCAGCTTGAGCTACGGCTGGCGACCAAGACCAACTATCATGAGTGGTCATTGGTCATGCAGTGAGCCTAGAGGCGTTGGAGCTCGGGATTTGTGGAATTTGTCGTGCCGAAGCGCGCTTAAGGATCGATCGGGCCGCCGCCATCTTTGATGCCGCGGAGATGAAGACCGGCTCGCTTTGAAGAAGTCGGCGAAGAAGCGTGGGAAGCGGTGAAGAAGATGAGGGTCGGCGATGATCGCGTGAAGTCCGCGAACGCAACGCCTCTTGAAGGAGTTCGAGAACGCCGCGTTCCACGACGGGAGTCTGTCGACGACTTCGCGATGCGCATCAACGGGCTTGTCGCCACCGCACGAGCTTGGCGAGGCAATGGAGGACACCGCGTGGTGAAGAAGATCTGCGCGTGGTACCGAAGAAGATGAAGCGGTCGCGGTGGCGATCGAGATGCTTTTGGACCTCAACACCATGTCCGTGGAGGAGCTCGTCGGACGGTCGCTGGCGTGGCGGAGGAGCCTCGCGACATCGGCGAGGAGACAGGGGTTTGGCGTCTGCGCTCACCGAGGAGCGATGGGAAGCTTCGCCGAGCAGCGCGCGGCGGAAATCGCGCGGCCTTGGCGATAAGCGATGGCGCCACGCCGACGACGACGGCGGCAGAGCACGTGTTTCGGGGACCACGGGCGTTCGGAGCGCCGCAACCGAGGGAAGTGTTTCAAGCTGCGGCGTTCAGGGCCACCTCGCCGAGGACCGCCGGAGCCGAGGAAGGAGAAGGCACCGCCGCCAAGTCAATGACGAGCCAACTCTTCAGAGGATGAACGCTGGGTGTCGCGGTTTAGGGGAGTTTGTTGGAATAAACCACGCCATGTTCGGTCGTGGTGTGTGCGTGTGTCCGTATGAGTTCGACGAGTGTGTGCACGCCGAGTTTCAAGTCTAGATCTTTGCATGTATGTGTGCATGCGTTGGTGTCCATCGAGAGGTCGAGTCGGTGTTGGCGTGTCTTCAACGCTCGCGATGAAGGCGGAGGGATGCACGAGCACGCTAAGTCTGCGGTCAAGCCGAGACCGATTCTGTGGAGAGCAAATGCTCATGGCGAGGAGGTCGGGTCACCAAAGACGGCGTTCAGGCGCGTATTGATCGGCGAGGTGGCTGCGTGGGTTTGTGATGAAGCGCCGTAAGAAAGTCAAGATTAGGGAGGCATTGTTAGGAATAATCTTGACTGGTGCATGTTTGATTCTTGCATATAGAATAGTTGTGTTAGTCACATACACATAGAGTCAGCATGTTAGCCTGTGCTAATCAGCAGTGTGTTTGTTGCAACGAGATTAGCTAATGGCCAGGTCAATAAGCCGGCGAGTAGTTAGCTGCATGCAGGTTAGTTAGGAGGTGAGTGGATCGTGTCATGCGGCGTGCGCATGTGTGGAGCGTGTGCACGTACGCGTGAGACCCGGGCAGTTGAGGCTCCCTGTGCATGTAAGCTGGGCTATATGAGTCGTGTACTTGCATGTTCATTATGAGTTGAATACAGAGAAAAAGAGGTGTTCGTCACCGCAAAAAAACTTGTGTCTATCCATTACAAAATCAGCTCCTGTGTGTTAGTTCGGGTGAGTTTGTTGCTGCGTCGAGCTGATCGATCCCTGGGCGGTTCTAACAGTGTTGACCCCCTCGGATCCTTACAAGCCTGCCCCCACGGGGGCAAGCAAAGGCGCGAGAGGCAGCAAATCTACCAAGAAAACCCCGCCGCGCTGCTGCTACGTACGAGTACTTTACCCTGCTGCCGCACGCGCATCCAGGAGAGAATTAGAAAAGTTGCACGAGGGGGCGATCCCATTTCCCAGCCTTAAAACTGGGGTTCAACCCCCATTCGTGCGCCTCCCTATGTTACTTCCTTCCGCGCTCAACATGCACACTGTATAATACTTCTGCTACACTGGTTGTACAGTATACTAGGACTACCTAACCTGCGAGAGTTTGCAGCTTATTGCCGGCTAGAATTGCTCGTGGAGAAGGTGGAGATGGAGATGGAGACAGAGACGGATGTGGAGCTGTCGCCGGCTGCGAAGGCCGGCGCGGCCATGTTTAGCCCTTACTCGAGTCCGAGCACGGCCTTGCTGCTGCAAAGAAGAGTTGTTGCGTGGTATGGGAGCTTGAACTTTAGACTCGGTCGTGAATACGCATGTAAACTTCTTTCTTTGCTTCAGCTTCTGATTGCTCTGAGTTGCAGGGCCAAAGAGACTGGGGCGGCGGCGACGGTGGGCGTCCGCGTCGGCGAAAGGAGCTTCAGTCTGCACAAGGTCAGAGCTCGGAACAAACTAATGGTGCGGTCTTGGTCCGAAAGAGGGAGAGGAACAGGTCGGTGATGATAACTTGTTGTCGTTACAGGATCCTCTGGCATCCAGATGCAGGTATTTCAGCCAGGCGCTGCTCCTGTCTGGCGAGGTGGAGCTGCCGGGCAGCTTCCCGGGAGGCTCCGAGGCGTTCGAGGTGATCGGGCTCTTCTGCTACGGAGACTCCGTGGCTCTCGACCCGTTCAACGTCGCGGCGGTGCGGTGCGCGGCGGAGTTCTTGGACGTGGGGGGCCTGGGCGCGCGCTGCGACCTCTACATCAACCAGGTGGTGCTGCAGAGCTGGGACGACGCCCTCATCGTCCTGCAGCGCTGCCAGCCCCTGCTCCCCGTCGCCGAGGAGCTCCTAATCGTCAGCCGCTGCGTCGAGTCGCTGGCGTTCATGGCGTGCATGGAGATCCTCGACCCCGAGCAGCGGCGGGACCAGCCCGGCTTCGCTGCCGCGCGCGGCCTGGTCGGCCGCCGGTGGGACGCCGAGCTCGTCAAGGAGCTCGCCGCGCGCGATCTCTGGATCAAGGACCTGATCGCCCTCCCGTTCGAATTCTTCAAGCGGTTCGTGCAAGCGTTGAAGCGGCAAGGCATGAAGGAGAAGTACGTGAGCGCCGTGGTGCTCTTCTACGCGAACAAGTGGGTGCTCTCCAAGAAGACCCACAAGTTTTGGGCGAGCACGGACGAGGCCAGCGACGGCGAGACCAACGCGAACAGGAGGGCCACGGTGATCCTGCAGGGCGTGATCGAGCTGCACCCGGTGGAGGCGGCCGCGGCGAGCGGCGCCATCCCGGCGTCGTTCTACTTCGCTCTGCTGTCGCGGTCGATCACCCTCGAGCTGAGCGAGGAGAGCCGGACGAGGCTGCAAGAACAGGTCGCGTCCCACCTGCAGTTCGCCCGCGTGGACAACCTGCCGCTGCCGGAGCAAGAAGCTGGCCGGTCCATCGCCGATAGCCCGGAGGTGAGGGCAATGGAGAGCATCGTCTCAAACCATGTCTCCATGCAGAGAAGAGGCGCGGAGGCCGTCGCGGAGTTGTGGGATCGGTACCTCGTGCAGATCGTTGGTGATCCAAAGCTCTGGCCAGAGAGGCTAGCAGAACTGATCGGTGTCATTCCGGCCGGCGACCGGAAGACCCATGACCATCTATACGAAGCAATCAACACATACTCAATGGTAAGACAAGCACTCGATCATACACATGATTATTATTACTTACTTGCAGGTTTAAACTGTCGCTAACAATGAGAGGCTGCTAATTCCAGTGGCGGATCTAGAAATTAGATAATAGAGGTGTACACTTTACCTTATAATTTTATAGTTTATACAATGATTCTGTCATGTCAGGATTATCCGGGTTTGTCCGGGGAGGAGAAGGCGTTGCTGTACGGCCACCTAGACTGCCGGAAGCTGTCGCACGAGGCGTGCGTCCAGGCGGTGCAGAACGAGCGGATGCCGCTCCGGCTCATCGTACAGGCGCTGTTCGTACAGCAGCCGCACACGCATCGCGCCTTCACCGAGTGCTCCGACTCGTTCCGGTGCGTGCACTCCGGGGAGCTGGTCCCGGGCCGCGCCGGCGCGTACGGGCCGAGCCCCGGGTGCCCCGTCCCCACGAACCAGCCTCTCAGCACCAGCAGCACGTACACGGACACCCACAGCCACGTCCCGCGTGACGGGAAGCTCCGCGCCCGCGACGACGCGTCGGACTACGAGACGGCCAGTTTCAGGATCCAGGCGCTGGAGCAGGAGATCCTCTCGCTGAAGCAGACGCTGCAGCGGCACAACACCGTGAAGGGCTCGGTTCGCAAGGACGGTACCAAAGAACCGAGCTTCAGGGAGGTCCCAGAGGACACGGCCGCGCCGGTGGCGGTCAGGCGGCGAGCCCCGGTGTCAGGCAGCTGCATTGGTTCCATGGGGTGGGGATCGCAGCGGCGGTGCGCCAGCAGGATCCTGCGCGTCTTTGCGAGGCTGGCCGTGTTCGGGAGAGGCAGGTCGAGAGGGAAGCAGAGCAAGTGCAGGGCAGCAACAGAGCAGCTCAGTTGCTTGTACAAGTAAGAACACATTGAGAGAGAAAAATGAACTTTTTACATGTGGAAAAGAAAGTGCAGATGTTACGGACTTACGGTAAACATGGTAACTATGGATGTACGCAACATTTTGTGGGAAGAAAATTGCACAGGACTCCCGTCCTTTGTGTTGGAACTTTGGATTCACCGTCTCGAACCTATATCGTACTATTCACTGTATCGGTTGGTAGTACACATAGATGTATTGCTGAATCATACATATACATTCATATAATTACACTACGATTAATATTACATTACATAAATAGACCGTACGGTCATCTATTTTATAATACGTTTTAGACATGCCAAATACTTAATACAGAGTTCAATACAAAAAATAAAGATAGATACGGAAGCAGAGAACAAAAGGTGGATCCATCAGCTCTACCCATAGGCAAACGACTGGGATCCCAGCCTATATCTGGCCATTGTCTTCCTCATCTCGTCCGGACGCGGCGAAGTAAGTGTAGGAGTCTTGATCAGAAGACTCTGGGTTTATTTATAATGAGCGAGTGTGAGTACATAGCCATACTCTGTGAGCCAACACACATAATACAATTATAATAGATGCAAGGCTGATCAAAGGAAAGGCTTAAGGTTCATTTATTTGTATAAAGCCACAATTAAAATAGATTAAGTAGTAAACAAGTTCCGAGACCTATCATTTTGACTAAACCAATATTAATGAAAATTGAGTAGTGTTATATAATACTAGCGAAGGTTCCATCCACCTGCTAGCGGATAATGGTTCCTAAAGTTTCCATCCACCCACGAGTAGATAATGGTTCCATCCACCTCATTCTATATCATTTTCATGGCTATCTCTACTTGACATTTCTAGGACTACATACACTTGATATTTCGATCCCACCCACAAATGGTTTTTATAAAACAGAGACTAACCAAACAAGTTCCCACACATCACCCATGATCGTGGGCATGACTATCCAAACAGTTCTCAATTTGCAAAGGTCGTACAATTTTACCCACAATACATGATCAACTCACAATGTCGACTATGACACGCTTCATTAGACGTGTGACTAAGACGATCATATCAAGGCATTTACAATAACTCGCCATAATACTGCATCATCCAATGGATCGATCTTCGGGTGTTTGCACACATTAACTTCGAAGAAACCACCGTTGGGGAGCAGACGAATCCCAACTTAGTACCACCACAATACACAAAGGGTGCGTACACAAAGATGCACACTCCTACAGCCCATGTCCAACAACCCAACCCAAACTGCCCACAATATGACAATAGCACCACGACTCGTTAAATTAGTTGGTCAGGTCATACCCATTATAGACTTATGGTTGCACTGTTAGTGCCTAGGAGGCCATCACAAGATTCATTCCTTAATTGACTCGGGCGGAAGTACCACATTACCAGCTCTCGAGCTGCCTCTGCACCCACCCCACTTACTATCCGCCCAAGTCTAAAACAGTGTTTGAGTTTTTGGTTTGGAAAATATTTGCTAAGTTCCACATACCAGCCATTTACCTCCAATGATGGCTCAAAACCAGTTGTAATGGTTGAATGATGTCGGGGCAAATTAATGCCAACATGTCAATGTATCTAAGCAAGGCAAAATATGACACTTAGATACAAACTTAATGACTAATTATGTTTACCGTTATTTCTAGGGCGACAAAGACTAGTGTCCAAGATTTTTTTAAAATGGAATTTGCTAGCTCAATTAGCATTAAGGCATTAACTACAAACTAATGACAACATAAATACAATAAAAGTATAGCATGCAATTTCATAATTTAAAATAATATAATTTGCATTTCAAAAGTATGAGCAATATACTCAAAGTGTTGACTCGTCTTGCTCAATGTCTTGCTGGTCTTGGTCCTACTCGATATGTTGCTCATCCGGGGCTTCGGGATCTATTTACGCAAAAAAAAACAACCAAATTCAAATAAATCCTAATTAATTCAAATTGCTTTATTTTTTTAAAAAAAAATATAAAATTCAAGTTTTTGGTGCTTTCGGGTAGGGTTTGAATTTATATGAATTTAGAGACAAAAACTGTTGGCTTTGGATTTAAAACGAGCTCTCTCAAGTTTTAAATCTAGGAAAATCATAAAAATAAAAGAGGAGAGAGAGTGCCTCTCATTGACCGTTGGGACCCACCTAATTTTCATTTTATTTTTGATTTATGTTTCAATTAACAATCCTTATTGAGACTGACAGGTGGGACTAGGATACTTTAATTTCTTTTCTGAATTGTTTTTTAATTGGAAATTGCTATGGTCACTAGCAGGTGGGCGTAGAAGACAACCAGTGCATCATATGGTATGAAAAGCGTATCTTCGTGACCTACCAGAAGGACCTCAAAGCATTAATTCTTAAGGAAGCCGATGAGTCAGCATACTCAATCCATTCAGGAAGCACTAAGATGTACCAAGATTTGAAACAATGTTACTAGTGGCCCCACATGAAGAGGGATGTTGCTGAGTATGTAGCCTGCTGCGATGTATGCCAACGGATCAAAACTGAACACCAAAGATCATCTGGCCTACTACAGCTGCTCTAGATACCAAAGTGGAAGTGGAAAGAAGTCAGTATGGACTTTCTCACTGGACTGTCAAGGACCAAAACGGGTTATGACTCTATATGGGTCATAGTGGACCATTTGACCAAGATAGCTCACTTTATACCAACAGGACCACCCACAAGGGCGATAAATTGGGCGAATTGTACATGTCACGCATTGTGTGCCTGCACAGAGTACCGAAGTGAATAGTCTCATATAGAGGCTCGCAGTTCACCTCGCATTTTTGGACTAGTCTCCATGAAACTTTGGGGACTTATTTGGCATTTAGCACGACATGACATCCATAGACAGACGGGCAGACGGAAAGAGTGAACCAAATCCTCGAAGACGTGCTCTGAGCTTGTGCTATAGATTTTACTACCGACTAGGAGAAAAGTCTACCGTATGCCGATTATCATACAACAACAGCTACCAATCTAGCTTGAAAATGTCACCATTTGAAGCCCTCTATGGTACAAAGTGTTGGACGCCATTAGCAGATCTAGAATGAAAATAACTAGGGGTCCCTGAGGCAAGATGGGCCATATTCGGCCGGGCTGTGGCTTGAGGTGTCCTCCTATGTTGGGCTAGAGGTATCCATATTACATATGCATGGTTATATCTAAAGAAAAATGATTTTTGGATCTGGTGTGCTGTGCATCCTAGTGTTGTACTGTAAATCCGCCCCTGTTGCTATGGTTAGAAGCCAGAGAATGATATCTCTTTGGACCCGATATCCTAAAGGAAGCCGAAGACAAAGTCCGCATTATCTAGGATCGACTGTAGGTAGCGCAATCAAGACAGAAGAGCTACATTGACAACCGTCATCCAGAATTGAGCTTTGAAGTTGGAGACTACGTCTACCTAAAAGTTTCTCCTCTAAGGGGAACTAAGAGGTTCAAGGACAACGGGAAGCTCGTGCCAAGATATTGTAACACCCTGGCTATGCAGAAACCAAAATATTACCTAAAAGACTAACAAACAACAACAACGATACGGAATAATTTCAACCATCTTTCAAGTAATAACATAAAAAGATCAGTATCTAGTCGAATGAGTAAGAATTGGATCAGAACTCGTCAACAAATCAATATCAATCATACAATCATATCGAATCATTTAGTTTCAACATCGTGATAATCCATCAACCAAACATTCAGTCATGAGTGACAACAAACTAAAAAAAATCAACCCTATAGTAGTCTACAGTTTCTCAATAAGAGCAATTCACTTATCAATTGAGCATAAATCAATCTGAGGAGTCCTCAGTTTAGCAACTAAGTTCAAACAGTCCAACAATTTCTAAACTCATTCAGGTAATGAACAACTATCTACATTTAAAGCATCATTGTCCCAATCAAACAGCAAAATGGAATTAAGTGAACTTAAGGACGAAGAATTTAAAAACCTAAAAGGATCATCCATGAATGCAGTCAAAATCATCCACCACGAAGGATGGTCACAAAATCATCTACCACGAGGGATGGTCACACAATCATCCATCTAAAGGAAACGTCAATTATGAGAATTTTAGATAATTGAACTAGGTCATTCGTTGTGGTTATATATATGTGAAGTGCACCAAGACTACCCCTCCCCATGCATGTTGCTGCCTCGAGAAGTACCTAGAAAGCACAACACAGCAAGAGTGAGTCCACGACTCAGCAAAGTGCAATAGTAGGTAAACATAGCATCAAATGTGGTCAAGGGAATATACAATCCCACCATGAACAACAATATTATATGCCAAACAACCAAATTCAAATCTTATGCAGAAATGCAATGAACATGTCATGAATGTACCGCTTCACTTCTTAGCAATTACCAGTAATGCCGAGTAGTGTATCCGTCGATACATACTCTAGGCCTGTGCCCTCTAGGCACAGGGATCCAAATCCCACACTCCACGAGTGTGGGGACCAAAGCCCGTCCAATGCATGACGGGGATCCAATACATACTCAAGGCCTGTGCCCTCAAGGCACAGGGATCTAATGCCACGATGCAGAATGTAAAGCATGATATCAACTCATCATGAAAAGTAATGCTCATTAACAATATAAAACTTAAAGTATCATCATCAAGCCATGGCATTCATATCAATTATGGAACAAGCAACACAATATTACTATCTGCACTTGCCTCCACCATGAGACAAAAGACAAAAAGGCAGAACGAGCTAGCAGTGGTGTTCACCACCACCTGGTAACCAAGAATGATAATAGGCATCAATTAACCATGCATAACAAGTCCCTAATCGCAGCACTCAACAATGTTTTCCCATAACCCAAGTTTAATACATGATCTACTCAACTAGACAACGTGTTGAACAGAAATCTGTTCGGGACAACAGTAAAGAAACAATCATAATTTTTTATGGGATTAACCAAAACCTGAGTTTCTTGTCATTCTGGAAAGCTAAGAACGCAAGCTACAAAAATCTAGTTGGTGCGATATTAAGATTTCGCCTTTAACAAAAAGTGGCACGGGTCAAATTTACTGTCGGAAACCGACGAACAATCTAGACAGTTAAATTGAAACTTGCATATCTTTTGATCTACAGATCCAAAAAAAGTGTTCTTTACCAATCTGGAAAGTTAAGATAGAGTGCTACAGTATTCGTTTGGGTGGACAGCCCTGAATCGGCCCTTAACAGTTCGAAATCTAACCGTTAACAGTTCTGCTACGCTTTGACAGATTCCTGGACAGCAGCAACGAAAAAGTCCATAACTTTTAAACCGTAAATCGGAAATTAGTGAACTTAGAACCTATGGAAATATGAAAACCTAACCTACAACTCTCTAGCAGACGAAATCCCCAAATTCAGAACAGATCTACAACAAAACAGTCACCCAAAAAGAACAGAAAATTGAATCTAACCCAGCAGGCTGAAGAACCCTAATCAAAGCAAGACTTATGCAACTCCCCTTGAAGATCCTCAAGCACTTGTTGGTTTCTCCCAACTCTTCTCCCCTCCCCCCCCCCCTCCTCCTTGCTCTTCCTCTTCTTCCCTTGGCTGAAATGGTCACCTTCCTCCCCTCAATGGCCGGCTGTAGCAGCAAGGAGCTTCAAAGGTAGCCATGGAGGGAGTGGGGGAGTAGGGATTTCGGGTTGGGAGAGGAAGGGGTGGTGGAGGCACAAGGGGGAAGCAGGGGGGTGCGGCGGCCAGCAAGTTGGATGAGGGGAAAAGGTTTGGTGGCTGCTAGGGTTAGGGAAGGGAAAAGGGGAGTTTGAGCTAGGGTTTGAGGGAGGGAGGTGGGCTGGTTGGGCTGGCCCAACTTGGGCGCCTTCCCCCCTCCTGGCCCACCAGGGCTGGCCCTCAAGCTGCCAAAGCCTGGGCCAGAGGCCCAGGTTCCAAAGATTCACCCCAAAACTGAAATTTCGAATAAATTCCCTCTCCCCGACTAAAATACTCTCTAAATGGAATTTGGGTTGCTACAGATATGTTGGACCATTCCCAATCACTGCCAAGCGAGGGGAAGTAGCATACCAACTGGATCTACCTATGGAACTAGTAGATGTACACAATGTGTTCCATGTGTCACAGCTCAAGAAATGCCTCGGGATACCCCAAGAACAAACCCCGTCAGAAACCATTGAGCTCAGCATAGACTTGACATACCCAGAGCTAGGGGTGAAAACGGGGTCGGATACGGGCGGATATTGCTCTTTTCGTATCCTAACCCATATTTTTACCTAGGATTCGGAGTCAGATACGGATACCCCCGATGCGGATCAGATTTAGATTGGTCATGGATAACTTGACAGATAGTGTACACAAACAAAATATATAACTTCACCAACGAAAGTGTCAAATTATACTACCTATTAGAGAATTATTTATTCTACTTAATAACATGAACATAATCAAATGTAAATTCATATTATATATTAGTCAATGACTAGAAAACCATGGAGGATATTGAAGGATATTTATGTTTCTCGGATATCCATTTTGTTGATTTATCGGATATATTTTGGATATCATATAAAATACAGATATGGGTCGGATATTGCTCTTCCCATATCCTAACCCATTTTCCATGAGATTTTCTGGATACGGATACGGGTAATATCGGATGCGGATCGGGACTAAAAAATAGTATCCTAGGCGGAGTTTTTCCGAATATGGCATCAGATCGAGCATGAATTATCAGCCCCGTTTTCACCCCTACCCAGAGCACCCGTTAAAATCCTGGATGTTATAGAAAAGCATACAAGAAATAAGACACACCATCTGTGCAAGGTCCAGTGGAGCAATCACACGGAAAGAGAATCTACATGGGAGCGTGAAGACCAGTTGAAAGCCGACTATCAACATTTATTCCATAGTCTGTCTAAATCTCGGGGTCGAGATTCTTTTTAAGGGGGTAGGTTTGTAATATTCCCAAATTTTGTAACCAAAACCCCAAGAGTGAAAATGTGAGATTTTTAAAACTTTTTAAGCAATGATGACCTATTTAATTTTTTTGGATTTTTGTCGCATTTTGAAATTCCCAAAATCAATTATTAAAATGCAAATTAGCTAAATACAAGAAATTTGAAATTAAATTAAATTGATAATTGAATTTGAATCACCAAATCAGACATACAAATTGAAATTTGAATTACAATGCAAAGGGGAAAAAAGGATTTAAAAACCTCAAATTTACTTTGGGCCGAATTTCAGTAGGCCTAGCCCACCTTTCCCTTTTTCTTTTTCCTCCCTGGCTAGCCCACTCCCTTCCCCTTCTCTTGGCCCAGCTGCGCCTGGCCTCCTCCTCCTTCCTCTTCCCTGGCTTATGCTACTCCCGATCGCACCGCACCACACCCGACCAACCGCCCCGCTGACCACTGTCGCTTTAGCCTATATGTATGAGAATACAATGGGGATGTTACAAAATTGATCGAATGATCGTATGAAGTCATTATGAATTGTTATTACAGAGTACGTGACCTATACCATTTATAACTATTGAAGGGGTGACAGTTAATGCCACTAAAGACACCTCTAATCTTCATGCACGTTCTTCCTCCCTGGCTGGCCTACTCCCTTCCCCTTCTCCTAGCCCAGCTGCGACTGGCCTCCTCCTTCTTCCTCTTCCCTGGCTTATGCTACTCCTGACTGCACCACACCCGACCAACCGCCCCACTGACCACTGTCACTTTGGCCTGTATGTATGAGACTACAATGGGGATGTTACAAAATTGATCGAATGATCGTATGAAGTCATTATGAATTGTTATTATAGAGTACGTGGGCTATCCCATTTATAACTATTGAAGGGGTAGTAGTTAATGCCACTAAAGACACCTCTAATCTTCACGCATGTTCTTCAATCGAGTCTTGAACCGTCACGTCTCTTAGCCAACTGTCGTAAGTTGCCAGATACGCCAATAACCACTCTCACGTCAGTCACGTGGGAAACTGTCGTGTCTCCTTACTAGTTCGCTGGTTGGGAATTACTCAAAATTGTATAGCTAGTCGGGTGGCGTCCATAGTTGGTCGTCTTATAACTTAAACTAGTCGTCAACCAGTTTAGCCGTAGTAAAGGGTATTAGACTTCCTTTATATATTGGTTGTAGGCTTATAACCATTATAGAGTGAGCACATGATATGTGGGTCTACTTTGACAGAGACTCTAGCTTTGACCAAAAAGATTGACCTAGTTTCATGAAAGTTTTATGAAGTTTCATTCCAAGTTTCATCGTGTTTCATCAAGTTGCATTAAGTTTCATCCCAAGTATCATGAAGTTTCATAACAAGTTTCATATAGTTTCATAAAGTTTCATCCCAAGTCTCATGAAGTTTTATTAAGTTTTATAAAGTTCCATCCCAAGTTTCATCGTGTTTCATGAAGTTTCATCCCAAGTCTCATGAAGTTTTATTAAGTTTCATGAGGTTTCATCCCAAGTTTCATCGTGTTTCGTCAAGTTTCATATAGTTTCATTAAGTTCCATGAAGTTTCATCCCAAGTCTTACGAAGTTTCATTAAGTTTCATGAAGTTTCATCCCAAGTTTCATCGTGTTTTATGAAGTTCCATCCCAAGTCTCATGGAGTTTTATGAAGTTTCATGACGTTTCATCCCAAGTTTCATCATGTTTTATCAAGTTTCATATAGTTTCATGAAGTTTCATCTCAAGTTTCATCGTGTTTCATTAAGTTTCATGAAGTTTTAATTCCAAATAACTGATGAAACTAATTCATAATGTGTTTCATGAAGTTTCATTCCAAGTCTACTGTTCATTGAAAATATTTGAACATGATACTCATTTTTTGAAACTTCATGTTTCGGATGCGAAAGTTGTTGAAACTGGTTTTCAAACATCTTGTATATCTTTTTCAAACAGCTAACAGGTACCGTTTGGTGAGCCTTCCAACGGTATAGCGTTGTGTAGTAGCTCCCTACTAAATAAACTGCTTTCGGGCTCACCATGAAAGTAAGACTGGTTTGTTATTTGCTTATATTATTCACTCAAAAATCACTTTGAAAAACTCTGAGCAAATTACGCTTTGCCTCACCTAATTGGACATTAGTTATGCAAAAAACTATATATTATGTTTATTTGCACGTAACAACACTTAATCTTACAATCCCTTATGCTTTACACCGTCTTGTTGTCTAAGCGGATTTGACCTGCAATTAGGGCTACAAAAATAGCTCGAGGCTCGTGAGCCTGCTCGGGCTCATCACAGCTCGGCTCGGCTTGGCTCGGGCTCGTGAATTTTCGAGCCAAGCTGAGCCCAACTTTTGGCTCACAAAACTTTCGAGGCGAGCTCGAGCTAGCTCGTGAGCCGCTCGTTCCCGACAGCCTTATCCCGTTATCCCTTAGCTCTACTTGACTTCCATTCATTTTCCTTCGCTCTGCTTTACTTCCTCCCGAACTCCCCCCACGGCCTCCTGCCCGCCGCTTCCCCGAGTCCAGCTCCATCTCCACCCGCTGGCCGCTGCCTCCCTCCACCCGCCGCCTCCCCTCCGCCTCTCCCTCCCTCTCCCCCATCTCCACCCGCCAGCAGCGCCTCCCCTATCTCCACCCACCGCCTCCGCCTCCCCCTCCCCCATCTCCACCCACCGCCTCCCCCATCCTTCCCGTGCTCCACGCAGTCGGATCCGGTGGCGACGACCGTTGAGGACAGCCTCCCGGCGATGCCGTGGAGGAAGCCATCAAGGACTCCATCCCCGTACTTTCCGCTGGTGGATCCAGTCCCGGCGATCGTCGAGATGTCATCCCTGTCCTTCCCACGGCCTGATCCGGTGTCAGCGATCGTCGAGATGTCATCCCTGCGCGGGCGACCTCCGCCTCGGCCGGGCGTTCCACCACCGCATGACCGCATCCTCCGCAGTCCACACCGACCTCCTCTCGACTCCACCGACGCTATCGTCTCCAACTCCCTCCTCACCCTCTACTCGAAGTGTCGCGCCATGGCCGCCGCGTAGCGTGTTCGACGTCGCTTGGCTCGTGAGCCCGTTCGAGCCCGCTCGAGCTTTAGCACGAGCTGAGCCAAGCCTCCCTTTGGGCTCGTTTCCAAAACGAGCCGAGTCGAGTCTACTGTTCACCCGAGCCCAAATCGAGCCGGCTCGGCTCGTTTCCACCCCTACCTGCAATCATACAGCCCAAGTCCATCCATAGACGCCACGCGAGCGATGACGTGACCGTCCATGCTGGCCAGGGTAGGCAACATTTTTCTATTTAGCACATCATAATAGAAAAAAAAACACAAGGCTTCCTTCCCTCTCGCGCGTATCTCTGTTCGCCCTCGATGCGATGGCAAACTCTTGATCCTCAGCTTCGACGATCACGCAGGTGGCGGCGGCAAGGATCGGCAGCAACCTCGTCGCTGATCTGTGTCTCACTAACATGCAATGTTTAAGCAGCAAAACGTGCGAAGGGTGTACAAAGCAGCGGCGTCAGCATGCAGGTAGCTGGTGGTAGCAGCAGCAGGAGTAAGGCATCAACAACGATGGCGGCAACACGACGCTAGCATCTACCTGATTGCTAATCCTTGCCGCCACCATCGTCACCGCTGCCGCCGCCTGTGCTTAGTCGTGGACAGTGGTGTAAGTAGGACGAAAACAGGAGTGCTAGTGGGACAAAGTTACGATGATGTGAGCTAACAAACACATATTTAAATGTCATATGTAATCAAAATTAATACCTAAATTATGAGGAACAAAGTTAAAATAAAAAATACATTAAATACAGTTTCTTAATAATGGAAAGTGCATTTCGAAAGCCTGAAAAATATACACAAGCACCAATCTTAATAACAAAATTAACTAGATTTATGATGCAAGTAATGACAGATGAACTAGGAGGGTACCAAGAGTGCGATGAACGAAACCGGTGCTCCAGCTCCCTCGCGCCCCCATGTTGGATCCGCCACTACTCGTGGATGCGGAGGGGAAGAGGTTGCGACGGCATGGAGGACAAATAGGTATACTTGCCATAGAAAGGAAGCGATGTGTTCGTGGTTTTTTTTATAATCAATCTCATCTCCCCCTAGCCAATGTGGACGGTCACGTCATCACTTGTGTGGTGCCTACAGATGGCCCTGGATGTCATGTTTGCGGATCGGATCAACTAGCGAAGCCAGGATAAAAATGAATGATGGACTCAACAGACTAAGCTAAATTGGTACAAACATAGCCTTGTACTTTTGTGTAATCCAAATTCATACATGAATAGAAGAGAAGCAAAACAAAAAAAAAGATACAATGAAGGTACCTCGCTAATAGAAAGTGCATCCCCAAAACATAATATGTTCCCAATGAGTAGCGACATGTCATCAGTATATCAAAAATAGTAAAATTAGTAATAATGTAGTAAATTGTAAATGATCATGAACATTCAAAATAAACAAAACATACCACAAACAAATTGTAAATTTCATTATGATTAAATTATAGTCGAAATCTCTCTGGTTGAGTCCGGTATGAGTCATATGACAACATGGCTAAAAAGTGTCGGGTATCAGTATCTTTTGCATGGCTATAAGTGCAAATGGCTAAGGAGATGAACCCAACAGGCGACTGGCAACGGGCGACCTAGGGCTCCAACCCCTACCGCCGCCTCCGGCCGCCACTCCGGCGTCAGCGTCCACCGACTCCCGTGCCCTCGCTGTCCTCCCTCCCACACCCTTTCTCCACCTCCTGTTCCTGCTAGCTTCACCACCGCTCGAAAGACTATGTGCCGCCCAAAGACTCGTCGCCCCACCGCCCAGCGCCGTTGGATCCAGGCTGTCCCCACCCCATCATCACCGGATCTGGCCACCACCTCGGCGACACTGGATCTAGGCCACCACTGAGCTCCTCCGACCCGACGACACCAAATACGAGCCTCCACTACCATCCCTATTTCGTCGTTTCCCGAGGACACCCCGTTGCTCATCCTCCTCCGATTCCCCATCCCGCACTCTTTCCGGGGAGGTGCCTTCCCTCCTCGTCGTGGCCTCGCACTGCGCCGCTGCCAAGGGCCACGGCCCGCGCGCCCACCCCCTCCTAGGCTCCTCGCGCTCACGCCGACGCTACCGCCCCGCCCTCCTCGAAGAGGGAGCTGGGTGTCAGAGGGATCTGGCTGCCCCCCTCCTTGCACATTGCGCCGCTACCGGGCACCTCGGGTGTGTCTCCTTTCCTCAGCCTCGATCAATTGGAAATTTGGAACGGGGAACATACGGTGGGGACGTGGGATGGATGTGAGGCGGTGAGGCCGCAGTTGGGCCTTATGGGCTTCACAAAGGCTCAGAAATCTTTTCCCCGGAGCCGACGTGGAGGGTAGGCTAGAGCCTGATGAAGTCTCCCGCTGGATTCGGCCCTGATCGGTTCCAATTAGAGGCAGCGCCTAGTGCAAAGCATAACAGATTGTAAGATTATATGTGTTATATGCAAAGAAAGATAATGCATAGTGTTTTACACAACAGAGGTCCAATTAGGTGGTGCAAGACGCAATTTACTCAAAAACTTTTAACTCGATGCATAATTTTTAACTGTTTATAATGTTTGATGTCTGTACTAGTTAGTGTAGTCATGTATAGAAAAGTTTAGATACAGGGAGCATGGTGTCAAAATTTACATTTAAAATGAGCATACAAAATTTATATCCACATCACTATCTCACCTTCCCTACTCTGACATTTTCTGAATGCACATTGTAAGACGGTCATCATGTGAATGAATTTGTTTGCTTGAAATATTGCGAGAAGTGATGACACAACACAAGGCATGACTAGATGACTATCTCACTAGGTTGAATTTTGTGGTCCGCTGTTGTAATTCGTGTTACACAACAGAATCTGACTAACAAAAAATTAACACCGTTTTGCTGCCTTGTTTCATGTTTGGGGGCATTTGTATTTCTTTTATGGAAATGTATAAAAACAACATCCATACACTTTCTTAAAAATGGTGTCAGTGTCTTACCAAACTATTGCCAACAAGTACTGCCTGCACTAGCAAAAAAAAAAATTCTGCAAGTCTGCCGCTGTATTTATGATTCTGATAGGAATTTTTTGTTCATTATTTTTTAGGAGGGGATTCTACTTCTTTCATGTCAGGAACGACCACTCTCTGAGGCCAAAGTCACACATTGGCTTGCTTGTACGATTGGATTCAGGATTTCAGGTTGCTTTGCCTACACGCTCACATGTATGAGTCCATACTGCAAACCACCGTTAGTCTGTCAATGTTGTTATGCTACGTTAGATCTGTGATATTTAAAATGCTTTCCCAACTAATTGGACTAGTTTCTACTTTCTAGTGGGCAGGGCCTTAGGTGTGCGCCTAAGTGGGCCCGGCCCGCATAGGATTCCCAGCTAGGTAATTAATTAAGTGGTTTATTTTGGTAGCTTAGGCGACCCGGCAGAGAATATCGGGCTGCGACGAGATAGACGACGGCGGCAGGAGGAGGAGGGAGGTGATAGCGGGGGTGCTGGAGAGGCTGCTGGCGGAGTGGGAGGAGCTGTCAGACCTTCAGAACAAAGTATTCAGAGAAGTTCAGAAACAAGAAAACACAAAGAGAAGGGAGGCTCAGAACAAAATCGGTGATTTAGAGAACGTCTTGACGACTTCATTTGGAAGGCTACAACGGACCAGATGCGAGGAGGATGGCGCGATAATGCAGATCTAACGGTCAGACTTGAAAGTCATAATTGTCAATTTGTACTGTTGATCGTCATCTATTGTCTTTTACACTTTGGAAGTAATCTCGAACTGTAATCACCAAAGTGATGTCATTGAGGGTTTATATTGCCCGAGACTCTTGAATGAAAGGACACGACGAAAAGCATATCCTTAGTGTTCTATAGCTTAAAGTAAAGCAATGTAGAACCCTAGTTCTTACTCTTTGTTCTTCTCCCCGTTCCTCCACAAAAATTCCCCAAATTATTGTCAGATTCTCTTCGGGTCCTGACAAAAGGTATCAAAGTAGAGTCAAAACATTGGAACCAAGGTTGGATTTGGTGAAGGTTGGCAGTGGGAGTCGAGTGGCTGCTATAAAATCCCCAAATCAATCTGATCGGGAGTTGGGAGGCGAGCTCTTTGCAGATACGAATTGGGTTGGCAGGAATTGCTGTAAATTCCCCAGATTCGCTCTAAGGAAGCAGGCAGCGGTGGTATCTATTGGGGATAAGGTGTGACCGAGCTTTACAGGCGTCTTCCCAGATCCAGAAGTATCATGGTGGTCACGACGAGGTCGCAATCCCAGGAATCCTTGGTGGGAAGGGAGGAGGTTGCTAAGGTAAGATCTGATTTCACTAGTATGAAGGCAGATATTGCGGATCTTAAGAATCTGAGATCAGAAGTAACTAAAATAAAAGATATGATGAAGCAAATGTGGGGAAAATTGGTGGGAAGAGTAGAAGAACCTTAGGAAGTACATCTAGAAAAGGGAAGAATGTGTCAGAAAGGGTACTAACCTTAATGGTGGTCTGGAGGCCTCAACCGGTTTTGGGTCTGAAATTCCAGCTAGAAGAAGTTCATCTATACGCTTTGAGATAGAACCCATAGCAAGGAGGTTTGAATTTCAACCAGTCTTGTCGGTGTTTTAGAACCGAACATACGTAAAGATTGTTTGATTTGGGGGGTCTCCAAGACTCAAATCACACAGAGAGAGGCGACATGGGGATTTTTATACAGGTTTGGACCTTCTCCGGGGAGAATAATAACTCTACTCCTGTGTGTATGTATTGAGTATGCTGGATTACAAGATCAAGAGAAAGACTTGAGTGAGGCGTCTTGTGCTCCTGATTCCTCTCTCCCTCTCCTTCTGATGATTCTGTCTTTTATACAGTCCTCGGAGCGTGCTGCTGTTTCTCTAGTCCAAAGGGCGTATTAATGCTTCAGATGATGGAGTCGTTACTGGATATTATTATGGGAGTAGTAACGTTCTCAGGTCGCGAGGCAGTTATCACTATGACAGGGAGTTAAATCGTGCCATTATTCCAGAGAATAACAGCGTGGTTTACTGTTCATATCTTTAGATATGGTGCTGAAGATTCCCTAATCGACTAGGTCCACCTGTCTGTGAGCCCTATCGACCAGGTAGTGGTCGTAGAAGAGCTTACGACGACAGACTGATCGTAGGAGAACTTACGATCAAAGCATAGTCGTAGAAAGGCTTACGACTATGGGGTAGTCGTAGAAGGACTTACGACTATGGGGTGATCGTAGAAGGACCATATGACAGTATTATTATCCATAATATGAATTACAGATAAATAATTAAATGAGAATTATTAGATCCTCGTCAAGTCTTTACTCCAGCAGTAAGAACCACTATCCCCACTTTAACACACCATTTGAACACTGACGCCAAGGGCAATGGATCCGACTTATCCCATCAACAGTACCTTAGAGATAACACAGGAGGGCGAAATATGAGATCATCTGTTGGAATGGGTGTGAGTCAAGGAGGTGGGCAATGTTACCCCAGGGTAAGGCTAATGGATGAGTGGAGAAATCAATACTTGGGTACATCTAACCACAACTCACATTATGCTGAGGTAATTATTAAGGGACCTAGGTTAGAGATACCATTATTTTCTAGCGATGATGCATTGAATTGGTTGAAACAGTGTGAGAAGTTTTATGAAATTTCTGGTACTCCTCAAAACCAATGGGTGAACCTAGCTACTGCTCATTTCCATGGGCGAGCTGCCACTTGGTTAAAGAATATGGGAATCCCATGGCACATTCTCACCTGGCCACAATTGTGCACGATGGTTGGTGATCGGTTTTCTACTGCAAATGCTCACGAGGCAGTCGAACAACTACGGAATATCAAGCAGTATGCAACCATAGTTCTAAATTATATTGACAGTGTTAGACCATGTGGATAGGTTGTGAATATTGTGATGATGAATAATTGACATTTGGGTTGCATTGATATTTGCGGTTGTGAAACTTTCGGTCGTTGGAATAACCTGGTCGAAAGCTACAGTACCTGATTGATGGTCGAAAGCTACAATACCTGGTTGGTGGTCGAAGCTACAGTACCTCGTCGATGATCGAAAGCTACAGTACCCGGTCGAGGACGAGTTCTTGCAAGAGATACTTTTGCCATCGGTGATAAGATGATTACTTTTAGGGACAATGCTCAAGGACGAGTTCTTGCAAGAGATCTGACAATGCAGGTATACAGGTAAATGACGCACCCGAAGACCTATTCTATGACTTTGACGACAATGAAAGGGTAACCCCGATTCACACTTCGACACACGTAACTACACCGATGGAGCCTACAACTAGTGGTTCTGCTTCTATCTCCAATGAGGTAGAGGCCACTAATGCTACACCTATGTCACCAACGACTTCACAAGCTCCTCTGCATATTCAACGACGTCATCCTCCTGAACAAATGATTAGTGAGTTAGATAAGTGAGTTTTTCGCAACAGGTATAACTCCGGTGCCTCATATGCTCATGCTGCTTTTGTTTCCTCTTTTGAACCCTAAGATGTAAGTCACGCTTTATCTTATGAGTTTTGGATTAATGCCATGCATAAGGAATTAGAAAATTTTGAGCGTAATAAAGTTTGGACCTTAGTTTCACCTCCTCATGGTCATAATGTTATTGGAATTAAATGGGTTTTTAAGAATAAACAAAGTGGGGATAGTGTTGTTGTTCGAAATAAGGTTAGACTTATGGCTCAGGGATTTACCCAGGTAGAAGGTCTTAATTTTGGTGAAACTTTTGCACCTGTTGCTCGATTAGAAGCCATTAGAATCCTTTTAGCATTTGCTGCATGTAAGGGTTTTAGGTTGTATCAAATGAATGTTAAGAGCGCTTTTCTTAATAGCTATATTGAGGAAGAAGTTTATGTAAGACAACCGTCTGGTTTTGAAAATCCTAAATTTCCCGATCATGTCTACAAACTATCCAAAGCTTTATATGGTTTAAAACAAGCACCTAGAGCATGGTATGATAGGCTTAAATCGTTTTTGCTTTAAAATGACTTTCAAATGAACAAGGTAGATAAAACTTTGTTTACTCTCAAGCATAGCAATGATCTTTTACTCGTTCAGATCTATGTGGACGATATCATCTTTGGTGGTTCCTCTCATGCTCTTGTTTCTAGGTTTTCAGATACTATGAACAAGGAATTTGAGATGAGCATGATGAGAGAACTTGCGTTCTTCCTAGGCTTTCAGATCAAGCAATCAAAGCTAGGTATTTTTGTTCATCAAACTAAGTACACCAAGGAAATCCTTGGCGTACTTTGTTTGATGGATGAAGATCCCTTCCTTGCACTGCTTGATTTGTAGCCCCAAAAAGTAATTGAGTTCTCCCATCATGCTCATTTCAAATTCTCTGGACATGGTCTCAGAAAAATTGGAAACAAGAGCATTAGAGGAACCACCAACCAAAGATAATATCATCAACATAAATCTGAATAAGCAGGAAGTCATTGTCATGCCTAAGAATGAAAAGAGTCTTATCTACCTTTCCCATTTCAAAATCATTCTTAAGCAAGAAAGTCTTAAGCATATTATACCAAGCTCTAGGAGCTTGCTTAAGACCATACAAGGCTTTGGATAGCCTAAAAACACGATCTGGGTGCTTGGGATTCTCAAAGAAAGGGGGTTGTCTAACATACACTTCCTCCTCTATAAAACCATTCAAAAGGCACTCTTAACATCCATTTGATGCAACCTAAAACCTTTAGATGCAGCAAATGCAAGCAAGATGCGAATAGCTTCTAGTCTAGCAACAGGAGCGAAGGTCTCATCAAAATCTAACCCATCAACCTAGCTAAAGCCCTGAGCTACCAATCTAGCCTTGTTTCTAACCACAGAACCATCCTCATTTTGTTTATTTTTGAACACCCAACGGGTTCCTATAACATTATGACCACTAGGAGGTTCTACAAGATTCCAAACTTTATTTCTTTCAAAATTCTCTAACTCCTCATGCATGGCATTGACCCAACTGGCATCAGATAAAGCATGTGATATATCTTTAGGTTCAAAAGAAGCTACAAATGCAGAGTGAGAGAAAAGACTCGGATCATGATACCTGGAGTGAGTGACTCGCTTATGGAGATTACCAATCATCTGATCCGGAGGGTGTTGCTTCTGAATGTGCAAAGGAGCGCTTGGGGGAGATAGCGTCTCCTCGACCTCTGCAGGTACTGCTGATGAAGAAGTCGCAGCAGGAGCCTCAATTGGAGGTTAAGCAGTCGTAGCAGGTTCTGGAGCTTGGGCAGCTTGCACAGGAACATCAGCAATAGGTGGAGGAGCAGTATCAAGTTCATCATCATCTTCTTCAACAAAAATGCTCTCTGTCACCTGAAAGTCACCTGAAACATCGGATCTAGCTCTAGGGCTAGTCTCATCAAAAGTGACATTGCATGTCTCCTGGACAATGTTAGTTTCAACATTAAAAACCCGAAAACCCCTCGAATGAGCAGGATAACCCAGAAATAAACCATCACAAGTCCTTGATTCAAATTTATCTAGGTTTCCTGTTTTCAAAATGAAACACTTCGATCCAAAGACTCGAAAATGCGAAACAGAGAGTTTTCTGCCAAATCGAAGCTCATACGAAGTCTTGCCCAAAGACGGTCTCAAAAAGGCACGGTTTGAAATATGGCAAGCTGTAGCAATAGCTTCGGCCCAAAACCTCCTCGGTGTGCTAAACTCATCTAGCATCGTCCTTAGCCATCTCGACTAGGGTTCTGTTCTTCCTTTCCACAACACCATTTTGTTGAGGGATGTGTAGAGAAGAGAATTGATGTTCAATACCGCGCTCAGCACAAAAAGAGGCAAAAGAAACATTCTTGAACTCCGTGCCATTGTCACTGCGGATCGCTCGCAAGGCACCAAGAAGTTCAGAAGCCAAACGAAGAACAAGATCATGATAATGATCAAAAGCCTCATCCTTCAAGCAAGAAAGAACACCCAAGAGTATCTCAAAAATCATCGACTATGACAAGAATGTACCATTTGCCACCGACCGATCAGACCCTAGCAGACCAACAAGATCCATATGAAGCAAGCGTCTCGATCATGGGTCATGACCATAGTCAATGACGGGTGTGGCGGCAACTTGCTTGCCATGCCTATAGGGCGACATACAAAGATCCTTGATGACTTTAAGTTTAGGCAAACCTCTCATGAGATCAAGGCCGCTAACTCGTGTCAGATGATCAAAACCAATGTACCCCAAACGTCGGTGCCAAAGCCAAATATCAGAAGAAGAAGCAATTAAGCACTTAAGGGATCCGACAAGAGATTCAGAAAAATCAGCTCCAAAAATTCTACCTACTCTAGAAATCCCAAAAACGAGCTCACCAAAAGAAACAAGCACACGACAGGCGTTCTTCTTAAATCTAGTCTCATAGCCATCATCGACAAGCTGTGAGATAGAAAGGAGATTGTACCTTAGCTTGGACACAAGAGCGACATCCTTGAGAATGAACTTGTCGTTCACCCTAATCAATCCAGTTCCTTCAATGTGCCCTTGTGTATCATCTCCGAAGGTGATGAAGTCATCACACGTCGACTGCGTGAAAGAGGTGAACTATCTTGAGTCTCCGGTCATGTCGCATGAACAGCCGGAGTCGACGAACCATGTGTTTTTCCCCCTTCCGCGGCAATCCTGAAAATCAAGAAACAAAAGAACGATGTGTCTCAATACTGGGGTTAGTTAAAATCGACTTGGGAACCCAGTACTGAGACACACGTCTGTGAGTAGTATGCAAAACAGAAGTGCTATCCTTGATCTTATTAGTAGTTCTATTATGAGCAATGGTTACTTTAACATGAGATGCATCCTGTCTAGGAACATGATGAGCATGTGCAATAAATCCTAGTCCAGGTTTCTTGTTTTCTAAATGACCATGTCTCATAAAAGCTCTAAGTTGATTAGATGACATTCTAGCAATATTTTTCTTAGCGTTCTTCAACCTACGCCAACAGAACTCAACTAAATGTCCACTCTTCTTGCAATAGGTTCAATGGTATTTTGTACCACTGGGAGAAGCACCTTTTGCCTCAAAAGAAGGTTGGACAAACCCTGCAGATTTAAAAATAGTTTTTGCAGGTTGGGTTTTGAATTCAACTAAGCCATTTTTCAAGACCTCAATGACATTAGGCTTGGATTTGTCCTGGGTTGAGTTGTATCCTAACCATTGCTTCTTAAAAGGAGTTTTAGACTTGTCTAGAACCATGTTTAACTGTTTTTCACCATTAGAAAATATTTCTAAAGTATTCTTGAGATATGCATTCTCTTTTCCAATATCAACACATGACTCACAGTTCTTGACCTTAACGGCTCTAGCATGTTTCTCCTTAAGAAAAGTAACTTCAAGCTTATAGACTGCACATGAGGCATAAGGCATAGATTCAATTGTGTCCTTAAGCTTGTCATATTTTGCTCTAACTGCTTCTAGAATGTCCTTAACTTCATGTTCACGTTCTAAGCAGAAAGTGCAAAAGCTAGATTTAACATTACCAGAAGCATCCAACTTGCTAGACTCTAAGCATTTTTCACAGGGAGCAGATTTGACATCAATTAGCTCAGTCCTAGCATTTTCAAGTTGATGCAAAGCAATATTATGAGCAGATTGCAGTTTAGACAGTTCGGAGTGCAAAGCATGGCAGGATGAACATTCATCAACATCTAGACTCTTAGCATTCACAAGCTCTAATTTCAAATTCTCTACTTGTGACTCTAGATCCTTGTTCCTAGCCATGGTGAACTCTAAAGCCTTATCTTGACTAAGCAGTTGCTCATACATGTTATCGCATTTAGCAGAAAGAACATCATAGGAGAGAGGTACCTCATCGTCGCCATCGGCGCCGTGAGTCGACCATGAAGCACATTGGGTGAAGTCCTTGGCCTTCCCTTCTTGTCTTGAGGAGCTCCTCCTCCTCCTTGTCCTCCTCGCTCCCGAGTCCACATCGCTCATGGATTGCTCTCCAAAGCGGCAAGGACCCGTGGCGACCTTCATGAGCTTAGAAGCATCATACTTGGGCTTGCCCTTGAGGCTTCTTCCAAGCAGGCTTCTCATCCTTGCGGTTGCCCTTACCTTTCAGCTTGGGGCAGTTTGCCCGGATGTGATATAGCTCTCCACACTCATAGCACGTCACAGGGCCACCTCTCTTTCTGTTTCTAACATTATTATATGTCCGTGTGACTTTCTTGGCTAAAAGGGCTAAATCAGCCTTAGGAAGACTCTCAAACTATTCTTCTTAAATAGCAGATAAACACGCAAGAGAAAAACCAGAAGAAGACTCAGAAGAACCATCAGAAGTTCTTTTCAAAGGATCAGCTACCAAAGCCATGTTATCCTTCTTAGGATTACTGCCTCTCTTGATCTCATGAGTTCTCATGAGTTTTTAGCTTGCTATAAAGCAGCTCCAAAGTGAGATTAGAGAGATCAACGTTCTCCTCTATGACAGTTGCCTTTATCTCCCACTCTTGGTGTTGATTGCAGCCAAGAGGTGGGTGGCATTCTCAGATCGAGAGTACTCAATGTCGACAGCTCTCATCTGATTGATAACCTTGTTGAAGTGAGTAAAAACGTCATCGATGCTCTCGCCAGGACACATCTCGAATTTGTTGTACTCTCGCTTGTAGACCGTCTGGCGCACTTGCTTGATCTGGGACGATCCTCATGGTAAGTTTCGAGGTGTGCCAACGATGTCTTGGTAGCAAGGTTGCAAATCCTATCGTACTCTTGCCTACCAAACCCAGCATATAAAAGATTCTTTGCCTTGTTGTTGTTAGCCAAGAGGGCTGCTGAAGCCGGCGTAGCAACTTCGGGCAAAACGAGCGGGGCTCGAACAACCTTCCATATAGCTTGTCCTTCACTCTCAAGGAAGACTCGCATGAGATTCTTCCAATAGGCATAGTTGAGCCCATCGAAGACATGCGGCTTGGTCGAGTACTTATCCATCGCCAAGTTCAGTGACCGATTAAGATCAAGATTGAACTAACCGAGCTCTGATACCATTTGTTAGACCGAAAAGGCGACTAGAGGGGTGGGTGAATAGGAGGACACTCACTTTTTCATAAAGGTCAGATTCAACATCAATCTCACTCCAATAGCTACAGAAGCTATGAAGATCAATAAACAAGTACAGCGGAAGACTTGTATTGAATCTAAACCAAAACCCCCAGAGCAAACAAGCAACAAGAACTCAAACCCTAGAAATCGGTGTGACTGATGTTGAAAGAGCGGTCGGCCGGGGTCTTGATCGGCCGTGACTTCTGGTGATCGACCGATTCATCGAACAAAAGAACAGCCCGAAAACTCAAACATCAAAACGATCTGACTTTTGATCCGTGAGGGCAAACTCTACGAAACTTAACACACACCTTCTAAAAGATATTAGGAACCTATTCCAATCGGAGATCGTGAAGATCCAAGCCAAAGTTCCTATCTTTTTCAGTTTGAACGAAGGTGGTTCAAAAACCGAGTCAACTCGAAAATAGGATCCAAACACTTGCTCGTGGGTGATTGATGATCAAGATGATCCTAGATGTATTCCCACATGTCACAGCAAGCTAGATCACGGCAAGAGAACAAGCAAAAACTTGAGGATCAAAGAAAGACCACAAATCACCAAATAGAGAGAAAGAAAGCAAATAGACTCATCTTTGAGGGAACTTTCTTTGGATTGATTTGATATGGTATTGGTTTACAACCACTCCATCAATGGAGAACAAAGACTCAATACATGAGCACGAAATCAAATCCAACTCTCTAGAACCCTAACCTCCACTAATCATCTCCCTAAGCAAACTAGGGTTTCAAACACAATGAAAGGGTTGAGGGGGTGCAGCCACCTCCCTCCTCTATTTATAGTGGAGGCTTAGACCTTCTAGAAGATTGAACCCTAATGGGCTCTCGTTAAGGCCCACACACAAACGGGTCACATACGCAAGCATTTTAAAGCACCGTCTTCATCTCTTGACCTAATCCGCTTCACCTTACGCCACCTTGCGCCGTGAGTTGGCAAAAGGTCACCAAGGCGGTATTTGGTAAAATTACCAAAATACCCCTTCTCGATCTTTCTGCAAAGACCGAGTCCCATCTTCGTGAAGCACCTCCCATGCTTCGCCATGTGTAGGTTGATCTAGCGGCTCTCTTCATGTCGGTAAGTCTCTCCCATCTGGCTCCCACCAAAACCACCATGGCACTTGCACCGACCCCCGCGCCACTTGATCCAACCCGTCGCACCGAACTGCTCGTTCGGTCACCTTTGTCCCTCTTGCGCCATGCTTGACTCCATTGACCTCACCCAGCATCCCCGATCGTTCTGGACCTCAGCTTTCCAAGCTTAGTCCCGATCATCCTCGTTGTTGACCGTCATTGACCTCTAAGCAACCTGCACATCAATAGACAAAGAAATCGAATCTGGGAATAAGTTCTTTACAACTTGACCCACGTTAGTCAAAACATGCATCATGCAACACATATGCCATGAAACCATGAACTTGACCTAACCCAAACCACATCACCACTTTAGGCCGATGTTCAAGTCAAAATCGGTCCGATCGCAAAATGGCGGTCGATGCATGACCCGATCTAATCGCCATTTACAGTAGGTCGACCATTGATCGATCGATCGCGCGCTCGATCACAAGATCGCCGACCGCTTGCCGCTTGACAACTTTCCAAACGACGACGAAAACGCTGTTTCAACAAACCGTAAATGACATTGCCAATTATAACATCATCCTAAGATCTCGGGCATATCCCTATGATATCCACAAGATTAAATATCTAAAGGGTAGTTCCGCCCATGACCGAGGAATTGGTTTCTTCATAATCAACTCCTAGACGCTGAGTGAAACCTTGTGCAATGAGGTTTGCTTATTTTTATTTCTCTTTCGAACAAATACCCATTTATGCCTTACGGGGTGCACATAGGGAGGCGTGCGGCTTACAAGCCCAAACACCTCTCTTTTATCCAGAGAGAATAATTCTGTTTCTATTACCTTCTTCCAATCTTCCCAATCTAATCTTTTCTTACATTCAGCGAGCGATGCAGGCTCTAGATCAAGATCGATGATTGTGGCAATTTTCTTTGCAAAATCAATGTCGACATTGGTTGTTGTCTTATTCATAGATTCTCCCGAGGTCACAAAGATTATAGCTATTTCTTCAAGGGTGATTCTTCTAATGCTTCTACTTGCTCACCGCTGCTTCCAATTACGGGGGCAAGTCCCTTTAGTTTACTTTTAGTTCTGATGTGTGCGCACACATCCATGCTAATGTCTCCCTTCATGGGGATGTTCATTTCTAGTATGCCTTTTTCTAAAGGTTCCATACTGGTGCCATGTCTCAACTGGCTCCCCTTCTGGTTCTAGGGAACTTCGGTGATCGCCTGTGTCAAGTTCTTCTTATCCTTTTCCACCAGGCGTCCCCGGTTACTTCAGATTCAAGGGCGCCCGAGTTCTCATCCTTTCTAAGGCCTTAGGACGGAATTAGGGATACCTTTTTCTTTCTTCGATATTTCAACCCTCTCTAGTGCATTGCTTGCAGGCATATGCAACTTTGCCACGCTCTTCAAATTACTAAAGTGGTCAGGCAGTTGATTCGCAAATACTTGCAAATCAATTATCTTCTAAACTTCAATTGTCTTTTGGGCTTCAATTATCTTCTGAGCTTCTCTTTTTGCTTCATTAGTGCACGGGTTATATGCATGGATTTCAATTATCTTCTGGACTTCAATTATCTTTTAGACTTCTCTATTTCCCGATATTTTCATCAAATGGTTGATTTACTCCCCCTAATGACAGGAAATTATCCTCATATAATATACTATCAGCGAATCGGACAGTATGCAAAACTCTCGTCATAGGGTCCAAATATCTGATTATGGATGTTGTCTCATAACCAACGTACATCCCAGACTTTCAGAGAAGGCCCATTGCAGTTCACTGCGATGGTGGTATAGGTACATAAACCTTACAACCAAACCTGCACAGATGAGAGATTTTCGGTGTTGACCCTTGCGCTAGTTGCATAGGTAAATGGATGTTATATGCCGACGGTCTAAAATTGATGAGAGTTGTTGTGTGCAGGACTGCGTGTCCCCAACATGTAGTTGGTAAATTATAATTCTGCAAAAATGTGCTAGTCCATTTTGGATGTAGATATGCGGTACGGAATGCTCATCGTTAATTCCCATTGCCATGCAATAATCATCAAATGCCTTTGAAGTAAATTCTTCGGCGTTGTCCATTCTAATGGACTTTACATGATGATTAGGAAAATTATTTCTAATTTTAATTATCTATGAGATTAGCTCTGCAAAAGCGTAGTTTCTCGTAGACAATAAACATACGTGCGACCATTTCGAGGAAGCATCGATGAGCACCATACAATATCTAAATGGCCCTGACATAGGTTGTATACGCCCGCAAATGTCTCCCTGGATACGATCCAGGAATGTAGGGACTTCATCCTTCGCTTTTAGAGCAGAAGGTTTAGTAATTAATTTCCCAGTGGCACAAGCGAGGCGCACAAATCTTCCTGATTCGGGAAAGTCTTTACATTGATATTATATCCCTGTGAATTATTAATTATATTTCTCATCATTCTAAGAACTAGGTGGCATAATCTATCATGCCAGAGATAGAAAAGTTCAGAGCTTCTAAATACGATTTTCAGGGTAGTGTAGGGCACGGGTGTCTTAATATTAGTGTAGTATAGCCCAGTTTCATATTAAGGAAGTTGTTCTAATACCCCTTTTCCACTTTCTTCACGCTTTATAATGAGCAGGTATTTCTTACCATACTCTTCTTCAGTCTCTACATGGAAACCGTTAGCGCGAATTTTCTTGAGAGTTCTAGTCGATTTTGGGTACAACAAGGCTTCTTTAATGACCAAAGTTGTGCCCATCGGGAGTATAATTGTGGTTCTTCCTGAGCCTATTATATAAGTATCGTTGCCCGCGATTGTCGTAATACTACCAGCATTCTTGCTGATCGACTGAAAGAATTCCGCCTCTCTTAAGATAGTACTCGTTGTGCCGCTACGTGCTAAGCACACTTCCTCCATAAGGCGTCACACGCGTTATAATATATGGTACTTTATTAATATGCAATAGGAAGCAAGCAACACAAAAATAAAATACTTTAGATATCAGAACATATCTTGTTATTATAAATACAGGGAAATTAAGCCTTGTAGGACTCGTCATAAGTATTTAATGCTTTGCTCTCCTAAAGCTTACAACCATTATTCAAAATTCCATCACAATCACAAACTACAAGTGACTGTAAAGAGATCTAAGTGCAATGCGTGCACTAGATCGAATCAGCGAAGTATGTAGAAACTTTTGCCTGAATCTGCTCCATGGCGATCTACTCCTCTTGGGAAACTACGGCTGCGGCCACTGTGATGTCCAAAGGAGGGGTGATGGGGGCTGCTACTGGGCTCTCCACATCTATGAGTGCAACTAATGGTTGTGGACCATCTGTGCCTGTAATGGCGAGATGTGCCTCATGCTGTACTTTGCCCTTTTTCTTATACTGTAAAACATCAATAACTTGTGACCCACGACCTTACCCTTCTTGCCCCTCTCCTTTGTAAGAGGCTTCCTCACCTTGTAGCTTCTAACATTGGCTTCATGGCCAACACATTGCTACTAGGTGGCTGTGATATGTAGTTCTTGCTTAGAACATCATCTTGATCTCTTGCAACTTGCATGATGTTAATCCATTCGGCATACTCCTTGTAGCCGTCTTAACGATAGTTGCGTGTGGATTGCACCGTATTTGGGTGAAAGGTAGAGAGAGTCTTCTCAATATTCTGCTCATCTGTGAAGGAAATCATCATGTGTTGATGGTGTTCAAGTCAAGATCCCGATGTGAATAAAATCATCATGTGTTGATGATATTAAAGTCAAGAGCTTGAAGTAAAGGATGCATCATGTGTTAATGCATATTCAAGTCAATGACTCGGTCTTGAAGAGAAGATGTGTGTCATCAAGCTTCAAGAGGATGCTCAAGGCAAAGGTATGACTAGCTAGGGCTAAGGATGTGTTCTAAGTCTTTTACCGGTCTTGGTGTTTGGATGAAAGACCGGATTGCTAGTATAGGTTGTCGCACTATTAAAAGGGGTCTTGACTAGTAGTTTGAGTTTGTCATGTGTTGATAGCTCGTTGTGCTTGCTCTAGCTCTCGTTAGCTTGTTGCCAATATTTGTGAATGTGCTTTACAAATAGTCGGAACTCATGCATAATCTTTATAGCATGTGACTTTAGTTTGCAAATGGTTTAAGTCTATGTATCTTATTCTTTGTGGTGTGATTCTAAAAGTTGGCAAATGTATTTTGAAACTTGTTGAGAATCTCGCCTTCAATTCTTGTTTGCATCTTGCATCAATTGGCAAATGTGTTTTGTAAATTGAGTTGAAGCAATTTGCAAAGATCATCTTTTGTTTCCTAGTCCAGACCGACCGCAGTTCAACGTCCGGACTAACCGGACCCCGGTCTGGGTTGCCCGGTCATCCTTTTTGAGGAAAGGAGTTTTTGTGTCTTTGCTTGAGGCCGGACTAATCGCCGGTGTAGGTCCAGACTGACCGGACCTCCAGGTCAAAAGACCCGGTTAGCTTTTTCCAGAGAATGTGTTTTTCTAGAAATGCTCATTGTTTTATTGTGTGGTCTGACCGCCATGTGTTGGCTGGTCAGACCGCGCCAACCCAGTCTGACCAGCCATTGGTTGGCGGTCAGTCCGGGTGTGTCCAACAGCTAGTTTTATAGCATGGGAGCATGACCGGTCAGACCGGCCGTTGGCCTGCGGTCTGACCAGGCTTCGTTGATTTTCAGCAGAATCGCTTCCCAACGGCTAGTTTTTGTGAGTGGGCTATAAATACCCACCTTGACCGGTTATGGGAGAGGTTGCTGGTGCCATTACCCATTCAGTTGAGCAAAGAGCAAGCCCTCTCATCTCTTATGTGCATGTGTTGCACTTAGTGAGCTTAGAGAGCAAACCCTAAGTGGATGTGTTGCATTAGGTAGTGGATTGTATATCTATTAAGCTTAGACACTTGATTCGTTCAAGTGAGCGTCTCCGACTTGTTACTCTTGGTGTTTACTGACACCTAAACGGCTTGGAGGAGTTGCGCCGGTGATCTTCTACAAGAAGGTTGTGAGAAGACCCGAGCGGTTGTGAGTGGCTTAGTGCTCACCATCTCTAGAGTGGAGAAAGAGCAACCCCGAGTGGATCGAGGTGTTTGTTCATGTTGGAGCCGGTCCAAGTGGTTGGACATACCTCGGAGGTGTTGGCTCAATTGTGGAGCCAGTCCAATTTAGTTGGGCTTACCTCAACGTGGATTAGGGGAGGCCGGTAAGTCTCCGAACACCACGGTAAAACATCGTCATGTCATTGTGGTTTGCCTTCTTGTGCTTTACTCTATTGCAATTTACATTCCTAGAATTAAATTTCTTATATGTCTTTGTATGATTGCTATCATTATCAATAATCTTATATTGTTGGTGCACTTAGTTGAGACTTGTTGATTTAGATTTTAATTGTGCAAAACTGAATTGATTTACAATTCCACATAAAACTCGGTTTTAGCCAAACAAGTTTTTAAAACCGCCTATTCACCCCTCTCTAGTCGACCTCCTCGATCTTACAGTGGGGCGTGGCGCCGGTGTTGCGACATGCGGGCCGTCGGTCATGCGAGGCCGGGCCGAGCGGCAGTCGACGGCGCTACCCACCCCCTTCCCCTTCCTTTTTTTTCTTTGCTTCGGGCGGTGCCGTGGCCGTGCGTGGTTCTAGGCCGACGACGCGGTGCCATGGTTGGCGCTGCTCCTGGCGGGCGCGGTGGTGCGGCTGCGTCTTGGCTATGGCGGCGGCGGTGCCTCGGCTCGCCGGCGTGGCTTTGATCCGGCGTGGTGGTGTGGCCGAGGGCTCGCCAGAGGCGGCAGCGGCGGCGCGGTGCGCGTCTGTGAAGCGGCGACGGTGCACGCGGCGGGCTGCGGCCGATCGCAAGATGCAACATAGTGGAACCCGTCGCGAGGCGTGTCGGCCGAGCATGGCGTGGTCGCGGCGGCTCTACGCGCTATTCGGGCGGGCGCTGGCGAGGGGCGATGGAGGTGGCGCGCGATGCGGAAGACTTTGGCTCAGCACAGGTGGGTGCGCCGATCATCGCGGCCAGGGCGATGACATGTGACGGCACTTTCGGTGGTGTGGCGACAACGGTGTAGTCGCGGATCGCCGGAGCGGCGCAGCAAAGCCATGCGCGCTGCGCGCTGGCTTCGAGTAGTGGCGGTGGTCGGCCCGGCCGGCCGCAGCTCACTGTCGCGAGTCAACTGCGCGCCTGCCGTAGAGGCTAGTCACAAGATACTGGCGCGGTGGTCGGCGCACAGCATGCTAGCGACTTCGGGTAGACGACGGCGCGGCACCAGTTTTTCTTTTACCATTCATGCAACGATCTACAGTGCAATCAACATCCTCTCTTTCATACGATCTACCGATCAGCTTGGCTGACGACTTCAAGTCGGCTCGCGGTACATCAGAGTGGATTTGCACCGTAGAAAAACAATCTAGAAAGCAACAATTGCGGAATTGAAAACGATCTAGAAAAGTGATTCAATCTACGAGCATCGTGCTACGACGGTTACCTTTCGATTTGAGTAGAGTAGGCCTAAAGGTAGGCCGGAGTCGATCGTACTAATAACGTGTTAAGGAACCGTCGCTGGTGAGTCCAGTCCGAACGATCACTTCGTAGACAAGTGTAGAATCGCTTAGAACAATACATAAATACAAGTACAGAATAGTAGATTGAACATAGAGATATAGGGGGGACTTCTTGCTTCACTTTATTGCTCTTCTCATGATCAACCTTTTACAATAACTAACACCCTTTATTTATAGTCTAGAGATTCTACTAGAATTTTAATAGAGTGTTCACTTATGAATCGGCTGCTGGACCAAATCCGTGGCTTCCCAAGAGTAAAAACTGGCCGGTGCATTGGAGGCTTCGTGTTCAAGTTTCAATGCACGCCTTGGCTTATTTGAGCTATATCTGGTAACGGGTTGAATACGTTGTTGCAAGAACTGTAACTCTTGAGTATCGTCGATAACTTTATGAAGGCATCTTTTTTTGTCGTTTGGGATGGCAAGCTGAGCTCGAGTTAGCTCAGGCCCAAGTTTGAGCACAGGCTGAGAATGATTTGCGCTTAGATGGCATCGTACAACGGCCGGCGGTGCTGCCACCACGAGCCGCCGAGCGTCCATCTCGCTCGCTCGTTCCCATGCATGCACACTGATTGGCCGCGCGCGCACGCTACGTCCAACTCAATTCACCCCACCGCTCGACCAGAGCTCGTTCTCGCACCCCCATCTCCCGATTCGCCGCTGGTGGTGCCGTACGTACGTGATGGACAGCGCGCGCCCGCACTAAATTAATCGAGGCAGCGCGGCGGAAACGTCCGCCGGCCGACCCGCATGACCGCATGGCTTACCACAGCGCGCACGCGCACCGGCACCGGCCCGTCAACGTCGCGGATGTTCGTGCGCCGTTAGTTGCGCGCGGCTGGTCTCGCAAGGATGCTCCCGTTCAAACAGAGCAGCTGCATTGGCTCCATGCGGTGGGGTTCGCAGCGGCGGTGCGCCAGTAGGATCCTACGCGGCTGCGCGTCTTTGCGAGGCTGGCCGTGTTGGGGAGAGGCAGGTCGAGGGACGAGGGGGAAGCAGAGCAAGTGCAGGGCACTGAGGGCAGCAACAGAGCAGCTCAGTTGCTCACTTCCTTGTAGAAGTAAGGGCACACGGGGAAAATTATTGAACTTTTTAGAATGTTGAATAGAAAAGTGTAGATGTCACGGTAAACATGGTAACTATGGATGTATGCAGTGTTCTGTGTAGGTGGTCATTCAGTAGAGACAGCCCAAGGTGAAGGTTCTTTTGTTAGGTTAACAACTCTGAATATCTGCGTAGTTTATCGGTGCTTTTGTTAGGTGATGTTTGAATAGTCTTGGAAAATGAGGTTTATGCCAGACTCCTACGGCTAAAAGCCTAAAACCAATATGGGAAAAATATGGAAACTCTGTAGAAAATTATTATTTCATTAAGAGAGAGGGACAGTGTCCAAATGGAAAAAAAACGCCAATATTTCTAGAAAAACTTATAATTGTCCCTCATAGAACTTAGACAAGAGCATTAACTCAAAACATACACTACATGCTAAACTGTCCTAACAAATCAGCATGCTAACATTAAGACATCTGTAGGGTCAAATTTTACATCCAGTTAGTAGAGTGTTAATCTATTTGAATACGGCCCCAAAAAGTGGGTTATATAATTGAGATTTTTAGCTCGTATTCTCACACGTTGAAACAAGGGTGGGTGCATCCAGATGGTAAGTGACATCTTTTTTTTTTTGCCCCTGTGGCCCCTTGGTCTTGTATAGCTGTATACTTGGTGTGGAAAATTCGAAAGTACTAATTGAATAACTGATCAATACACATTTCAGATGTTTGAACCTCTAACGCCTCGTTTAAAATAAGTGGTTCTTATATGAATTTCATGATGGCAGCTCAGATGTTTCTGCTGTACCAGTTTTAGTACTGCGTGTTTTGCTACCGGTTTGTGAGACTGCCATTGTCTACAACTAAAACTGCAATGGGTGCTGTTCCTCTCAAGAAAAAAAAGCATTGCACAGAATTTTACAGACAGTGCCGAATACATAGTCCCAAACTGAAGAAACCGATGGGTTGAATGTAGACGTGGAATCCCTGGAACCCATTGTTGTTGATAACCATCCACAGCGACCTGCATAATACTAGTGGCGTACACCATTAATTCATCACTCCTCGGTTAAGTGCTGTAGAAAAACAGTAGCAGTACGGTTTGAAAAAGAAAACCTTTTGCTTCAGAAACGTGCAGCTCGTCTTCTCTGCAACAAAGCCTGTACAAGCGACATGCCTCCACGTCGTCGCCCTCGCACCCTTGGAACACATCTACTCCGGGGGAAAAAAACATCTTTGTAGCACCTACTCGCTGCCCGGTGGCCCCGCACGCCTGCCTACTGGCGACTGACCCCCTCCACTCCACTGCGATGGGCCGCGCCCCCACCGCGTGCCGCGGCGCCTGCGCGGCTCCACCTCACTCGCAGCTGCGCCCCGTTCGCACGCATCAGCTCAGTTCGTCTTCCTCCGCGCTCTGCGGAACCGCACAGGCAGGCAGCCCCCGTCACCTCGCGTCGGTCCAGCGTAGCAGGGCAGGGCAAGCCGACCTGCCCCCCTCCATTATTTATGCTATTTCCGCGTCCCCCACCCTCCGCTTGAATTTTTTTAAATAAAATTATTTTACAAAAAATTATAAAAATAAATAGTCGGTTTTTTTATTATAAAACTAGGCTATTGTCGCTATTTGGCAGTGGCAATAGGATCATGTCGCCATTTCAACTGACGGCAGAGATTTTAATTTTGTTAATATTAAAATTTTGAACAACTGTCATTTCAAATGGCGACAGAAATCTCTCGCGTCTCTGTCGCCATTCCAAATGACGACACAATCTATCCTATAAAAGACTATAAAATTCTAGCATAACTCACTTTCATTCAGAAAAAAGAGAGAAGGTGGAGGGAAGGGAGAGGAGCATAGGAGTAGAAGGGATGAGAGAAGCTAGCGAAACGTTACCCGTCCGATTATCCACCTTTTAGGTAATTTTTTTAACCGAATGTATTACATAGTTTTAGATATACGGTTATGTAGTGTAGTATGTTGTACATAATCATTTTCAGTGGGTAGTTTAGTTTTAAATATGTGGTTAATTGTGAAAATCTTGTTTACGGTGCAATACGTCAAATATGTCGGACGCCACCAACTTTAAAATTTACTACGGTTAGGGGACTATTCTTGACGTGGGGATGGATTTGTTTTATTTTCAATCGGCGAACGTAACCCTAACAAGACCATAGCAGCGTACATGGGACGCTGTGATACGGTGGTTGTTCCACACATTCGATTTTGGATCATATTGTGCATGATCTAATATTGAGTTATTTTGCCAACCGAGCACCATATGACGCATGTTGGGAGTTAGTGCATGGTAATCATATGTACGCAGGGCGAGAGAGGAACGGTGGGATTCCGTCCTTCTGACCCAGGCATATGTCAAGTCCACTCTTGCATCGGTGGCTGAACAATAAAGGGGTGGTGATGCCCAAAAAGAAGTCGGTGACTCTAGCCATAGCGTGGCGCACACAATGGTCAAAGGTCCGGGAGAGTTGCTGATCCTATCGATGAAGGCCCTGTGGAAGGAGCTCCTTCAGCCAGGCAAGCTAGTGGGCTTGCTGACGAGGGTGAGGAGCTGGAAGACCTAGTGCAAAGGATGAATCTCAAAGACCAGGACCACATAGCAATGTCAGAAGATGAAGGATCTGACGACAAGGATGTTGTGACCAGCAGACGGGTCCATCCGAGTGGAAGACATACCAGTTCGACAACCTCGTCGTTAACGACCGTGTGTTATGGGAGTACAACTAGAGCGAGGTCAGGCAAGGAGCTATGTACAAATGCAGGAAGGCCGTGCAGGAGGCGATCAAATTCTGAGCCTTGTCGGTGCGACCTACATTCACAGTCATCAAGTCTAACCCAATATGCTATGACATGAAGTACGACATAGAGGGACGCCCTTGACGAGTGTACATATTTCAGCCGAAGTGGGACACCTATTGAAAATACTCTATAGTGATCCCTCACACATGTGTTGTTCCTGAGTCAATGCAGTCCCACAGAAACCTATCATCAGGCTTCATCGCCAACATCATATACGGTGAGACCATGGATAATCTATATTTTGAGCCACGATTCATCTTTCGAGCGATTGAGGCAAGGTTCTAATACACAATCAGCTATGCCAAGGCGTGGAGGGCAAAACAGAAGACATTACAGAAGGCATTAGAATCAAGGTTCGGTACGTTCGAGGACTCCTGCCATAACCTCCTCGAGCTACTCCGAGGGATACAAGACAGGAATCCTGACACTCATATCGACATTCAAGATTCCACGCATTCGAAGTGGGGCAATAAGATGGTACTGAAGCGAACATTCTTCGCCTTTGGTCCATGCATCAATGCATTCCGGCACTGCCGTCCAATCTTGTGCGCGGATGACACATTTCTGACTGGATAGTACAAGGGCCAAATACTGACTGCAATAGTGACGGACGGGAAAGGTTGACCGACGATAGGTACAACGCATCAGAAACGACATGGACGAAGTAGAAACCGGACGTCGTATGAAGAAGTGATCCATTTGTAGGGAGTCTGGGCACACCTTCAATAGATGCCCTACGAGAAATCCATAGGACGAATGAGACATCGGCAGTCTGAACGTCGCCACGGGGACCTCATCCGATCGCCCCACGCGAGACAGTCCACATGCGGACGTTGAGGTCGCGACAATGGGAAGGTGTAAGTTCAAGCTCCATTAGTTTAGTTTTGGTGATTAATGACAAATATATGTGAGACTAACATTTTTGTTGACTATGATATTATTTAGTCTCATTTGGATGAAAAGGTGAAAATCATGGAGGTATGCATTTGACATCATGTTCTTATATCTTGTTACATTTCTCGGATTCAAAATATAGGTTGAACTCCACTAATAGTTTAACTTGAGTATGTGCGTATGTTCTATTACACATTCGTGTATGCACACATTTAGGGGGAGTTCACTCTATGTTTTGTGGTTTCATTAGTATTGATCTATATTCTTTATCCACATATATTGAGGATCTCTATTTTGAAACATATCCTTTGAGTATATAAAACTTATGTAGTTCATATATACTCATATTGCTTTATATCCAATTATTTGCAAGGTGTTAAGGGACTAACGTGTGTGCTAAGATGTTTAAAGGCTTAGTCCTGAATTATGGATGACAACATGGAAATGGCAATTCAAAGACAATAGAGAAATCATGACTAGTGGCCCGAAGTTTATTTTGTGGCATTTTTGTTATGCATTGCATTTGTTTGTGCTTCTGGAATTCTATTCAAAAAAATTGGTATAATTGCAAGTGATGTGCAGTATTACTGCAAGTCGGTAATACTGAAATCCACATAGCGGTACGTGTTTTCCAGAGTGCATATTTTTAAAAGTTTTCTTGAAATTCCAAAATTGGTATGACCGCATTTGATGAGCAGTACTACCGCAAGTCGATAGTACCGAAATCTAGTTGGTGGTATGTTTCTAACAGAAAGGTTGTTTTTGGGATTTTTCTTAAAACCTTAAATCAGTATGACCGCAGTTCTTGAGCAGTATTACCGCAAGTCGGTAATACCGAGTTTTATATGGTGGTACGTTATTTCTAGAAAGGGCATTTTTCTTGTGATTTTGATCATCTGGAGCGGTATTACCGCCGTGCGGTAGTACCAATTTATAGTTGGCGGTAGTACCGCACCTTTCTAAAACGGCTAGTTCAGAAGCATTTAATGCAAATATATTTTGGTATTTAATGATATAATCTGTAACACCTCAGCCCAACTTGAGCCTACAATGCTACTAAAAACATAACAGAAAACTAAGCTAAGATTTTTCTCTAAATTTTCGATAGAGTCTCCTTTAAATCTTTGACCATAAAGGGAGTTCTAGACATCTAACAAGAATATGAGCAAGATATTTCATACTATTTCTGTTATCTCAATAAGATTGTAGCAGTCAACTTGTTCTAGAGAATATCTAATACACAAACCATACTATCGAAGCAAACCTTTTTTAACAAGGGTATGCATCCACAAGTCATCCTCGCAAAACACACATGTATAAATCACTTTTAAATTTCAACACTTCACCAATTAGCAATGCTCACATTAATTTAGTACACACTAATTCCAATCTAGAGGTTATCATAAACCATTGACGATTATTCAATTATGGAAGAATTTATGGTACTTTCTCCATTTGCATTCCCACGAGCGCATATAAGATCATCAAGTAGCCAATTAAATAAAATTTCTAGATTATTATCTACTAAGACAACAGTCGAACACATTCTTAACTTTCTCTTCCTACACAGTTATCCACTCAGACCAAACAATCCAACAGATCTAGTAAACTAAACAATTTTAATGATCAACCATTTCATCAATGTTCCACAATTATTAATAACTTTATTGATTCCAATTAGGTATAGCCATACTCATAATCACAGCTCATCAAGAACTACTAGAGGACAACATCAACTTAATTGATTTCACTTCTAAGGATACTCGTTAAGATTAATTATGCACCACACCATTGACCCAACTTGATACCCACACCATATCAATTTTTCTTCTATGCTTACAACTTATCATTTAACACAACAAAACATTACAAAAGAATTTTGACACTTTCTTTCTCAAAGAAGAAGTACTAAACTTCAACATTCCAACTACTCCAAAAGAAAATGCGTAGAGTCAAAACTTTCTTCAATGAAGTTTGTAAAAGACAATTTCCATCATCCAAAATACCAGATGAATAACCAGGTCACGTTTTCCAATAAGAAATATAGAACTCTCATGAAAAAGAACAATAATTACTTTATAAAACAAAATAGAGACCAATTGAAAACCATCAACTACTTTGTAACCATTATCCAAAGAATGGTCATCAACCGCAAGCGGTCGTAATCATAATAACTAAATACAACTCAAGGAAAAACAACTTTTTAAAGAAACTCATTCCCAACCTTTGTAACTAAATTACCCGAGAAAAACCCTTCGCTATTCCCAAACCACGAACGGTGGTACAACATGGCCACGATAACGATTTCTACCTCTCGGCTTCGACTAATATCACACATAACAACCATATAATCAATTTATAAGCATACAAGATCATCTCATAACATAAATCATCAATACAACTTATCGGAAACGTAAATGCAATGCCTGACCCATCCCATCCTACTGTGCACAGTGTGTCAATTTAATAATTCAACTACCATGGACCTAATGTCCGCTCTAATACCAACTATAACACCTCAGCCCAACTTGAGCCTAGAATGCTACTAAAAACATAACAGAAAACTAAGCTAAAATTTTTCTCTAAATTTTCGACATAGTCTCCTTTGAATCTTTGACCATTAAGGGAGTTCTAGACATCTAACAAGAATATGAGCAATATATTCAATTACCAAATCTTAAAACATAGCCATAAACATTTCCATGAAAGCATCAACTCTATTACAAAGTAAACAAAATACACTTCAAATGGTGAACATAAATAATACCGAAAGATTACGTTCTAGAATTCCCCATTTAAACTTAAGTTGCTGATTTATTAAGACTGGTGTTTATTGAAGTGAAGAGTGCATCAGATGATTCTAGCTCTTTCTATGCATGACATCCTCACACAGGGTACCTAAAATAAATAAACAAGCAACAAGCGTGACTTCAGGACTCAGCAAAGTACAAATAAAACAATAGACCAAACCTCATAAACAAACTTTATTTCTAACCCAATCAATCATCCACAACAGTATCACAACAATTCAACTATCATTGTCATACAATGCAAATGCCACAAATGCACATACTTTTCTCTTTGCATATACTGGTAATGCGGAGTATGCATCTGTCGATGCATACCCATGCCTGTGCCTTCTAGCACAAAGACCTCAAGCCCACATTTCACGAGTGTAGGGACCTCATGCCCATCTAAAACATGACGGGGACCTCAAATATATCAATACTTGGCTACCACGTAGTCCAAAACTTAAGGATAATGTAATGATGCACATGAGCCACTACACTTAATCAACATGCGCATGTAATAGCAACTGTAAGGCTATGAGTAAGAATTCACATTCGTAAAGCATTAACATTCCATGAATACTAATTCATCACATCCATACAACAAACTTAAGATGAAGCAGACAAATTAATATTTATATACAAAAGACCTTACAGTCAAGCTTGTTTACAGGAGTGCCACGCAGGGCTAACAACAAAAAGAACTCTTGCAGCGGAACAAAATACAACGCGGAGCCACTCGGTGAGCCACAGGCTATCGAGTGGAGGACGTCCCCTAGTCCACGAGGTCTTCAACGAACTCCTCCTCGTAGTGCTCGGAGCACCCGGTGAGGTCTTCGGCTGCTGATTAACCAGAGGGCACAAGCCATAAGTACTTTGAGTGTACTCAGCAAGCCATAGGAAAAATGAATGCAATAACATTTATGCAAGGCTTGACAAAGAAAGCTTTATGGTTAGTTTGCATAAAGCAATATTTATTGTAAATACATTAAGTAGATTGCAAAGCACAAGTTGAAAAGATAATACATAAGTAAACAAGTTCTTTGAAAACATCCCACGACCACCCTGGTCATGAGCCAAACTACTACTCGAATCCAAACCACAATTTTTAGAAAGATCTACCCCTTGCGTGAAAGAATCGGGCATGTCCATAACTGAGGACGAGACTATTCGAATATATTTTACACTTTGCAGAGGTTATGCACTTTACCCACAAGACACAAAGTCCTCTAGTTGGTTGGGCACCCGTCGATGCCCCTACTCACTTCCTTTGGTAAGCAGTCTAGAACTCGTGACAAGGCCTTTACAAAGGCCAGTCCTGACTTGGTTCTGCCCACTAAGGTTTCGCCATGCTTAGGCCCCCTCTTGCACCATTTCGACCACCACGACAGAACCGCATTAGGACTTCGCTAATTAGTTGGCCAGGACCACCCCATTTTGGACTTGTGGTTGCATGGGAGTGACCCAGATCGATGCCGTACAAGGTTAAGTCCTTAGTTGGCTGCTCAGGTGAGTCGGACCACAAACCCAGTGCGCTTAAGGCACCCACTACTCACCCCTTGACTTCTCGCCCGAGCATAAAATGGTTTTGTGTTCAACCAGCCCAAAGACCACCCTAGTCCTGGGCACACATCTTTTAACAGCAGTGGCATTGCCATGGTTCCATAGCTCATTAGACAAATTTAGCATTTGTTGGGTTCAACCCGGCCAGAGGACCACCCTAGTCCTGGCACACAAATTTTAGTTAAAGCGATAACAAATGTCGTGGCCTCACACAGGGCCACACTTCATCTTAATCAGCTACATCGGCCGCTACTACACAAGCCACAACCGGTGCGCTGGGGGTAAGCTAACAATGATGATTCATGGTGAGAACGATGTCTACTCAAGCATGGCTAAGCAAACACGATACCCATGTTGGTAAACAAGAATATCCAACTAAGATAACCCATCCTACGGATTTCCAAGGGTACATGTCAACATGTTGCTTTCAATTATCCAAGGAGTCATAAGACAAGTGGGTGTTGTAACTACTCCCGAAACCATTTTATAAAACTAGCCATGTACGCTCATAACAAAACAATATACTTTTTGCAAAATGGGTTCAACATGATCAAAGGCTTCTGACTTGCCTTCACTGAAGAACTGAGGGTCTTCTGCTGAGAAAGCTGGGTCCAGGAGGTCTTCGGAACAGCCGGATCCTACACATACGAACAAGAACCAAGTAAATAAAACGAATCCACAAAATTCCAACGAAAGAACCAAATCAAAGCCAAAGAAAAACACAGGATCAGGGCGAAGATAGAAACTTGATTCACTGAATCGGAGCTCCTATCGAAGAAGAAAAAGCTCAACCGAGGGAGGTTCAAGGTTCTGGGAAACAAAAAGGAGGCAAGAGGCCTCTCCGGTGCTTTATATAGGCACAGGGAGGTCCAGGGAGGAGGACGGTGCATTTGTGACGACCCAGTCTTAGGGCACCCGAGAGATCCTCCAGGACCTCTGGAAAGTCCACCAGGACCTCCCAGAGGTCAGCAAGAGGACCTCTCAGGCCCACAAGACCTCCCAGGAGGTCCAGCGAGACCTCCTGGAAGTCCAGGAGAACATGACCCGAGAGAGAGGGTCTTTGAACCGAGGAGCACCCACGACCTGCCATAGCCCCACGTGGAAATAAATGAGGAGGTCCGAGGGCGCACCAAGACCTCCCACGACCCTCCGGAGGAGGTCGTGGAGGCCTAGGTCCACTTCAGAACCCCACATGTTTTTCCCAACGTGAGATCATGGAGGACCGAGCCTGCTCCAAGGTCCTCTGTGAAACCTGAGCTAGTCCCAAGGATCATGGCTAGCTCTTCACAGCACAAACACATAGGTGGTGACATCCAGAACACACCTTTATTTATACAACATGTTAACAAAGTCGTTTACAAGGTGGCCTTGGGCCAAACATAAATACATAAAAGCAAAAGAGAGCAAAAGAAAGCACGAGAGTCCATCAACACGCCACAGGCAGCTGACTGGAGGGCATAACCTAGCTGCTTCGATCTTCATCACTGCCAATATCTTCTCCTGGCAAAATTTGTAATGAGCAAGAGTGAGCACAACAACCGTGCTCGCAAGTTACACCCGTGGGTTAACAATATGACATGCATAAATGGATAATCAAAGGATGGCATAATAGGGTGATCTTGCACAAAGCCAATTTTCTTTCAAATACCATTACTAAGTTCCAAAGGTGTCTTTCAATAGATAAAATTCATTTTACCAAAACAATTTTTCAGCTTGGATAGCATTCATCATTATTTGGTGAAGGATACCCCCGACATTAGGCTCCTGCCCAAACCCATGGGACGGCGGTCCCAAAACAGATTTGAAAATCATTTTAAATTCCCAAAGTCAACAACTAACTTCAAGTGGCCTTTGCCAAGACGCCCTTGACCGTGGACACGGCTATTCAATAGATTTAACTCGCAGAGGTTGTGCACTTTACCCACACGACATGAGTACTCTAGTTTGTCCCAAGATTCGTCAATACCACCTCTCACTTCCAAAGGTAAGAGATCTAGAGCTCATGACAAGGCCTTTACAATGCATTGCTCCACCACACCTTTCCTTGCTAAGGTTTCACCCCTATGGATAGCCATCCGTGAAGCCCCTCTTGCACCAATGGGAACAATGGGTCATCAAAGACCTCTAGCCAACAAGACCTCCCACACCACCAATGGAGCAAAGATGTAGTGGAGTTTTGCAAATTATTCACCAGTCCCACACCCCATTCTCGAGACATGTGGTTGCACGATTGTGGCATAGCCCATTATAGGCATGGCATTGGTCGCTCAAAGACCGGTCCTCAAATGACTAGGGCGACTTCCACAAACCCAAGGGCATCGATCTACCATAAGGCACGATCCTGCATCAACTTGCACCAACCAAGTCAACCAATTCGCCCCAGTCAAAAATCCATTTTCATACTTTGCTTCCCCAGCAATACTTTCATACCTCCATGACAACCCAATGCCATGGTAAAAACATTTAAAACATTATTTGGTTATGTTGGTAAAGATTTCCCCAAATCAATAGTTTTGGTCTAAGCATAACTGAGCATATGTTTTTCAAATGGTCTTGACTCATACTACTGTATTAGCCAAGTTTGACCTAAAGGTGACAATGTGTTCTGTACCAAACCAATAGAGGTCATACAAAGGAAATGGGTATAACTATAAAGTTAAAACTGGTATTGAACTAACTTGATAAAAATAAGCATGTAGTACACATTAAAACAGAACATAATTAGTTTAAATTACTGGGTGCAATATGATCAAGAGTGTAACTTGCTTTGCTCACTACTTAGAGATTCTTCTTCTTCAGAGCTTTCGGATTCCCCGGAATCTTCACAATCTACATATATATAGAAGGCAAATTCAAAGAAGATTCAAACAGAGATCCAATAAAGATCCAAATAAAGAACCAGGAGAACTCCAGAGAAATCTCAAAAACCCAATTAACAGAAGAGCATTGTATTTAGATTAGGTTCTTTTGGAGAAGGTCTAGCTTACCAGAGGAAAAAGGGGTCTTTGGAAAAAGGTCCCGAAGGCGTGACCTAGGCAATGGGCAGAGAAGTCCCGAGGCCAAAATGCTTGCGCAAGGTCCGGAGAGAAGATCCTCACACGAGCACCACAGAATTCCAAAAGAAACCCACCAGAGAAGGTCCTGTGAAAGACATGGCCAGCTCAGGTAGTGGTAAACACAAAGGTGGAGGAGATCATCAAAGAACTTACCAAGGATAAGCAGCAACGGGTGAAAGGGAAGGTCGTAAGAACCAAGCTCTCCCGGGAAGGCCTCTGGTCCAGAGCCGAGAGAGTGAAAATGGAGAAGGTGGAGTGGTGGAATTTCTTAGACAAGTTGTAGTCAAAGTGGTGAAGAAAACTAGAAATACACGAGTCCAGGATAAGTATGGAAATGGGTCAAAGGTAGGTAGTGGCAGGGCAGGTGTCACCACCACCCTGGTTAAAAGGTACGAGAAAGGACAATGTATGTTGCTTGGGAAGGAACAAAGAAAAATGTCAGGGTACGGTTAAGTGACCCAATTCAAAGTAAAACACCACGTATATGGATGCATTTAATGTGACAAGACCCGCATTAAATGCTCAATATAATAATGTGGCGGAGGAATTGAGAATGGTTAAGACTGGCAGATGGGGCCAGTCAATTTAGAAACAGTCGGGTCAAAATAGGGAGGTCTTGACCCACAATAGAGGTCCTCGAGGAGGTCCGAGCGGCTTAGGAGGTCCTAAGCCCAAGGACGGGAAGGTCTAAAGATTGAGGAGGTCTAGACAGGGGGAGGTCTGGACAGCGGGAGGTCCTGACGGTCAGGATCTCACCAAGGGTGGTCTCAAGGGAGGTGCAGGCGGTTGGATCTCCAAGAGGAGGTCCAACACCAAGACCAGCCAAGGGGAGGTCCCCAAAGAAAAACAACGCGTGAGGAGGTCTGGGCCCTCGGACTTAAAGCGAGGGGAGGTCCAAACCATTAGATTCAATACAGAGGGGAGGTCTGAACCGTTCGATTCAGACCAAAGGGAGGTCCACGAAGGGACATAGCGCATAGAAGGTCTAGACCCTTGGATTGGAAATGGGAAGAGGTCTGGACCGCTAGATCCAGCACAAGGGAGGTCCTTTCGGCCAAGAAAGGATATCCAAGGGGATTTACATGAATTCAGGAGGTCCGCAGGTGAACAAGAAGCTCACTGGAACACACAGATGTCCCAATGAAAGGAGGTCGGGCATAGAGAGGCGCCAGACAAAGAAGAGGTTTAGACTTAAGAAAAGTCTGAACAGAAAAGAGATCTGAACCCTAAGAGATCCAAACCAACAAAGAGGTCCAAGTGACTACTTTCAAAAGAACAAGCCCGACGTAGGAATACGTCCAAGCAAGAGAAGGTTTAAGCCTCACGGGAGGCTTAACCTCACATGCCACTGGGGAGGTCTAGACCACAGAGGAGGTCTAAACCTACACACCCAAAGAAGATATACTAAGGGAGGTCTCTGGGCACACCAAAAGGAGGTCTCGAGAATTCAAACCTCTCCAACCGAACCAAACTTGCAATTCTCATTAAAATAAAATAGCTTTAATTTATTTTACACATTTAAAAAGGATTTAGAAAATCAGAATGTTACAGCATTTAATGCACACGACGGGAGCAGGTAAAGGAATGAAATGAGCAGGTAAAAGAGGTGACCAAAGAGGAAAAGACAAGGTATAGTGGAAATGATAGCATTTAATGTAGCATTAAATGCACGAAGACTTTTCTCCCCCACGGTACTGAGACCTGAGAGGGCGGTCCCACAGAAGAAGTGGTCATGACCAAGAGGATGGTCTTTGCAAAAAGACCAAAGAGGAGGTCACTACCGCGAGGGGAGATCATGACCCAGAGGGAGGTCCTGGCCTCAAGAGGGTGGTCTTTGCAAAAAGACCGAGGAGGTCCCGACCAAAGGAGGTCGCGGCTAAATGACAAAAAGAGGAGGTCGCGACCTCAAAGGGAGGTCGTTACCCAAAAGGGTGGTCTTTGCAAAAAAAAGACCAACCGAGATGGTTTTTGCAAAAGACCAACAGGGTCGTCTTTGCAAAGAGACCACAAGGACGGGGAGGTCGAAGACTGTCCGAAGCGCGCGCCTGAACTCAACTTGATCTGATCGTCCGATCTTAATCGGGCGGCCCAAGCCAGAGGTGAAGTTTGGACTGCTTGAATAGCACAAAACATCGGCCCGTTCAAGCACAATCGGACGGCTCGGACTAAGCGCGCCCGCGCGAGGGGAGAGAAAAGAGGTTGACGGCGGGGAGGTCTAGACCCTTGGATCCAAACAAGGGGAGGTCTGGACCCTTAGATCTAAATAAAGGGAGGTCTGGACGGTCAAGATGAAGCCAAAGGAGATCTCGATGGTCAAGACCAACGCAGGGGAGGTCTCAACGGTCAAGATGGAACCAAAGGAAATCTCGACGGCCAAGACCAACGCAGGGGAGGTCTCAACGGTCAAGATGGAACCAAAGAAGATCTCAACGGCCAAGACCAACGCAGGGGAGGTCTCAATGGTCAAGATGGAACCAAAGGAGATCTCGGAAGGAGAAATTCAACCCAAGCGATGGATTTCAAAAATCAAGGACATTTGAAACACAAACCCGAGCTGGGAGCACCTCGGGGGTGGTCGTGACCCAAGAGAAGGTCATAACCGAAGGAAGGTTTAAACAGATAAGGAGGTCTAAACCACGAAGAGGTCTAAACAAAGAAGGAGGTCAAAACGGGGAAAAGGTCAGAAGAGGTTAAGGGAGGTCCAGAGAGGCCTGAATGAACAGAGAGAAAAGAAAGCAAGATCAGAACTCGAACAACTCCAGAAAATTGGGATGTTACAACATTCCATAGCATACAACATTACATAAAAAATACATAACTATCTATGCTCCTAAGCGCAACCCAAAACATCGTTTCCCTCTGAACATCGTTCTGTCCCAAAACAGAGTAGCCACCTTCCGGAAATCATAGCTTTCCTTCTGTTTACCCAAAAATGTTGTTCTTGGATTTTCTGGAAAGATTACAGAATTATCCACATTAGTCTAGTTGGTTAGATTTCCTAATTTTATCATTCACTATTTTTATTAAACAGATTATTACGACTGCCAGAATCTAGCAGATATTCTGGACAGCAGAACTAAAATATTCGTAACTTTCAATACGTTTATCCAAAAATTATATTTTTGAGTTCTCTGTAAACCTTATGAAAGCACCTACAATATTCATGTTGGTGGGATCCTCTAATAATTTCGTTAACTAATTTTTATCCTCCAATTACTACAACTTGTCAGAATCCTGATAGAACCTATGGATAGCAGTGTCGTAAAATTCATAACTCAAGATCCGCTCATCCAAACGACGTGATCCAGGATTCTATGGAAATCTAGAGACATTACCTACAAATATCTAGGAGGCTACATTCCCATATTTCGCACCGAAATTACCCAAAACTACAGAGCAACAGGACCAACAGATTTTACCGATCTACCCAAACAGATTCTACTAATTGATAAATAGAAAAGAGGCAAAAGAATTGTCACCCATAGAGATAAAAAGGATGAATGCAAGAACCCAGCGATCCCCACTCCTTACTCTCTTCCTTCTTTTCTTTCTTTCTTCCCTATCTTCCTTCTTCCTTCTTCCTCTTCTCCTTTCTTTCCCCTTCCCCTTCCTTTACTTATGGCCGGCAACTCTCAAGGCAACAGAAAATGGCGCATGGGAGAGGTGCTACAGTACCGGCGGCGCTATAGTACCGTGGGCGGCACTACAGTACTGGGAGGCTAGGGTTTAGGGTTGCTACCCCTTTGACCCATTTAAGTGGCTGAATCCCCCTTTAGGCTGTGGGCCGAAAGCCCACTTCTCCCACCAAATTCTCTAAATTTCAGAATTAGCTCTTGATTACTTACTCTAATTTGTTGATTACTTATTTAGTTAAGTGGGATATTACATAATCATATTGTGGGATTAATATTTTCCATGAGTTAGATAAAGGAAAAAGTCCAGTTTACTCCCTCGAACTATCAGAAAAGTCTGGTTTACCCCCTGAACTACAAAACCGGTTATTTAACCCCCTGAACTTGTCAAATCCGGTCAAATAACACCTCAGAGCGGTTTGGAGCGGTGGTTTTGCCGACGCCAAATTTCGCCAACTCAAAGACGCTGAGTGGCAGTCTGCGTGGCAGTGGAGCCATATAATTGCAGCGGGGCCCCACATGGAAATGAGACAAGGGGGGGGGAGAGAAGGCCACGGGCACAATCTCCTCGGCTGAAAAGAAATGGGAGCAGAGGGAGGGCTCGGTAGCATTTGGGCAATGGCAGCACCGATGGGTGGTGGCACGGGGAGGCGGGAGGCGGGCGAACGAGGCTCCCGAGGACGGCGACCTCAAGGGCACCGCGTGGTCCGGTGGTGTTATGGAGCAGTGGCTCGACGGAAAGGCGGCGGCGACAACATGGGTCCATCTGGCACGCCGTGGCGGCGACGCAAGGAGGAGGAGGCAGGCTTGACCTGGTCACATGGTAGCAAGGGGAACCCGGAGGTGGAGCTGGGGGTGACTCGGGGGTGACCGTGGCGGTCCGACGGCGGCGGCCGGGGCGTGAGGAGAAGGGAGCCTGGCGGCGGGAGCTCTTGGCGACGAGGAGGACAAATGGTGGTGGGGGACGGGTTCCTCGGTGCCGGGGGCATGCGGTGACGGGGTCGCCCGAGGTGGAGGCGCTCCGGAGCGGCGATGGAACGGTGAGGCGACGCGGTCGTTAATGGGGGCGCAGCTCTGGTTCCGCTCGGTGAAGAGGAGGAAGCAAATGGAGGGGGAGAAGAGCAAGGGAGGTGAAGCAAGGGAGGTGACCTCGGGCTGTGGGGCTTGACGCTCCGATCCATGCCGGACCAAGTCCGCCGTCTCAGTCGCCACTACCGCCATCGCCCGCCACACTGCACCTCCACCGCCGCCTACCACCATTCAACCCTCCTCCTACCCACACACCTCCTCCCACCGCCACTGCCACCGACTTCAACATCAACTTGCGCCGCCTCACTGTCGCCTCCGCCACCGCCGCCTCATTGCACCCTCCACCTCCTCCGCCCCACCACCATTCAACCCTCCACCACCCTCCCATGGTTTTCTCTCCTCATAAACTCCGTCAATGGCAGCTCCGTCGATGAGAGCGACTCACTCGATAGCGACGAGGTGGGTGGAGCCACGAGGTGGGTGGAAGGGTAGGCCAAGCCACGACCGGACGAGGACGTGGATGATTACAGCAGAGGACTACGGAGCAGCAATGACACGACGAGGGAGGAAGAAGCAACAGAGGAAGGCCACGGCTCACAGGCGGGGCCCACGAGTCAGAGAGAGGGGGAGGAGGAGAAAATGGGTCGGGTGCGCCACGTCATATGCTGAGTTGGCCGAATTTGGTCACGTCAACAAAACCACCACTCCAAACCGCTACGGGGTGTTATTTGACCGGATTTGACAAGTTCAGGGGGTTAAATAACCGGTTTTGTAGTTCAGGGGGTAAACCAGACTTTTCTGATAGTTCGAGGGAGTAAACCGGACTTTTTCCTTAGATAAATAGGTTATGTTCCATGGTGATGAAGACTTTGGATGACATCATGAGTTGATTGTTATCAAGTTAAGATTCAAGAAGAGGATGCATCATGTGTTGATGCATATCAAGATCTCGAAGAGGAGATGATCATAAGTTGATCATCAAGTCAAGAGAAGACCCATCATGTGTTGATGGAGGACACGTGAAAGATGCATCGTGGGTTGATGCATATTAAGACAATGACCCGGACTTGAAGTAAAGATATGTGTCATCAAGCTTCAAGAGGATGGTCAAGGCAAAGGTATCCCTTTGGTCGATTGAGAGACAATCTTTGGCATCCTATTTCACTCTCTTGAGCTAGTGTGAGCTTCTCCTCTCAATTGTGTATGTGTTGCACCTTGTGAGCAAGGAGAGAGGTCTGTAGTTGCATGTGTTACATTTAGAGGTGAATTTCGTATCCACTTGAGCTTGTGCATTCGTTGCACATGGTGAGAGTCAAGTAAAAGGCTTGGCTTATTACTAGTGGAATTGAGGTATTTGGCTTAATTCATGGAGCCTGTCCAATTCGTTTGGGCTTACCTCAATGTGGATTAGGGGAGACCGGCAAATCTCCGAACACCACGATAAAACGTTCTTGTGTCACTATGGAGTGCTCTCTTGTGATTTACTTTGTGCAATTTACATTCCTAGAATTAAATTGCTTACATGTCTTTGTATGTTTGCTATCATTACCAATAGCCTTATATTGTTGGTGCACTTAGTCAATACTAGTTGATTTATGTTTTAATTGAGCAAAATCGAATCGATTTACAATTCCGCGTAAACTCGGTTTTAGCCAAAAGATTTTAAAAACCGTCTATTCACCCTCATCTAGTCGGCCTCCTCAATCTTACAGAATGGTTCGTCCTATTGAAATATGTGGTGCCCAATGCTCTGTAATATCACTTTGATTTGTCGAAAACTAGGCGACGACGTTGTGGTGAATAGTTGTAATGTTAGTGTGATTTGTTGACAAAATATGTGATGACGTTGCGCTGAATGTTCTGTAATATCATTGTGATTTGTCGACAAAAGATGTTATAACGTTTTGCTGAATGTTCTGTAATATTATTGTGATTTGTCCACAAAATATGTGTTCGAAAATAGTCAGTAAAAAATGGTGCAGATATGTCGCTATCGCCAGTTGAAATGACGATGGGGTTCTGTCGCCATTTGAAGTGGCGACAGATCCATATCGCTATTTTCACTAGTGTTAGGGGACCTCTATATCTTTATTCAGCCTCTCGCCGCCATCGCTTGGCTATTGTCGTCATGTGGGATATCGACATGCTACTGTCGGCATTTCAAACGACAACAATAGCCTAGTTTTGTAATAAAAAAATCGATTATTTATTGTTGTAATTTCTTAAAATAATATTATTTCAAAAAATTATATTCCCCTCCGCTTTCCCAATCGAGCCGAGCACCGCAGTTGCAGGGCACCGGAAACTGATTAAAAAAGGCAATCCCCCGGCAAAAGTAAAAACACAAAACAACTTCCGCATCGGCCATCGCAGCGCCGAGCGAGCGGAGGGGAGCAAAAGCTCGATAAAAAGGAGAGGAGGAGACGAAGCGTCCAAGCCCAAGCAACTTCCACCACCTCCCTTCTCCTCCTCCTCTCCCATGCCCGCATCGAGATCTTAGCAGTGCGGGAGATCGAAGAGGAGCGGCGACGCCCCCCCCCCCTATCCCTCCTCCTCGCCGCCGCCGCCGCCGCCGCCAACCACCGATCGGTAAGTGACCCGATCCGCTTTGTGTGCATCGGTACCGGATCGCGGCCGGATCTGGTACGGATCTCGCGGGGGCGCGCGTAATTACGCGGCCCTGTGAGAGAAGTTTGGCGTTTTGCGGCGTGGGCTGTGGGTGCGATCAGATCGCGGCGTTGCTTTCAGCTCGGATCTAGCTGATGTGCGTCCTGGGCGCGTGCGGGCATGCGTTTTTGTGGTGGCGTTGTGGATAAGTCGGGGTTTTGTCCGCATTTGGCATGGCTGGCTGGTATGAATTGGGCGTGCGTTGTGGATTGCAGGGGGAGGAGGGGAGGGGAGGACGCGATGGAGGCGGACTCCGGGAAGCTCTTCGTCGGCGGCATCTCGTGGGAGACGGACGAGGCGCGCCTCCGCGAGTACTTCGGCCGGTTCGGGGAGGTCACCGAGGCCTTCATCATGAGGGACCGCAACACCGGCCGCGCCCGTGGGTTCGGGTTTGTCGTCTTCGCCGACTCAGGCGTCGCCGAGCGGGTCACCATGGACAAGCACATGATCGACGGGCGCATGGTAATTATGTGACGCCCACCTTGCTCTTTCCTCCGCTAATGTAGTAATGTGCATTTCTGTGGGAATTCTGTTGTAATGCTGCTGTTCACTGTTTGAGCTGAATTGTCCATGTCTGATTCAGGTGGAAGCCAAGAAAGCTGTTCCCAGGGACGACCAGAGCATCGCAAGCAAGAATAATGGCAGCAGCATAGGGTCTCCTGGACCAGGCCGTACTAGAAAGATCTTTGTTGGAGGTCTGGCCTCTAATGTTACAGAGGTCGAATTCAGAAGGTATTTTGAGCAATTCGGTGTGATAACAGATGTGGTTGTGATGTACGACCATAACACGCAGAGGCCGAGGGGCTTTGGCTTCATCACCTATGATTCAGAAGACGCGGTGGATAAGGCGCTGCACAAGAACTTCCATGAGCTGAGTGGGAAGATGGTTGAGGTCAAGAGGGCTGTTCCAAAGGAGCAGTCACCTGGACCTGTTGCGCGTTCACCTGCAGGAGGGCAGAACTATGCTATGAACAGGGTTCATAGCTTCTTGAATGGCTTCAACCAAGGTTATAATCCGAACCCAATAGGAGGTTATGGCATGAGGGTGGATGGAAGGTTTGGTCTGCTTACAGGTGCCCGAAATGGGTTCTCTTCATTTGGCCCTGGTTATGGAATGGGCATGAATACTGAAGCTGGGATGGGTGCGAATTTTGGTGCAAACTCTGGTTTCGTCAATAACTCCAATGGGCGACAAATAGGTTCGTACTACAATGGTAGTTCAAACAGATTAGGTAGTCCTAGCGGATATATTGGTCTTAATGATGCTTCTGGATCAATATTGAGTTCAATGGCAAGGAATGTTCGGGGTAATGGAAATCTGAACTACCCGAGCAACCCTACAAGCATGAGTTCTTTTGCACAATTTGGAAGTGGGAGTCAGGTCGGTATTACTGGTGACAGTATAAATTGGGGAGGTCCTACTTCTTCCCATGGGATGGGCAACATTTCAATTTCAAGCCTCAGGTCGGTGAACCTTGGCCGTGGAACTGGAGAGAACTTTGGTTTGCCTTCTGGCAGCTATGGAAGGAGCAATGCAACTGGTACCATTGGTGAACCTTTTTCTGCATCAGCCAATGCATATGAAATGAACAACGCAGATACATATGGCAGCAGCTCTATTTATGGTGACACAACCTGGAGGTTCGCATCATCTGAGATTGACATGCCTCCTTTTGATAATGATCTTGGAAATGTTGATCCAGATATGAAATCAGCAAGTTACATGGGCAACTATACTGTTAATAATAATCAGACAGGCAGAGGTCAGTATCCATTTCAACATTTTGCTATGAGCTACTGAGCTACACATAGCTGTTCCCATATTTTTTTTCAGAAAAAAGAAAGATGCTGCATAATTCAGTGTCTCAGTTATCTATTCAAGAAGCAGAACAAATAAGTGACGAGTGCAATTGATCTTCCTTTCCTCAGTTCAAGAAAATTACCTATCTATTCATTCAAAAAAGAAAAATGTTGCATACTTGCATGTCATATACTTAAGCAGGTTGTTGCTACTAATATTATCCCTATGATCTGTTATGAATTGACAATGGATAAGATTTTGTGGACTTGTATTTGGTATGAGCATGAAAGGTTCAGTGGTTCACAACCCATCTTCAAAGCTAGGTGCTACTTTGTACATCCTGTAGGGTTAGTAGATTTTTAGATAGCCATAATATTGTTTACATACTTCCATTCTCTTGGAGCATTCACCTGGTAGATCAGTTAATTTAGATATAGATACTCTCTCTGTTCAGAAATAAATGATGTTTTATAATTTGAGTGGCCAAACTTCCTTAATTTTGACCGCTAATCTATACAAAGCTATTTAGATTGATCATAAGAAAATAGTACCATTAGATTTGTTATGAGAAGTACTTTCAGGATATAATATTTTTATACTTTTAACTAACATATTACTATGAAAATTGATGGTCAAAGTTACCTTATGGGAGACCATGTCTTGTCCAACAAGTCATATATTCTTGAACAGAGGGAGTTATCAAACTATGGTAATTTATGTATCACATTTAACCTCATATTCGGCATTGAATTGGGAGCTGTTTGTCCACTTTGGCTGTGCTGGAAGCACTATCGACTTCTAGAGACTTCTAGAGCTTTGAATGATAATGAATAAATCGAAAAGTGAACACTGGCTTTATCCATTCCATTGACCTGGGATGTGCTTCTATGTAGTGGCTGACAAGCATAATGGATTAGTTACCAATGATGTGTCTTGCAATTTCAGTTGTGCTAAGTAAATCAATGAATTGATTGTTGTATGATGTATTCAATAACCTGATTAATCTGAATTCCACATCTATTTGATCATCTTTGACATAATGTAGGTGATTTTTTTGTGGCCAACTCTTTCGTACTAGAAGTTGTGCTTTGCTGCAACTTAGTTTTGTAGTACCATCCTGAAGCTGAGTGTACAGGATAGTGTTGGAGATGCATAATGCGTGTGCCTGAGCAATAAAAAGGGGAAAAAAAGAGAGAAAACAAAATATTAAAATATCATGGGAAAAGAGGGATGAGCCATGAGGAATTCTGAGCAGTCGTTCATACATGTGACCATTGGCATTGGTTGAGCAAATTACTCGTCTAAATATGTTTAAACCTAGTGTTACAGCATCAGTTAACCAGTAGCAGTTTGTAGCATGGATGAAAAGAAGTATGCAGAGTGCTTTAAGTCTTGTTGGTGGAGGATGGACATGTTGGTTTTTATCAGATGAATCATTATAGTTCTAGCTGGTCTCAACGTGGTCAGATGAATCATGGCTACTAATTGAAGAATCATATGTTCTAGTTGGTTTCTAAAATTACAGACCTAAAATGTAATTTGATTCTCTATTCATTAATAGTTCATCTATATGCAAATAATTAGTGCAAGAAACATGCCTTTGTTGTTCACACTTGAAAGGGTACAAATACCGATGAAGTTCAATGTTTAGACAAGTTGTATGCGCTTACGTGTATCTGCAGGCTACGGCACAATTTTGGAGCATTTGTGTTAGTTGAGAACCTATTCTAATAGTATTTTCTTGTCTTAATAGTTAATCGATTAATTTAAAATTGTGATAATTTTGTTTTGTGGTTGTATATGTTTAAAATGCTGGCAATAGGATTAATCCTATTTTGTTAAAATAAAATAATCATTGTTATAAATTCTAATTATCTTGTAGTTACAAAGATAGTCAATCAGTTGCAATTGAAAAATGAGAACAATGCTGCAGTTAATTTTTTGCTTGGCTAAAAAAATGGGCATTGGAGTCAAAATTGAATTGTACACAAGGGAGTGTGATCCTACAAGATCCTTTTTTCCCTCAAGGATTGTGGGCCTAGTGATAGTTTGATGCACTGAGACTTGAGTGAGTCATCTTGCTCAGCTAATGTTGTAGAGCTGTAAGATTTGGATTTTAATTCGGATAGCTGTGCTCACTGGTAGTCCATATTCACGTTTAGATCATTCATTCAGTCTGAATTTCAATGTGGCATTAATGCTCCTTGCTCAAGCATGCAAGCCATACTCTTTGATGAACAGTAACTTTTGTTGTCTAATCAGTGGTACACGTGTTGTGTTAAAACTTTATGAATAAGTTCTGAAATGAATTGAATGTAATACACAAGTTAACAGTTGATAATGTTGTATGTTACCCCAGTTAACCCATGATCTGAAATACATGCAGTAATTGAGGCTGTTTGATGTCAGTACCCTCTTTATTATTGAAACTTATGTTGAGAAGAACTATACAATCTTGGTTTCTGACTATGATTTGTTGGGTCCTTTGGCAGGTATCACTTCCTAGGGAAGAGTATTATTATAGTCATATATGACTTGGGATAGGCAAAACACCCATTATATCAGGTATTCAGGAGCATGACTGTGAATTGGTGATATCAGATTAATATACAGGTTAGTTAATTGTTTCTAGCTAACCAGAGGTGTGGTTTATGGACACCAACATGCTAGAGGAGTGGATACAAACATTTTGTGAAGGTTTCAGATTTTAGTTTAATTTCTACGTGTATTAGGTCTTTTGGTTTTTGAATGAGATGTGCAGTGGTGATTGCGGCACATACTTAGAAGTGTTCCAACATAAGCTGGAATTCTGTCATACGGACAAACTTGTATACCAAATGAATGCTGTACTATCTTGCCCATTTATGGCTACATTAGCTCGCGTGTTTTGTTTCTCTTTTTAACCATTCCATTTGTATACTAGAGATTTGGTTGACTTACTAGTGAAACTATTCGGGGGTGCCAATGCCATCTTGGTCCCCATTAATAAAGCCACAAAAAGTACATACCTATTCTGGTTCTCCCTTTTTTGTCATATATATGCTTTTGTCTGTTTATCAATAGAACTTTGGATCTGATTGTGCAGATTTGCTCATTTTGCTTCATTTTTGTAAAGCTCATACAGTTGGCAGTTTGTGAAATGCAAGCTTTTCGTACCTTGGGAAGCATGTGGTCGTGTCTTTCCGTTTTCTCATCTTTTCGAAAGTAGCTTTTGGTCTCATGTGGACGGAGCTTTCTTTTCGACAATCCAAAGGCATTCTTCCGAGTTGTGTTGAACATTCAAGCTAATAAGTGGTTTCGTTTTATCTGAAACCAACTAAAATGTTGATTTCTGAATTCTGACAGGTGGTGCTGTATATAAACTTTACTGAAAACTGGCTGTGCTCGATCACTTGTCAGCTGGGCCCGCCCGGCGATTACACAGTAAGATGTAGCACAATCGATAATGTCAGAATCAGCAAAACTATTACACAAACTACAAACGATCCATTTACCACTCCTTTCCTTCGTTCCGTAGTATGACCCCTAGAAATATTGTTTTCTCCGAGTCATCAGTAGATTACATGCAAATATCCATCCCACAATCTAGTTGTCCTTGACTCCAGATAAAATCAGCTTAAGCGCCATAGCTGGAGCCTTTACCACCCTTCCTGAACCGAACCGTCAATGTAAAAACCTCGAGGACGAAGGCGACCATGGCGAGCACCAGAACGACACAAACGTATGCGTGCTTGTACTTCTGGTCAGGCTGTAGGATGCTGATGCCCTTGAAGACATCGACGACGCTCAGAACGACGACCTTGTAGCCGACGGACCACTGGTACAGGTTCCAGTTGAAGCGTACTTTGACTGTCTTCTTAGGGCGCATCAGCAGGGCAGAATCTGATGCATGCAGAGACAGTATGTTGAAAGCACGTAGAAAGTAGGTAAGTTGTTGCTGAATTTGGTATACTTAGCTAAAGTTGCTCTGTTCTTTCGTGAGAAGACAGCCCAATAAATTGCCGGGTCAAATTAGGCAAGTCTTTGAATTATTCCCATGACCTATGTTTAGCTATATGTTACAAGGTGTTGACATGGATATCTATTTCTGTAAGCGGCCGCCCATCATATGTAACTAAACTACAGTAAATTCATCATCGATCTTAGTTGACCAACATAGATAAATAAATACTGCTTTTGGTAGGCAGCACGGAGGTAGAACCATGGCGGATCGAGAGACGGGAACACCCTCATGTACCTCGCCAGTATGACGCCGAGAGGGAACAGGGCGCCCCAGCTCACAGCATTCAGCACGCCATGGATCTGCACAAACCAACTCAACAACCAATTTTAAACTTCTCGGCAACATTTTTGTAGGTGATATAGTATAGATCATTAAGGAACATGGTTAAGAAGCATGTTGATACGAAGAACGTACGTTCTTGCGGCGCAGCATTGCGCTGTAGACGTTGTTGCTGCCGCCGTCGCTTGGTGCAGGGACGGCGTCGACCGCTGCCTCGCCTGAGATGAAGTCCCAGCTCCGGGATGACATGACGTTGTCACCGTACGTCTGGTGGCCGTCCGGAAGGCCGTTCCGGGACGTCGTGCCGGCCTGCCAGACGATCGATGTTCTGCCTGGTACTGTTCCCCGGCAGCGCAATCGTGGCATAGATGGCGTACGCGCCGTCCGCGTACTCCGCGCCGCGGCTGTACACGGCGAAGCTGAGGTTGCCGTCCGCGACCACGGGCACGTAGCTGTCGATAACTGTCGTCACGACAGACACCGCGCCGGTGCCCGGGTCGTGGTAGGCGAACACCGCGTTGGCGCCGAGCATGCCGACCGCTGACGGGTTGATGGCACAGGCCGCCCAGCCGGACGCGGCCGGCGGCACGTGGAACGCGACGTCGGCCGTGCCGTTGGCCGCGTGGTGCGTCCAGTGCACGCTGGCGCCCAGCACCTCCAGCGCGCTGCATACCGCGTAGAGCCGGCCACTGAGGAACGTGTAGTTGGCGCAGCTGGTCTGCGCCGCGGTGAGCGGCAGCACCTCCAGCGCGCTGCATGCCGCGTAGAGCCGGCCACTGAGGAACGTGTAGTTGGCGCGCGCAGCTGGTCTGCGCCGCGGTGAGCGGCAGCACCTCCAGCGCGCTGCATGCCGCGTAGAGCCGGCCACTGAGGAACGTGTAGTTGGCGCGCGCACCTGGTCTGCGCCGCGGTGAGCGGCGAGACGGCGAGTACGGCGCAGGCGAGGAATAGTAGAAGGCACCGTCTCGCCAGGGAGCCCATGGCAGGTGAGGAAGAACCCAACAATGATGCAGAAAAGGATTGTCCAGCTTCGAGAGTGCGAGTTATTGGGAGGAGACGATGTGAGATGCCGTGCAAGGTCAACGGCGCGAGGAGCGGAGAAAAGCTTGTTCATGGGAGGGACGTGGCGAGCGGTTTGGCGCTTTCCAAGAAACATGCAGGAGTGGGCTTGATGCGTGGAGTTGCGTGTAGGCTGGGTGGGTTGGGCCTAGTTCCCAGTTAGTTGATTGGACTCGCCGCGAAATGTTTAGGCCTGGCTAATAGGCCTTGTATCTGAGTACTTGTGGGCTAACACGTCTTACACCTCCGAGGCCGGAAAGGAAAACGGCTTGCAGGCTCTTTTTTCCGAAGGTGCTTGCTGCCTTGCTGCATGAGTGGTTCAGCTAAACATGCTGGTACAATTGGTGGTGGGCAGCATACTTAGCTAAACCAACCCTTAGTCTTTATTTTTACTACTTAAATATTAAAGTTTACGATCGTCTATCCCCTATTATTTTTCATGTCCGTCCGATCGAAGAGGACATGATGGACAGCCTAGATGGCTTCGCGTCCTCTCGTGCCTCCTGGCTCCCACAGCAACTGCTCCTAGCCTCCCACAGAGAAAAATTCAGTTGGACGGACCGTCCACTCATTTCTTCGATCCAAGGGTCAAGAGTGGTGCCTCACATCACAGGCGTGCCCAGAGAAATATTTTCCGCCTCCCACGGTTCATCCACGATTCCTTCCTACTCCACGATTCTCTCCTTCCTCCTCCTATCCTTTCCCTTTCTCTCTCTCCGCCTCCCAACCGAACACCATCACCACCGGCCTCCTCCCACCCGCCGATGCCGCCGTTCCCCACGCGTCGTGCCGCCGCTTCCTCTCCCTACGCGCCGCCGCACAACCTCCACTCCCCCCCTCAGTCCTCGCAGCGGCAGTAGCGGAGGGCGGAGTCTTCGGCTGGCCATGTGCCCAGCGCAGGGGTCGCGACCACGGCGGGAGGGGAGGACCCTCGTGCGCTTCGTGTCCGATCCAGCGTTCTCGTATGTCGCGCGTCCGCCCCGCTCCGCGGGGGCTCTCCCTGTCGTCCCCGCAGCTCAACGTCTTCTCCCTGGACACCCCCCGGACCGCTAACCGACACTCGCGCGTGCACGTACGCCTCTGGTTAGTTTCGCAGTTAATTGGTGGGGATGGTTTGGTGTAGGAGGCGAAGGTGGTGGTGAGTGTGGTTGTCGAGGGGAGCGTGGGGCCAGTGAAGGCGATGGTGAGGTTGTGCACGAGCGTCGGGGAGGCGATTGCCGCTGTAGTGGGGAGGTACGGCAGGGAGGGGAGAAGCCCCCGGCCGCCTCAGAGGCCTTCCAGCTCCATCACTCCCACTTCTTCCTCCAAAGTAAGCCACTCGGCAAGAACTTCTCTTCCGTCGTTTAATTAGTGTTGAAGGTACTTCTATGTCTTAATAATTTGTATCCAAAGGCTGTAGACTTGTAGTAATCGGATGCGCTTGTAATTTGAATGTTAGTGCGACAAATCATTTGCACCAACCCTCTACAATTGCGGAGGTTTCAGACTGTGATGGTTAGGAATTTAGAATATATATCTGACTGTTTAATAGAAAAGTTACTTAGCTCTGAATATAAGCAGATAACATGTTTGGCCCTCCTATTGTTTGGCAGGCCCCTCCTTTGCCTGATGAACCAGTTGAGATTTCCATTGGCATCCTGTCATCTGGCAATCATTTTGCTGAGCGTATGGGTGTGAGGAAGACATGGATGTCCGCTATCCAGAAGTCACCAAATGTGGTTGCTCGTTTCTTTGTTGCACTGGTAAATCCTGCCACGTAAATCTGACAGCTTTTGTTTATTCATGTATTTTGTCAGCTTGAACTCATGGACTTTTGGATCTCCAGTATGGCAGAAAGGAAGTGGATGTGGAATTGAAAAAGGAGGCAAATTTTTTTGGGGACATTGTTTTTGTGCCTTTCCTGGATAACTATGATTTAGTTGTTCTGAAGACTTGCAATATGCGAGTATGGGGTATGGCAAAGAGTTTCTTATTCAAACTGATTCTTCTTTGAAGTGTTATAGCCTATAGTTGTTATTTTGTTGTTTGTTGACAGCGGAGAACTTGGTTTCTCAGGTTCGTGTTCTTTGCTAAATATGTCATGAAGTGCGATGATGATACTTTTGTTAGACTTGATTCGGTAATCGATGAAGTTAAGAAGGTACCAAGTGATAGAAGTCTCTACATAGGGAATATGAATTTTCACCAACGGCCATTTTGCTGGGGAAATGGGCCGTGACTTATGAGGTAAAACACATGTGATATTTTGTTTGACTGTGGTTATTGGATGACATTGTTCATGTATCTTTTGTCATTCTTTTTTCTATTGCTTGAAATACAAGCTAAACTATTTTGTTACAGTGATGATTCCCTAAAAATGTAATTAGTCGTTAATATTTACTGCGTTGACTGTCTGAAGACAGTTTAAACTTCATATAGTTGACATTGATTTTTTCCCCCTGCTATTTAGATGATTAATACATGTTTGTGGTTGGTATTTGAAACTTCTTTCTCTGAAAGTGAACTAGACTTTGCAGTATCTGCTTTTTATTACATGTCGGTGGTCATGTTTTTCTCATTGCAAATTTGACCCCAAAGGCTGCTCCTTGTGTCACCAGTGCTATTAAATCATTGCACGCATTAGTTCCATATGCAGTCTGTAGTGGGCACTGGGTTTGCCTTGTTGAGCAGGTCAGCTACAGTTGCTTTGTGCCTGTGGCCCAAGGGGCGCGCTTAGCGTGTAGAAAATGTTGGGTTTTGGTGTATTTGATACTAAGATGCGTGACCAACCGAGTGATTTCGGCAACCTTGGTCATCACCATTTTTTGCATCAATCTTCTTGATGTTTTTGGCTGTAGTAGTACACTGCAAGGTTGTCTTCTCTACATCACGGATTACTCAACCGTGCAGCTTTTCGTTGCGTGTTCGACGGTATTCAAATCGCGACTTGTGACCAAGAACATGGGGGGTTTGGTACTGGGTCATCTCTGTGATTAATGATGCTTTCGTTTCCTAAAAGATGTTACTAATAAAGCGAAGGGCTGGTGGAATATAAGAGTTCACTAATATTCCTTTGGTTAATCCCTTTTAATTCTCAGTGCTGAGAAACTTGTGTAGTATTTTTCTCCTTTAGCCTTTCTTCTTTGATAGCCAAATAACTTAAGTGTGATCACTTTCCCATACTACGATATGGGAGACTGCGATTTCTCCTTTTCAAAAAGACGTGTTTTGAATACTTTAGTTTTAGTGTTGCAAGGTATATTTGTCCATAGAGGCCAGCCCTATGAACCTTCTGGGTGTATAACACCAATGCAAACACACCAAGTGGTCCTATCTATCCTTAATTAGGGAATCATACTTGTTTCTTATGAACTTTCTTTAGGGAATCATACTATTTCTTCAGGAGTTCTCCTATCTATCCTTTTGTTTTCTCAGATGGAGTTCTCCCTTCTATTTTCACAAGTGGTCCTAACTCCTAAGTCTTAGCTCCGAAGTGTTGTTTCACCTTACCTACATTGATACAGTGCCTTAGTTGTTTTGTTGATAAATTTAAAATTTTGCTTTGAGATGATAACTCAGTAAGTCACAAACAGATTGTTATTTCAAGAATCCCTTTATTTGTGTGTGCGTGTGTGTTTTCCTGTCTATGTTCCCTCCATATGCGTGTGCATGGGTGCATTCTGTGTATGTTATGTTAATTTTGTAAAGTGCATTTTTATTTCTCACCTCATTCAATTACTTTTTTAATTTCTTTCAGCCCAACACATTAAGAAAATGTCATCGCCTCTATGGAAACTATAATGATGTTTGTAATTGAGGAGAGTGAGCCTGTCCATCCAGATCTAGCATCCTGCCTGCTTCAGAATGTTAAAAAGGAAAAAAAAAGTAATTTCATACATACAATTGTTCGCCTTAGCAATATAGTTCTTATCATCTTCACTAAACTTTTTCAACCTGTCTTTCCAGGAAACTCTTCCAGAATCTTTTGGACTTGCAGAGAAGGTAATAGGTTTATCTTCTAAAAAGTTAAATCTGGTGTTTATTCAGTTACTTCAGGGCACTCCTTTAAACGAGTATCGCGAAGTTGTTACATCATTGCTCCAAGATTCTTTAGATGCTGGAGGAGACAACAATGTTGATGCTTTTGGAATGGAAATGGTCGGTTTAACTACTAACAAATTAAAACTACTATTTAGAGATTGGTACACATATTTTGGAAATTTGTTGATTGAAGGGTTAGTTCATTTTTTTGATGGGACACTCAATGTTTTTTTGGCCCAAAACAGAATTTTGAACCCTGTAATTTTACCTTTGGAGTCAGAGTTATATTGACCAAAATAGGTTCGCGTGTGGAATTTAAAACTACGGTTTTGCGGTTTTGTGATGTACTAAATTCCCTGGCGTTGTTCAGTGATATGTTGTGCATTGAGAATGTTTTTCACAATATATGTTAGACGTTTTTTTCTGAACTATGACTATCTTTTGATATGTTGTGCATTGAGAATGTTTTTGATATGTTGTGTTTGTTCAATCATGTTGCACTAATGTGATATTTGTAGATATATGTATCACTATCTTTTGATTGGTTGAGGAAAATATTGTTTGTGTAAAGTTTGAGATTCCGTTGCAACGTACAGGCACTCTACTAGTGGTATTAAACAATCTCCCTAAAAAAAAATCTAGTCTTTATCATGCACTTATCTGTTTCGAACAATCTAGTTACTCAAAAGAAAAGAGTCGTTTTGGGTTAGGTGTAGTCAAACATTATAAAATTTGGCTATCAATATCTTTTTGAATATTTATATTGGACAAACGAAAATGAAATGTGTAGATTTGTCTCGAAAAGTACTTTCGTAATATTATAATTTTATTATGTCTTATAAATATATTACAATAAAAATAAGTGAGCAAGTTGTATTTTTTGAGACAATGTTAATGTCCAAAATGACTTCCTTTTGTGACTAGATGAGTAATACGAGCCTTCTCTCTTTTTTTAAAAAATAGAAAACTTTTTCGAAGTAAAGCGTCTTAACAAGAAAAAAAAGGAGAAGAGCTCATTTGGCTCTCGCACACAAGCGACGCTGCGGAATTGTTCCGAGATCGACAGCCTGTAATGTTTTCCCCATTACTCCACTACTCCGTACTGTTGGTGGATTAGTGCAGATTTGTGTTGGAAAAGCTAACGAAGGCTAGGTTAACACGGTAGTCAAAACAGTGTCTTGAAAGCTTACTAATGGGGATTTGTATCCTATGCATCAGTGAAGTAAACGTAATGAAAGCTTACTAATGGGGATTTGTATCCTCTGCATCAGTGAAGTAAACGTAACTGCTACAGTGATTTGCATTTTCGAATTATCCAGCGGATTGAAGGTGAATGGTAGCCATCCATCATTAATCAAACACTCCAGAAAAGTACTTCTAATATAGAAAATGTAGATCAGATCCTCTTCTTACTAATGGAGGCCGCCGGTTTGCCCAAGGCAAGAATGAAAAAAAAACAACATCCTGTGTGCTTAGCAAGATCTTTTGTGAACAACCACCGCGGCACCGCCACACTAGTCCCACCACCACTCATCGTGGCTACCTCTGCTCCCCCCTTTGGGCCATTTTCGCGGCTTTCATCACTCCCCGCACAGGCGCGCCTGAACGTCTTGATGCGCGGCCGCGCCCCTTTTGACCACGCGTGGATACGAGGCGTGCAAAGCGTCCATCGCTCCTGTCTCCAGTCTCCACCCCGCCGCCGCGCGGCAAAAAAACTGCCAAGTGTTGCGGCACGGCACGGTGCGGCGCCCGGGGTAAAAAAGAAAGAAAAGAAGGTCCGCGCCGTGGATTCGCGTTGCTCCACGTACGCCTCCTTCCGCCGCGCGCCCATCCATCCCCGCCGTCGCATCGCATCCCACCACTCCATTCGACCATTCCCCCGCCATGCGGAACTCAAACAACCGTCCGCCCCATACGACGCGCGCGCGGGTGCCCAGCCCCACGGTTCAGTGGCAGGATCATTACCTGGCACGGGCAGGAACGAACAAACGGAAAGTGATTCCGCAGCTGAATTCTCCTCTCTCACGTACAACTCTCAGCAGTTGGCTCCAATCACTGACAACTCCGCACAGAGCATGCGTAACCCCACATGTCATTGAGACTGTGTCTGCCACATGTGAGTAGGTGGATAGGCATCTAGCAGCAGGCATGCCAACATAGACACCTGTCTGTCGTCAACCCGGATCACATTCATCTCTCGCGCACTTTTCTCTCTCTCTCTCTCTCCACAGGGGAAAAGGGGCTACAAAGATCCACACCGCACTCGAATCTCATTCCGTTCGCTTGCGGAGTCGGAGTGTGTGTGTGTAGCACTGTGCACGGGCATATACTCCAGCTACTACATCGTATACGTGTATACATTGGTAGTACATCATCGCCCAGGCCAACCACCCACCACCCTCCCCTCATCATCACTCGCTCCCCTCGCCCCCACCCGCCTCCCTCCGTCATGGTCTCGCTCGCCGCTTCCCAGATCCCGTCGGCCGGACAGAGCTCGTGCGCGTCGGCGGCGCGGCCGCAGCGCCGCTCGGGACACTCCATGCGCACCATCCGCTCCGCGCTCCTGCACCCGGACTGCTCTCCGGGGTCCTCCCCGCCGCACACTGCGGACGGGACGGACTCGGACATCGAGAACCTGACCGACTCCGTCATCGACTTCCACCTCAGCGAGCTGGCGGCTAACGCGGGGCCCGCGCACCCCGCGGCGGTGGCCAAGTCGTCCTCCGCCAACGCGGCGGCCACGGAGCTGCTCGAGCTGTCGCGGGACTTCTCCGACTACTCGAGCTTCAACTCGGATATATCCGGGGAGCTCGAGCGGCTGGCGGCGGCGGCGGCCGCGACGCCCAGATCCGACGCGCCGGAGCCGGGCGCCGTGGATCTGAATGATCTGGAGTCGATGGATCTGTCCGTGGACGCGGCGCCGCTGGAGCGCGTGGAACCGTTCGTGCTGGCGTGCGTGCAGGCGCTGGGGCCGGAGGCCGCACCGGACGCGCGGCGCGCAGCGGCGGCGAGGATAAGGCTGCTGGCGAAGCACCGGTCGGACATCCGCGAGCTGATCGGCGTGTCTGGTGCCATCCCCGCGCTGGTGCCGTTGCTGCGGAGCACCGACCCGGTGGCGCAGGAGAGTGCGGTGACGGCGCTGCTGAACCTGTCGCTCGAGGAGCGGAACCGGTCGGCCATCACGGCGGCAGGAGCCATCAAGCCGCTCGTCTACGCGCTGCGGACCGGCACCGCGGTGGCCAAGCAGAACGCCGCCTGCGCGCTGCTCAGCCTCTCGGGCATTGAGGAGAACCGCGCCACCATCGGCGCGTGCGGCGCCATCCCGCCGCTCGTCTCGCTGCTCTCCGCGGGCTCCACCCGCGGCAAGAAGGACGCGCTCACCACGCTCTACCGGCTCTGCTCGGCGTGCCGCAACAAGGAGCGCGCGGTGAGCGCCGGCGCCATCGTGCCGCTCGTGCACCTCATCGGCGAGCGCGGCAGTGGGACGTCGGAGAAGGCAATGGTGGTTCTTGGGAGCCTTGCGAGCATAGCCGAGGGCCGTGATGCTGTGGTGGAGGCTGGCGGGATACCCGCACTGGTTGAGACCATCGAAGACGGCCCTGCGAGGGAGAAGGAGTTCGCCGTGGTGGCGCTGCTGCAGCTGTGCTCTGAGTGCCCCCGCAACCGTGCGCTTCTTGTCCGGGAGGGTGCCATCCCGCCGCTTGTCGCGCTCTCGCAGTCCAGTTCTGCACGTGCCAAGCACAAGGTATGCAACACCAAGTCACACTTTATTATACCTTTTTTACATTCCTCTTGTTAATGTCTTGTCTGAACTGGATGTGATTTGCTAAATTTTATTTGAGTGATAACAATTGGTGATTGATATATCAATGTTGAAGTGGCAGTTTTGGGTTTGAGCTTTTGATGTGACTGAAGTCATCTTGTCTGTCAGTTTATCACTGATTGTACCGAACAGTGTTCAACGAATTCGTCAGGTAGAGTGTGATGAAGTCTGATTGACACTAAGTACTGAAAAGTACATTAAATCTAGACGGAGGAGAGTGCTCTGTGCATGTACTTGAGTTTAGGTAGATTTCTACTTGTTCTTCAACAATGTTCAATTTAACCCATGTTTCTTTAAAAGCCGTCGTGCTAGTTGGCATGCATTGCCATATACTGATCAAGTCAGGTGTTGACTTGTAGATTCTGTTCACATTGTGGAGATACGCACCTGTCTATTTTCACATTTCTTAAGTGCAGTACATGATCTGCTAAACCCTCGAGGTACATGAGGATGCGTGTTCTCTCTTCTGCAGGTCAAAACTGCAGTAGCTTTGATCCTAGCTTGGTCCTTCGGCCAAAAAAAAATGCTTGGTGTCACTTGAACACGATAATACTTAAAATTTTCTTGTGAAAACATATGCGTCTGAGATTTCCTATTGAAATACATGTTTATCAAATTTTCCAGTACAGTTAGTCATAACTTTGACTTCTCGTCGAGCTGGCTTGGAACAAAATTCCCCCTCTTATGTCTGCCTTACTGTGCGTGTGCTATTCAATTATACTGAATCTGAAAATTGATCCCAAATTGTGGTCACTGACGTTTAGCTGTATGATTTGCAGGCTGAGACTTTGCTCGGTTACCTGCGCGAGCAGCGGCAAGGGGGCGGTGGCTGCAGAGTTGGACCAGTGGCAGCTACGAGCTTGGCAAGGTAATGCAGTACTGATGTGGTGAAAGACTGAACGTATGCTTCGCTTGTCTTTGACCTCGTCTGCCCCGTTCTTGGTCGGAGTCTTGAGAATGGAGCAGCTCTGTAAGGAGGGGGCGTGATCATCATCTGTAAATAACGGCTGGCTTTGGTTCGGTTATGTGAATACATATGTGGTTTGCGAGTGATGGATGAAGAGAATGATCTGTTGGTTACTAACATCAGTTGAGAGGAGGATTCATGGGGTGTTAGCAGAGGATTTGGGTCGGTGGTAAGGTATGTGATGTTGAATTGTAGCTGTGTACAGGGTGCTAGGGTGGTATGCTTGCTTGGCTTGGTCAGGTTATAGGAGAATGTTGGATTGTTAACCATGTCCCTTTTACTTGAGGTTTGGAGTCCAAATTCCCCCGTCCCCTTTTATCTAGTGTGACTTGTTTTGCAAACATTTCTTGATCCCTTCTGCTCCAAGTGGTTTCTTTTCAATTGAATCCGAGGTGTTTCTGACTGCAAGGTGAACATACTCAACAAAGAGTACTTTGAAAAAAAGCTCATGGCAAGTATGCAACAACCATGAGTGATCTGCCTTTTTTGTAACTCAACAAATAGTACCTTTTAGGCCTTCTCTGTCTGATGTATCTCTCGGAGCTGCTTCTCCTTAGCATATAAATCACTGACAGCTGCACATATTCTCTTGAAAGTTTGGTATGGCCAAGATACCACTAGCATCTTATACACAGCTACCATGAACTGATGTTTGGCAATGCGCCTGCCATGGTAGAAGCCTACCAAAAAGAATTATGTTGTGATAAAGATTGAGCTAGCACTTGTAAACGTATCTCATGAAGCGATTCATTGATGTGATGATGTCTGATGCAGAGAATAATCACAACAAACATACAAGAAATAAGAATTTGTTTATGAGGTTTGGCAAAGCCTATATCTTCGGGATCTGAATCGCGATAGCTCCGTCTATACGAGGAGTTTATCTCTTTTCTTACGATTAGGGTTATAAGAGGTCGGCGCTATATATTTTTAGCCCAATTACATGTTCCACTAGCCTCCTGCATAGCCTACAATATTTTGTAATCTCATACAACACAATTGCTTCTCTCCTCTAGGGCTGTGTACACTTTCCGGACACAACTCATTCCTCACATGTTATATATGAGCCATGTTGGAGATATTAGGGATTAAGAAAGAGTCCAGAGTTTAGGTAAGAGTCCAAGTCGTGTTGGAGTCGGACTGTAATATTTGACACTATAAATAAAGGACGTGGGAATCCCAAAAGGGACACACAATTATTCCCCAAAATTCTACATGGTATTAGAGCGAACCCAACCCTAACCCGAGCAAGCAAAACCCATACCTAAAGAGCCGCCGCCGCCATCTAGTGACGTCGATCCATTGGTCGCCATTGTCTCCGCCGGCGTGGTCCTCCATGACCATGTCTCACGGGAGCGGACCGCGATCGGCCGGGTTCCATCTTGGGTCTCGCATGACACAAAAAAGAGCAGAGGAGGAGATGGGATCCGACGGCCGAGTTGTGGAAAGGCGTCTGCGGCATGAGTGGAGAGGAACGGGCACGGCGGCAACCAGCGGTGGCTTGGCGGTAGCCAGTGAGTCTGTGCGGTGTGGTGGCGGCTCGAGGCTTCTTGTGAGAGCTACGGAGGAGGAGATCCAATGGCGGTGGAGGAAGGTCACAAGATGTTGGTGAGAGAAGGATCCAGAGGCGGTGGCGGATCGAGCCTGAGATGAGGAAGAGGAGCGAACCGAGGGCGGTGGTGGAGGTGAATGCGGCGGGATCTAGTGGATCCGGGTTGGCTCGGTTGGAAGGAGGTGGAGGAGTAGTAGTGGGGGATCTGGCCGGTGGTGGGGGAGGAGAGAAGGAGGAGAAGGAGGAGCTGGTGCTTGGGGCGGCTTCGGAGGTGGCCTTCGAGGCGCTTCGGAGGAGGAGTTTCGGCCGAATGAGGAGTTGGAGGCACTGAGGAGGTGCTCGGGGAGGAAGCGGTTAGCGGCGGAGGAGAAGATCCAGTGAGAAGTGGTGGTGGTGGAGAAGGAGAGGAGAGGACCGGGAGAAAGGCGGCCTTCAGGCCGAGGTCGATGCTGGTGGTGCGCCACGCACGCAGGCCGAGGAAGTGGCGTTAATGGTCTGTGTGTGTGGTAGTGAAGAGGATGTGTCACGGGGCTTGGGCGGCTTCGAGGAGAAAGGCGGTGGCAGTGTGAAGAAGGAAGAAGGGCTCGGGGAGAGAGGAAGGTCTGGTCTTGATTTGCGTGGAGAAAGCGGAGGAGGAGATGTGCTCGGGGAAAGAAAGGGAGAGGAGGTGCTCGGGCTCAAAGCTTAGTGGTAGAGAGAAGCGGGTTTGACAGGAGGAGCTCGGTGGGAGGTGGCTTGAGGAGGAAGGAGGTGTGGCGCTCGGGGGGAAACAGGAGGGAGAAGGTGCTCGGGGTGCTTAGTGCTCTGCTCGGGGTGCTCAGTGCTGAAGAGGAGCTCAAGAGGAAGAAGGTCTGATGAGGTCGAGGGAAAGAAGGCCGTTCAGTTTGATGAGGTCGGGGCCTCGAGGGAGATAAGGTGTTCGGGGTCTGAGGAAGAGGAAGAAGGTTTTGATGTTTGCTGTGGAGCTGATCCGGTGTGTCAGTGTGGAGGATCTGGTGTGGTTTGAGGATCTGGTATGGAAGACAGGGGGAGAAGACTGTTTCAAGTGGTGCTTTGGTGAGGACGAAATAGGAGCTAGTGGTAGCTCTAGTGGATGCTATGTCATGCGGTGGTGTTGGTATTGGTGCCGAAGATTGTGTTGCTGGAGATGTTCGGGAGGATTGGAACTGGAGTCAGGCGTAATGGTCTGTGATAGAGGTAGAGGTGGTGGAGGCCGAGACTGGGGGTGTGTGGGTAGAGTGGTGGAGGCTAGGGGTATGAGGGTAGAGGAAGATGAGGTTGAGGTCGAGCAGCTAGTAAATGGTGGAGATGGATTTGGTGACGTCTCTGGTAGTATTGGTGGTTAGCAACTATTTTTGTGGTATTGCTTATGGAGTCGATTGATGGTAGTTTTTACTAGATTCTAGTAATGATATTGCATTATGTAACAAGATGGTCATGATTGCTATCTCATACCCATCTTGAGAGGGAGTGTTGGAGATATTAGGGATTAGGAAAGAGTCCAGAGTTTAGGTAAGAGTCAAAGTCGTGTTAGAGTCGGACTGTAATATTTGGTACTATAAATAAAGAACGTGGGGATCTCAAAAGGGACACACAATTATTCTCCAAAATTCTAAAAGCCATATATAACAAGAGATAACACGGACGCTAACATTGCCGGATATGAATACCACTAGTAAAAAATAGGTTTTTAAAACGTCAGCCGACCATTTGATTTGCAAGCTGTCATGAATAGTGACTCCTTTTCTGTGATTGCTCTACGTATGCTGTCAAGGTTGGTTCGGATGGTTCCTATCAATCAGAGTTGCACCCCATGAACAATTTTTTTAAAGAAAACATGAACACATGAACTAGAGGTGAATGAATCCTAGTCTGACCTCAACGACAATGGCTGGTGTTCTGCTGGAGATGGCTGTGAACTTTGTGTGGCAAGAGAGGCATCAGCTCCAGTGCATTCCACAGTCTGCATTATCTCAAGTCATTGTCTTGACTAGCTGGCCGAGTTAGGAGTCAGGACCCATGTCCCGGTGCCCTGTTCCTTGCTAGATGATTGCTGCCGTTTTGGAGAGATTTGCTCCATTAGCACATTAATTTTAGCGTCAGAATATGACCTGTCTAACGAAACAGGATAGCAAAATTCCGAGGCTAATCTATGGACGCAATCCGGTTGGACACTGTTGGGCTGCGTCCTCTGTTCTCCAGAGCTGACTCGCTCTGGCTAGATATTCCTGTTGTTTAGTGATTGCTAGTGCATGCCAGGATGTGACAGTGACGTCGATTCGATCTGTTTGATCGTTCACTTTCGATGCAAATGTGTAAAGATGTGACCAACCCAATTGAACTGTTCAGAGGCCAGGACATTAACTCAACAAGCAAGCCAAAATTTGCCTCTGATTTGGTCTTGTCTCTCTTTCTTGAGTTGGAACAGCTTGCAACAGCAAGTCTACAAATATTCATCAATATCTTAAGAAGTGTAGTATATGTTAGCACCGCCGATGTTTACGTACGCAAATCTCTGGAAGTCGAACAACCACACACTCTCAAACTGAACAACAAAACAAAGAAGATGAACTCACGAGACAGATTTGGTGCTGCTTAATCTTACACACAGCTTTTCTGTATTTTCTTCTCTTATTTATACTAGCAAATAAAACATAACTAAATACTTAACACTCAGCCATGACCAGCTTCCATGCGCCACGACTGAGCCGATTCAAGCCGCACTACTTAGCCATTCAATCAAAAACTAAAACGGCAGCCTAGTTATCAAAGACTAAAACGGCAGCACAACCATGCAAACAGGAAACTAAAACATCAATGCACATGCAAACGTTTCCTAGCTATCAAAGACTAAAACGGCAGCACAGCCATGCAAACAGGAAACTGAAACATCAATGCACATGCAGGATTATTCAACAAACATCCCCTAATTCTTGATGTGCTTTCTTGACGATGCTGATCCACGCCACGTCTGTGCCGCCCGTCGCGCCGCCGGCCGCCGGCCTGACATCGTGCCACGTGTTTACCCTTGCACCGCGGCTGCCCGCCATGCCACGCGCGCCTCGTGCCCGCTGCGTGCACCCCTAGCCGCTCGCACTCTGCTGCATCGCTATGCGCCGCCGCACGCTGTGCAATGTCGAGGGTGAGCACATAGAGCCGATTGCGAGTACGGTTTATCCGAGCAAGTATGCGACGCTGCTGGTCGTAGATCATGAGCACACCGTTCTGGATGAGTGTCTGATAGCCATTCTCATCGAGTTGTCCGAGACTCAGTATGTTGCTACGTAGTCGTGGGATGTAGTATACCCCCGTCAGCGCAAGATGCTCCCCGTTTCGACTTGTGAACAGGATGGTGTCACGCCTGCGTATTTCCACCACCGAACCATCGCCAAACTTGACAGAGCCGGTGACGTCCTTGTCCATCTCCGTGAAGTTTGCTTGGCACCCGGACATGTGATTACTGGCGCCGGTGTCCAGGTACCACGCATTGTCGTGGGCGTCCTCCTCGCGCCCTAGATGCACCTGCGTGTGCACCTCGTTGATCACCACGTCAGTGCCCGCACCCACGAATGCCTCCGTGAGTGCACACACCTGCGCCATGAGAAGCGTAGGCTCGTCGTTGTTGGCTTGCGTCAGATGGGTCTGCTCGGTACTCTTCGGTTTATGGCGGTTGTCATCACCGCTACCGCTGCTTTTGTCACCGCCGAACGAGTCATCGCCTTGCTCCCTCTTCTTGTTGTGTGCAAGCCACTCCTCCTCTTCCTCCTTCTTCGGCATGACATCCGCGTCATACTCGCATGCCACAGCCATTAGGAGAGCTGGCTCGTCGTCCTCTTGGACGTTGGTGAGATACACCCGTCCTTTTTTCGGCTCATCACACTCGGATGCGAAATGGCTGAACTCCTAACAATTGAAACACTAGATCTTCGATTTGTCGAACTTTTCGCGATGCTTCTTCTTGTCGCCGTCTTGGCCACGACCACAGCCATCGCCGCGCACGTCATTCTTCTTTGTGGTGCTATTGGAGTCCTCACCGCTTCTCTTCTCTTCGACGGCTTTGACCTCCTACTCGGCGCGCGTGAGTCAAAACAAGAAGCACGAGCAAGCTCTGTCGGAAACCAGCAAGCGTACCATTTCAAGCTTACAGCTCCAAAATTCAAATTGGGCGGTCAGCCCATAGAAAAACTTCAGCGATTCCAAACCGGAGACCTGACCTGTCGCCGACGGCCAACAAAGGTCGTACTTCACACGGCCGACCGCGTGCCACAAAATATGTAGCTTATGTTATCCGGCGACTTATAAATATCGCCACATGATCTGTAAATAGATCGCCACTGTTCTTTCCTACTGAACTCGTGCGGCTTGTTTGTTCACTAGCTTGTGTCCTCGATCATCACGTGACAGACTGTATAGCACTTGGCGACTGACCGCTGCGATGATACTAATGCCCGATTGCAACACGAAACCTGAAGAAGAATGGAAGAAAATATCTTCTAGGGTTGCACCGCGGTTCGGTTACTGAACAGGGAAATCTCGCGAACATCGCCGTCGAGGATGCAGCGCAGGGACTCGCCAGCCGAACTGTTTTGTGTCATCACAGGTGTGACATCCCTAGAAGGAGTGGGTGCTGAGATGGTGAACAAGAAGAGGAAGGCGGGAAAGCGCAAGATGTGTCCAGTGGACGAAGCACAGCAGCGAAGGCGTGAGCGAGAGGAGGCTCTCCACAAACGAAATAACAAAAATAATATCCCTATCGTATAAAAACACCATGATAGAAGACCTACCACGCACTGGATACGCGATAGGACATGTGGCGGCATGTCATTCGGTGTCGTTTGGCCTGCCGCCCAGATCGTGGCAGGTCACGTGCTGCTAATCTAGTTTGTGACAGGTGTCGTGCACTGGTGACCTGCCGCGCTCTAGGTGCATGGTATGGTGCCTGCCCGCTGCCGCGGTTTGAGTGCACTGCCATTTCGTTTTTAGGGAGCTATTATTGCTATTTCGTTTAAAAAACGTGCTGAATGAGCAGAAAAAAACTCGTGTGGTGGGTGCAATGTCCGGTGTGAGTAAGGAGAGCTATAGGACCTGTTTGGGACGGATGCAAATTTTTTTAAATGAAAAGCGACTTTAGTTGAATTTGAGCAGTTCTGAGTTGAGCAATTTGAATCGAAGACGTTTGATGTTTAACAGACTGGCTTTTAGGTAGGGTGACTGGAGCTTATGAGTTGGGAAATGTTTGAAATGCCCTTGGGGCAAATGATAGCTTGTTTCGACCGAATTAACAACAAGTAGCGAGAACTAACGCAATTGATGGCAATTAATGGCAACTAACGGCAATTACAGTAATTACATAAATAATTTATCTTTATTAGAAAAATGAAAATATCGCCCGATTTCTCTAACCTATCGCTGATTCATCTTGTGAAAATTGTTAGTCCAAATCTCCGGCAAATCCCGCCGGCGACTAGGACATAGCATTTTGTTTCGTGTGCCGAAGTCGAGGGGAAAGCGGCCTGCGTCCCGGCACGCAGATGCCCATGCCCATGCCCATGCTGGCCCGTAACGACACGGCCATGTGCGTTGCGAGAAAATACAGTTGTGTGTACCATCATGGTACTGTTTTGCAGCAGCTTATCTCTTCTTGGGAGGGAGCTTTTTAGAGGGACCATCGTCCAGGACCTACTTAGTCTTCCAGCCATTAAAATGGCACGTATCGAGCTCCTGTTAAATACGTGGTTAACCACCGAATCCTCACGCTAGTATGGTCCTCATGTAGGCCTTCCCCCCTGGTTTTTGCCTCTCTCTCACGGCACTACCTGCAGTAACTTTCATACTAGCCATTCTAGGCGAAAGATTCTTCGAATTTTATTGGTTTTATTGAGCAATAACCTCATTCATTTGTGAACAATTGAGCTCGATCCACGTATGGAACTCACCTTTCACTCTTGCCGTGATCACTGAGCTGTGATCTCTACATGTAGGCAGAGAGCAAGGGAGGTAGAGAACCGAGAAAAGATGAGCGTTCCATTTTCGTGTAGTGCAGACCGAACCAAGCTAAGACTAACGAGGCTACAAGCCAAACTGTCCCTGCAGCGTGCATTATCAGCATTTGTTGTCACTCGACTTGCCATGTCAATCACGACGGGATATATCCATCACGAGGACTCGTACGGTTGGGCATGGATAGCGTAGGCATTCAATTCACCGGAAAGCGACCACCATTTATCTCCAAGACCAACTTGGAACAAATCTCGCGGCGCCGGAAATGGATCCTCTGCGCACAGAGAAGCACATTGTTGTGTATTAGAGATACACCAATGCTACAGTAAAAAAACATTGCAGTATTGCTGAAACAGTAGAATCGGAAATATAGCTCAAGCACTTTGTCGCTGCACTATACATTAAGGCTGCTTGGATGGCTACCTGGCATTGATTTGCCTGACTCAACCATCTCCTGAGCGCTGCCGGCTCCCCGTTTGGTTTACGTCTGGCAGGCCGACGGATCCAGGCACCAAAATCGGGCGCCTGGGAGGCTGCTTCATCCACCTTTAATTCATTCAATCCAACGGACTATTTTTCATTCATTAATTTCAGGTACAGACTTTCAATCAAACAACTTATCTTCGGGTTTGCCTGGCCAAGCAAAAATTATCTACTTTCTAGGTTACCTCCAAGCACCACTTTTTCTCAGACATGAAATCCAAAACACCAACCAAACAGGCCCTAAAACACTGTAATGCAGCGGATTCGGATATAGCCCTAGCACCGTACGTAACCAGCACCGGCACTCAGTTGCTTTCCTCATCGGCCGTTACAATGCTCAAGTATACATCGATCTCGAGTTATACGGTTGCTATTATACAGCAATACAGGTATGCTCCCGTTACGCCATGCCCTGATGTCCTACACGACGATAAGGGGCGGGCTATGTCGCGTTCACCCTACTATGAGCCTATGACTATGAGTCCAAGACTACCAAAAGTCACTGTAGTGACAGCTGGGCAGGATCTCGATATGTGTCACGCCTCATGGCGATAATTCACCGAGGAAGAGTAAACGAAAGCTATATATGTGCCTCTCTTTTTCCCTTCTTTGAGCCGCATGTTGGAGGGCTACGTTTTTATCTGCATGTTCCTGTTCACGTTCACAACCACGTATTCCTTTTTATTTTTGGGGTTTAACACAATGATACAATAATTTTCCACGATTTCTTTTTTCCTTACACAAACCAGCAAAAAAGAGTTCGTTTAAGGCAAAGGATTGGCACTTTTGAGTGGAATTTGGTTGTCGAATCTACAGTTTGGTGAGCAATAGCAGCTGTTGTTGGGCCTGGCCCAATCGATCGCACTGTAGTGTTGTTCGTTGTGCGAGATAGTACGTTTTTTTTTCAGAAAATTACACCGCAGCACCATAAACTTGGGAGGTTATACTACTTCGTTCTCTGAACCTGTATTTTACTTTTTTAGCTTCCTGAACTTACGAGGTTGTGTCACTTAGCTCTTTGAACTTGCATGTTACTTTCTCAGCCTTCTGAACTTGCGAGGTTTCACTTCGCTCTCTGAACTTACGTTGAAGTGAAGTTCGTCGGATGCGATAACGGCGACTTCGTCCCCTCTGAGTCCGGTGGACTCGTTGCTGTCCCGTTCTGGCTGTGTTCATCGTCTCCGTCACCTCATGCCGACGAAAACATATTCTTCGAGCCGGGAACATACTGTGCTCGCGTCTTCGCCGAAGCTCCACCGTCACAGCACGTCGCCACCCTTGCCTTTCCTTCTTTGAGTCGATCGTGAGAGAGAGAGAGAGAGAAATACATTCTCGGTGCTAGAGCAGGAGCACAATACTTCTCTTTCTCACACATAGTGATTCCCCAGCTTGGCCTTTTCTGTTAGCAAACACCCAAATGGACTGTGCGGGGGTGAAGAAGCCTTTTCTATTAGCAAACGACCAAATGGCACTGATAATGTACTTCTATCTCTCTCACGACTGACTCAGAGGAGGCAAGGGCGAAGGCAGCAGTAAGCTGCGACGGTGGAGCTTCAGTGGAGACGTGAGCACGGTGCGTTCTCGGGCCCGAAGAATCTGCTTTTGTCAGCATGAGGTGACGGGGATAATGAACAATGCCGGAACAGGGCGGCAACGAGTCCATCGGACTCGGAGGGGACAAAGTTGCCAGCGTCGCATCCGACAAACTTCGCTTTAACACAAGCTCAGGGAGCTAAGTGGCACAACCTCACAAGTTCAGGGGGCTGAAAAAGTAAAATACAGGTTTAGAGAACGAAGTGGTATAACCTCACAAGTTCAGGGATAAAATCCAAGTTCAAGGATCTACAGTGCAATTTTCTCCTTTTTGTTTTAAACAAAGAGCGCGAGGACTGCCCTTTATATCGATAAAGAAGGAGAAAACAAAATAAAAGGGAATACATGGGCTCCGACAGGGAACACCCTAGACGGGAGAGAAACCACAACTAGACACACCTCGCAGCACCCTAAACAAACAGCACCGGAGCTAGAGGCGAAAACCAACTAGCAAACACCACAACACCGATTGGCTCTGCCTTACACAAAACACACATCATGGCTAAGGGAAAGGGCACTAGTATTCTGACCAGGGATACATTTAGAATGACATCATATGAGTTAAAGAGCTTCACCAATAAGTCACATACTTGTTAATATTTATAATTGATAATTCATTCAAGGAACATAATAATATTTATTCTATAACTCATAAACATATATGTGATACAATCATATCTATGATTGTCTCTAGGGCATATCACAAATAGTTGGTTGTCATGTTAGCATGTGGGTTCACCTTGCCCCTGCTTCTATTATTCTCTCTCAAACTGGTGTATTGGTGATTCTCTACATTGTCCGGTTTAACTAATTCGGAGTTTCAGTGCGTTGGGTGGTGGGAGTTTGACTTATCGACCATCACACATGTATTGATTGATGACCATGTTTCATCAATCATAGATATAGGGATATCGAATCAATAATGTGAACACATGTTAGAGAACATGTTGGATTGACCCACCTTGAGACACTATTAAGATTGTTATGATTTTATGTGTCATCAGTTGGTCTCAAACAATGATGATGTATAATCCTTAGACCTGAGATCAGCATGGTTTCCTACATGTATAATAGTACACTTAGGGGTTGTCAAATGCTACTCCATAACTGAGTAGTTATAAATGTAATTTTCAGGTATGCTATGAAACATACGGAGGGATGTGACTGGTCGGATATGAGATTTGTCACTCCTAGCATAACAGGAGAGATATATCTAGGCCCCTCGATGTGGTCGGATAACGAAAATACATGGCCATAACACTAGCGGTCGAAGAGTCTACCACATGAAGTTATCTGTTACTTAATCGAGAAAGTATTGAACATTCCATGGATGGCAAATTATCTCACCTGGTGTTCAACCAGATATCGTGAGACAAAGAGAGAATACACAAGCAGGTCATTCAGTTCGACCAGATACAGACTGGTCGTATGGAGATACGGGCTGGTCATAGACTGGTCGAACATAATCACCAACTGGTCGTAAAGAGTTACGAACTGGTAATGACTAAATATGAACTGGTCGTATAGAGATACAAGCTAGTCGTAAGTGATAAGGTCATAGTCATAGATCATATTGCATTAAGGTTCGTCCGATATAATTTATGTGTATTTGGGAATCGTTATGTCCAGCTAGGAATCGCTAACGACTTGTTGTCGAAAAAGAGTTTTCAAGTAATAACCGATTACGTATGAACCTACAGGGTCACACACTTAACGGGTTGGAACAAACGAGTTCGGATAGGATCCGTCATGGGCTCTTTATAAGAGGATGCATGAAGCTGTTGGGACAAACGATGTGAGTTGCATCACCGAAACCCTAACCGCCATCTTCTCGAGGGCCCTACCGTGCGAGTTGGTGCTAGCACACTGGCGTACGTTGTTCCATCCCTGGACTTGTTGATACTGTAGTGGCGCTACTGCGATTGCTGTTGTGCTGAACGAGGACGATCCACGATCATCACAAGGAATGCGATTGGTTGCTAGAAGAGAGGATCGGCATCGAGGACGCTGGACAATCGACTACGACCACTACATCGACGCGCTCGACGTTGGATTAGGCTGCTCCAACTTTTCTTCCGCTGCAGTGCGCATCTAGTGGTAACGATTTATGATCTCTTGCTTGCATGGCTTCTAGGTTTATATGGTAGAATTTTTGAATTACCAGCTAGTGTAGCCTACCCGTATCCCTTCAGTGGTATCAACGCCATCTTGCGTAGTTTTTGATCTAGATCGGTCGCATATACTTGATATGTAACAGTAATAGATTGGATCTACTACTGTTCCGATTTGGTAACCTAGATCAATTCATATGGATGGAGTGGTTTAGGTACTGGTTGTAAGATCAATCGGTTTTTGGCGATAGTAGATGGGTTTGCAGGAGGTATGAGTTGATAGCACTAGATGGTCTACTCCACTTGTTCACAATCGCATTGCATGATACTCCTACTGATCGGAATTCCGTCATTGGGGTATGCCGCGGTGCGTAGTCGTATGGAAGCGGTGATCATATTGGTTCAGAATAGGGTTAATATGATTAATCTGATGAATTTCCATGGCTCAATTACGTGAATGAGATTCATGCCCCTTCGAAGCCCGCCCACTAAACGGCTAGCGGGACCGCCGTGCTAGATAATTGTTATCATGTTATATGGTATTATGTGTTCATGTCACCCGATAGAATTGGATTCTATACATAACACATTTTTGCAGGTATTGTTGTGAATGGTATGGCCCATTGTGTATGTGATGCATGTATGAATTTTTCATGGCCTGCATGTCATGCTGTGTTATAGCCATCGAGCTATATATTATTGTATAACGGTCTGCGTGCCGACATATGATGCTTGATATTATCATATGTAATTCATTACTAGCTTTTAGGAGTAGTTGCTAGAAGATGAATATGGTGATTTCAAGCATGATGGCTCGGTGGATAGGAAGCATGGTGATGGAGATTGTCATGTTAAAGGTCATACTATTTCACAGTTTAATATGATTATCTGTGAATGTTTATTTTGTTCATGATATGCTATTGATCATGTTTTATCATTAGATGTTTTAACATGGTAGAGTAGTATCCCTCAAGAAAAATTAAGTAAATTTGATGCATTTTCAATTGCTGCGCTTATCACAATTTTGATCGTTAATCGGTAGGTCTACCAAAGTAGGGTCTATCTTAATAAGATGGGGTAGGTGTCGGACACCCACATGCATATTATTGGTTTAACTTGACAAGGCTATCAAAATGGTTTTGGGCTTTGGGGCATAATATTGGTCATCGGGGCAAAGAGTGAAGGGATACGGGTAGATTACGCTAGCTGATAATTCAAAAATTCTACCACGTAAACCAGGAAGCTATGCAAGTAGAAGATCACGGATCGTTACCACTAGACGCACAGTGCAACGAAAGAAGAGTTGAAGAAGCCTGATCCAACGTAGAGCGCCTCGATGAAGTGGTCATAGTAGATCGTCAAACATCGAGCACGTCGATACAGTGGTCGTAGTCCATCATTTAGGGTCCTCGTGAGTCGATCGTCTCCTCCAACAACCTCTGCAGTTCCCTGTGAAGATCGCGGATCGTCCTCAAGCGCAACAGCAACCGTAGTAACACCTCTACGGTATCCACACATCCAGGAAAGGAACACCGTGCGTCGGTGTGCTAGCACCAAGTCACACGATATGGCTCTCTTGAGAAGATGACGGCTAGAGTTTCGGTGGAACAACTCACGTGTCTTGCCTCCTCCAATAGTCTCAAGCATCTCCTTATATAGTGCCCATGACGGATCCTATCCGAACATGTTTGTTCCAATCCGTTAAGTGTGTGACCCGTTAGGTTCATGCGTAATCGGTTGTGACTCAGAAACTCCTTTCCGATCACGATTCGTTAGCGGCTCCTAGTAGAACATAATGATTCCCGAATACATACGAATTATATCAGACGAACCTTAATGCACTATGATCTACGACTAGGTTCATATCACTAATGACCAGCTCGTATCTCTATACGACCAGTTCATATTTGGTCTCGACCAGTTCGTAACTCCTTACGACCAGATTTCGACCACTTAGTGATCATGTTCGACTAACCTACGACCAGTTCGTATCTCCATACGACTAGTCTGTATCTGATCGAACTGAAAGACCTTCTCGTGTATTCTCCCTTTGCCTCATGATATCTGATTTGAACTCCAGGTAAGATGTTGTGTCATCCATGGACTGTTCAATACTTTCTCGATAGATTGTCGGATAACTTCACGTGGTCGAATACTTCGACCACTAGTGGCATTAGGGATGGCAAATGGTAAAGGATAATCCATTTTATCCAATATTCGTATCCGAGAAAACACAAATGTAGTAAGTAAATTCCGCATTCGAATAGTATTCGTATCCGTATTCGGTGTTATTCGTATCCGGAAAAAAAAACCCGGATAGTATCCAAAAAAACAAATACTATCTGGGAAAAATGAATACGAATACTATCCATTTTTTCCCCGGATACGAATACAAATACTATCCGTTTTTTCCTAGATATGAATACAAATACTATCCGAATTTTTACTGGAGCGTTTCTGTTTCGACGGGGTCTTGATTCGGTGCCGAATATGTGGCTGTTGGGTGTTGCTACGACTCGAGTAGACTGTAGACGTGTAGTCATGTTACATAAATTTGTTCCACCGAGATTTGTCGCAAAAGTTCGCATTCGACCGAATTGAGTACATATTCGATTAGAATTCGTATTCGTTGCGACATTCGATTCGTATTCGTATTCGAGAATGTTCGAATTCGTATTCGTTTTAAAAATATGGATTCGTATTCGTATTCGGGACTATTCAATCCGTTTCCATCCCTAAGTGGCATGGCCATGCACTTTCTTTATCCGACCACATCGAGGGGCCCAGAGATATCTCTTTTGTTATGTTAGGAGGGCAAATCCCATATCCGACCAGTCACATTCCTCTGCATGTTTCATAGCATACCCGAAAGCTATCTTTATAACTACCCAGTTACGGAGTAGCGTTTGGCAACCCCTAAATGTACTATTACACATGTAGAAAATCATGCTGATCTCAGGTCTAAGGATTATACATCATCATGACTTGAGACTAACTGACGACACATAAAATTATAACAATCTCAACAGTGTCTCAAGGTGGGTCAATCCAACCCCATGTTCTCTAACATATATTCACATTATTGATTCGATATCCCTATATCCATGACCGGTGAAACATGGTCATCAATCAATACATGTGTTGGTCGATAGAGTCACTAGTGTTCCGACTAGGGATTCATTTAGAACGACATCATATAAGCTAAAAGAGTTTCACCAATAAGTCACATACTTGTTAATCTTCGTAACCAATGATTCATTCAAGGAACAGAATAATATTTATTCAATAACTCATAAACATAGACGTGATACAATCATCTCTATGATTGTCTCTAGGGCATATCACCAACAAAGAGATGCCACCCAACAGACAAGGATCATATGAGATATGATTGGCAAAGGGTTGCTCACCTAAATCACTAGGTTTATAGCAGTGATGCCAAATCTCACTAGGACTTAATGATATATGGATCTTGAACCCACTATATGAAGTTAGAGGAAAACTTGGTTTAGACCATATAGTGAGAGTATCTTTTATTAAAATATTTAATAGAAGATCTTACATAAACATAGTGCTGAATTTTTGCATATACATATTTTTCTGTTGTCGATCATGGAACCTAATACTTCCTCCATACCCACTTTTAACTTGTGATATATTCTTGAGAAATAAAAACTGAATGGAACAAACTTTATTGACTGGTTTCGTAATATGAGAATTGTTTTCAAGCAAGAAAAGAAAAATATGTTCTAGAGGGTCCCTATCATGAGGAACAAAATGCAGATGCTACACGTCTTGAAAACAATGCTTATGAGAAGCATTTCAATGACGTAATCGATGTACACTGCCTTATGCTTGCCATTATGAATTCTGAGTTTCAGAAGCAATATGATACCACAGACACTTACAATATGATTGTGGGTCTGAAAGACATGTTTGAGGAACAAGCAAGGGCATGGAGGTACAATACCTCCAAGGCATTAATTTCTTGTAGGCTATCAGAAGGTAGCCTGGTCAGTCCTCATATGATCAAGATGATTGGCCACATTGAGAGTTTGGAAAAGTTTGGTTTTCCTCGTAGCCAATAGTTGGCTACTGATATGATTCTCTAATCGCTCCCTGTGAGTTTTGAACCCGTCATATTGAATTTTTATATGAATGGCATGAAGAAGTCAATGACCGAGTTGCATGGCATTCTTAAAGGTGCCAAGGAGAGCATCAAGAAAAATTTTAATCATGTGATGATGGTTCAAAAGACTACTAGCTTCAAGAAGAAAGGTAAGTTGACGAAGATTAAAACCTCTATGTATTAATTTAATACATAAAAGACCATACGTCTTCATGGTCATAACCCCTAAGGCTAACGACCTCACTGGTCGTGAGGATTCCAGAGGTTACACGATGGGTACCCTGGTCGGACTAGGCTTCGACCAGTAGCTGCTCGAAAAAGCTATGAACTGGCATTTCTTACCGTATGATGAATAGAACACGTGCTGAATATTCCATACCATGATGAATAGAACTTTATTTCAATTCTTGATTTAGTATATTCATTCTTTTGTTTTCGACAAGTGATACAGTTTATATATCTATGCCTATATCCCGGTCATCTATTATTGTTGTTTAAAATGGTCGGAGAAGACAATTTTTCTCTCCGATATCCTTTATCGGGATCTTTGTTACTCTTTGGCAACGACATCAGTGTCATATGCTGTATAGGTCCTAGTCGTGATCATTCCATGATTGATTCCATGCGCGACCATACGAGTAGACAGAGCATAACACAAGCAACAATGTATAGTTCATTATGCTATTAAGATCATGAAGACTATATTTCTTCATTTCAACATTCTGTTCTACTCTCGTTTGGCTACTGGTCGAGACACGAAAGCCTCCTAGTCGAAGTCTCTCCTTTTTTCAAGACGTGGTCACGCCTTGCTGGAAGGAGCTTCCTAGCGGCAGTTCTTTTCTTCACGATCCTCACGCGGTCGGACTTGAGCTTGAACACGTTTTGCGAAATATTTTTCTATATCTTCTATTCTTATCAGTTTTTTCCGATCAGTTTTAGGTCATATATATAAATACGATCACTTCTCTTCAATTGCATACATTCTTGCATTTCTTCTTATGTCAATACAACAAGTCTTTTTTCTGACCATGTACAACTTTTGATTGGTATTTCGATCATGACAAACAAAGATCTATAACTAGACGAACTCATAAGCTGGTTCCAACCACAGTGATTTTCTAGTATTGCTACGATCAGTTTTGTCTTCATATCGGCACATACCTTCAAAACAATGGTTTCGACTTTCATTCTCTATCTTGGCTACCTGCTTGTATAGTAAAGTTCTTCTACTATAAAACAGTCGGGGGCTAGGAGGTATACGAGAATTTTAAAAGTCAAACGGGATAAACAAAAGCATTCTTGATGACATAAAAGGTAAGTTTTGTACATTATTTTTCAATATTCTTACATTTGCAGGGGCCTACTCTCAAAATATCTCTAGGTTAATTACTGCTTGATAGAGATCCGACCTCCATCTCCTCTACAACTTTATCTCTGAGTGGCCTGAGTTCTTCCATGAACTTGGTCGTCTCCTCAGGTGGGCAGTTGAAGTCATTTTCAACAGCTTGGAGATCAATGGAGGGGTCGGAAGCTTTCAGTTTTGCTAAAGCAAAACTAACTCCATTAGCAACGCCTGTTTTCATGGCTTGGACATAGTTTTTCCGAGTAGTCTTGAGCAGATTTTTAAGATTCTCTAGAAGTTGATCCAAATAGTTTATTTTCTCTACTGGATCTGTTAAAGTAGGCAGACTTGATCCTGATCCCATATCAAAGATCATCTTGTTCAAAAATAGAATCTTTTCGTCAATGTTTTGCACAAGAGCCGCCTCTTTATCCTGCTCAAATTTTAGAGTCTTCTCTGTTATTTCCAAAGCTTGTTTTTGCTCTACAGGAGTGAAGCAAGTGATAAGCACAAACATAATTGAAGGAAGATAATAAGTCAAGATTATGACATATTACCTTCAATTCTTTTGTTAAGTGTTTCATTGCTGGTCGTCGCTTTGGCGATTGACCGGTCCTTAGCTTTAATTTCTTCTTCAAGCAGAGCTGTCTTGGCTTTCTCAGCCATAGTCTCTTCTTTTATTTTATCCAAATGTATCAAATACGATAAGGGAGAATAGTTAAAAAAAAGGGCAAAGTTTTGAAGAAAGGAGAAAAATGTTAAGTGGGAAGTTCTTACTTTCCAATTCGGAGTGTTTTTGCTCCAAGTCCTTAATTCGCTGGGTCAGTCCTCCGACCACAGCAAAGTTCTCGACCAGATGCTGTACAAATAGTATTTTTTTTTCTCTTTAAGTTCCTTATAAACTTTTGAGAACTACTATGGAACTGGTCGTAGATACTTACCCGGATCGCCAAATCATTATAAGCGCCAAATGTTGAATCAGGATGCATTTTGATTTGATGATCCGATATTTTTCCCCATGCCTCGTCAAGCTCCTTATCCTCGATAAATCGGGAGCGAAAAGGGAACTTGTCAGGTTGAGAGGAATTACCAACATTGGTCGGAACCGTTTGAGGGCCTTTAGGGGCATCTACCTCCGCAGAAGGAGTTAGAACCACCACTGGATCCAACTCGACCGTTGGCCTTGACACCTGCTCGGGGGCTTCTTCGACCACTTTTTCCTCAGGAGTTCTATCCTGGGAAGCACTCTGGTCGGGGATCTCTACGAATGCCTGGTCCTCAGGAGGAGTCCGGTCGGAAACAACTGGAACACCCGAAGACCTATGCAAAGCAAAGAAGGGAAGTTCAAAATACCAAATAATCAAGGAATTATTAAAGGTATGCACTTATACGACCAATTTCATTTGTACATACCTAGTTAATTTCCTAGATTTGACTTTGAATCGCGGAAGGGTAAACTCTGTGTCGTCACCCTTTCTTTTCTTTTCTCCTGCTTTTGCCGGTTCCAAACCGGCAGAGTTGGTTGAACCCGTTGCATCATCCAACAACATGTCGGAAGCGATGCCCTCGATCAACTCGTCGAGGTTTACGTCCTTGACCATCTGGTCGGGCGAAGTGGTTTCACCAACCTCCAGACCAGTTGTTTGATAAGAATAACTGTTCGGTAAATCAACGGCCGATGCAGGGTTTCTGACCTCCATGATCGCCTTCTTGGCCTTGACCTTCTCCATCTAAACCAATAAACGAATTTGGTTATGTGATGAAATCTTTTATCTAAAACTACATATATATTCATGTGAAATGTTCTATTACCTTGGGAGATTCATCTTCTTCCAGTGCATCAGGGCACGAATCGGTCGGAACCACGGTGGGATGTTGACCCTCACCCTGAGTAATTCGTAATCCGACCAGCTGCAGAAATAGAACATGATCAAAAATCTGATCGGAGAATATGTATACATGATAAAAGAAGTTTTTTGATTATTTACCTTAAGCCTTGCTAGTTTCTCTTCAGCAGGAACTATGGCCAAGATCTCGGAGAATCCGACCTTCTCACTAGGCTCCCCAGAGCAGATCAGCCTGATCTGCTCTCTGATTTCCTCAGGAGAAAGGGCTTTAAAAAGCAAAAGGAATAATGGCAGATTTTAAGGTAGTGCTATAATCAAATAACAAAATACTGGTCGGAGTTTCTTTCGAAGACTTACCACCTCTTGAGATAGCTTCATCACGACCAATGGACCAAATCAGGGAATGAGTCCGAAGCTTCAGCAGGCTAATCTGGCGCTTGGTGAAGTCCCTCACCACATGCCAAGAGGTCAAGCCCTTGACTCGCAGGTCGTAGATGGCATCCACCCATCTTCTGATCACCCCTGTCTTCTCCACGGTCTTTCTCTTCTCCACGGTCTTTCTCCACTTGGGGTTTTCATTCGCTCTCATCCCGGCGAAGTAGAGGCCATCATCCCCCGTAACCGTCATGTAGAACTAGTTCTTCTTCCATGACGACCACGAGGATTTCGAGTACATATGAATGTACTCATCGGCCTTCCCGTCGTGAAGGCGCAATGTACATTCTCCGGAAGTCTCCGTGGTTCTCCCCATCACCATTCGGTAGAAATACCTGAAGAGCCTCAAACTCGGAGGCACTCCCAGGTATGCTTCACACAAATATGTGAAGATGCTGATATTGGCGATGGAATTTGGAGCCAAATTCACCAATTCCACCCTATAGTACTCAAGAACACGGAGAAAGAATTTGTGTACCGGCAACCTCAGCCCGCATTCGATGTAGGCGAGGAAAACAGGGATTTCCCCGTCTTCACGGCTCGGAAAGTGCTCTCCAATCGCCGGTCTCCATCTGATCAAATTCTTGTCTAGGAGCATCCCAACCTTCTCCAACGCCTCAAGCTTTCTCTTGCTCAATTCCGAAGGCAACCACTTCGTGATTTGCTCCGACATGATGAAGATCCTCAAGGATGAGTAGTAGTTGTAGGAGGTTTTGTGGTCGGAAGAACAAGAAAAGAGGACTAAAGATTTTTTTTTCTCGGCAAAGGGGACCAGAAAGGGGATCTGGAAGCGTAAAAACTCCAAAAGGTCTAGCGATGGGGATTTTATAGCCTCAGATCTTTAAATTACGATCGGAGATTACCCACAAAAGTCTAAACGGCAAAAAGCTTCTTTTTCGCCCAACGGACAGAGGAACTCTTTGGTTCCCAAGGCAAGTTCTCAACTTTAAAATGAACACAGACCACCTCGAATGTCACAGCATTAAATGGGGGTCTGCCCAATACAGCTTCATCGGAAGAAGGTGTTCACACGACCTGTTTATTTAAAGTTCAGGGGCTAGCTGACGAAGATTAAAACCTCTATGTATTAATTTAATACGTAAAAGACCATACGTCTTCATGGTCGTAACCCCTAAGGCTAACGACCTCACTGGTCGTGAGGATTCCAGAGGTTACACGATGGGTACCCTGGTCGGACTAGGCTTCGACCAGGTAGCTACTCGGAAAAGCTATGAACTGACATTTCTTACTGTATGATGAACAGAACACGTGCTGAATGTTCCATACCATGCGATGATACACAAGACACTGACAATAAACCACCCTACGGTTAAGCTTTTCACAGGCACTTAACCGCAAGGTAGTTAACACATTGTTAACTGCCTTAAACCTCCGACCAGTCGTAACATTTCACCAGGGACGCCTTCTCTAGGAGTAACTGCCGCTTCTTCGGGAGTTATTTAATGGTGGAACGCAGAAGACGAAGAGACAACAGAAGACACACAGAGTAAGACAACACAGAAGCCAAAGTAGTAGCAAGGAAATTAGTCTTTAAGCCTGATTACTTTGCCTAGCATTCAATACATTCGGTGTAATTAGAGATAGTCCCTAGTCAGGTCTTGTAATTCTAGTTCATATTAATAAAGAGCAGCCCCCATTCTCTCCCAGGATACTCCACGTCATTTTCCTCTTTTTATTTCGTAAGATCGGCGACTCGATCGTCGACATAAGTCTTGAGGAAAGAGAAAGGGCAAAGGAAAGACTCAAGATGAGACCGAGAGTCTCAACGCTAAGCTTAAGAAGCTCAAGCTAGGTCCTAAGCCTGATATAGAATGCTACCATTGTCATGAGACTGGGCATTGAAAGAGAAATTGTAAGAAGTACTTGGCAGAAATAAAAAAGAATAAAAGAAGTAAGACTTCTAGTTCAGGTATAAATATTATAGAAATTAATCTTGCCACTTCTCCTACATGTTCCTGGGTATTTGATACCAGATCGGTTGCTCATATTTGCCATTCAATGCAGGGACTGATAGGGAGTAGAAGTTTAGAAAGAGGCGAGGTTGATCTTTGCGTGGGAAATAGAGTAAGAGTTGTTGCATTAGCTATTGACACTTTACCATTAGTTTTACCATCAGGATTTGTTATGGAATTAAATAATTGTTATTATGTTCCTGCCTTAAGTAAAACATTATTTCTGCTTCATGTTTAGGAGCAGAAGGTTATGAGTTCAAAATAAAGAATAATTGTTGTTCAATTTATTTTGAAGATATGATTTATGACCATGCTCCATTGGTGAATGGATTATATGTTTTGAATCTTGAGAATGTGCATGTCTATAACATTAATGCTAAAAGACTTCGACCCAACGATTTGAATCCCACTTTTATTTGGCATTGTCGTCTTGGTCATATAAATGAGAAGCGCATGATGAAGCTCCATAAAGATGGTCTTCTAAAATTATTTGATTTTGAATCATTTGAAACATGTGAATCTTGTTTACTTGAAAAAATGACAAAGACGCCTTTCACAGGTATAGGTGAAAGGGCAAGTGACTTATTAGCCCTTGTACATATGGGTTGTATGTGGACCAATGAGCACTTCGGCCAGAGGTGGTTTTCAGTACTTCATAAATTTTATTGATGACTTTAGTAGATATGGTTACATCTACTTAATAAGGCATAAGTCTGAATCATTTGAAAAGTTCAAGGAATTTCAAAATGAGGTATAGAATCAACTTGGCAAGACAATTAAATATCTACGATCAGATCATGGAGGTGAATATTTGAGCCATGAGTTTGGTGATCATCTAAAGCAATATAGAATTATTCCACAACTTACTCCGCCAGAAACACCTCAATGGAATGGGGTGTATGAACGACGGAATCAAACATTGTTAGACATGGTTTGGTCAATGATGAGCTAATATGATCTTCCATTGTATTTCTGGGGTTACGCTTTAGAAACAACGGCTTTCACTTTAAATAGAGTTCCATAAAAAAACAGTAGAAACGACACCATATGAGATATTGACTGGGAAGTGTCCTGGATTGTCTTTTATCAAGATATGGGGTTGTGAGGTATATGTAAAACGTTTGACGTCTGACAAACTCACACCCAAGTCGGATAAATGCTTCTTTGTGGGGTATCCTAAGGAAACTAAAGGATGTTACTTTTATAAGCGGGAATGATGCCAAAGTGTTTGTTGCCCGAAATGATATCTTCTTGGAGAAAGAGTTTCTTTCCAAAGGAGTCAGTGGGACCAAGGTGCAACTCAAAGAAATTCGGGAAATATCTAAAAAAATTTCAACTCCTACTAAACCTCTATAGGATGAAAAAAATGTTGTGAAACCTGTAGATGAGGCATCCGCCCCACGTAGATCTAAAAGGCCACGTCAATTGCCTATAATGTATGGGCATGACGTTTTATTATTGAATAATGATGAGCCTAAGACTTAAGAGAAAATGATGATGGATCCAGACTCTAAGTCATGACTTGAAGCCATGAGATCCGAGATAAAATCTATGTATATCAATCAAGTTTGGAACTTAGTTGATCCACCTGATGGTGTTAAAACCATTGAGTGCAAATGGATTTTTAATAAAAATATAGATATGGATGAAAATGTTCACATCCATAAGGCACGACCGGTAGCGAAGGGTTTCAAACAAATTCAAGGTATTGATTATGATGAAACTTTCTCTCCTGTCGCTATACTTAAGTCTATCTAGATCATTCTAGCTATTGTTGCATATTTCGATTATGAGATATGGCAAATGAATGTCAAAACAACTTTCTTAAATGAAAACATAAGTGAGGATGTGTACATGACACAACCTGAGGGTTTTGTCAATCTAGAGGAAGCTAGAAAGGTACGCAAGCTTCAAAAATCCATATGTGGATTAAAGCAAGCATCTCGGAGTTGGAACATCCGTCTTGATGAAGTGGTCAAAGGGTTTGACTTCATCAAGAATGAAGAAGAACCTTGTGTTTACAAGAAGGTTAGTGAGAGTAAATTTGTTTTTCTGATCTTATATGTGGATGACATATTACTGGTCGGAAATGATATTACTATGCTTGAATCTGTTAAAACTTCATTAAGAAATAGTTTCTCTATGAAAGATTTAGGAGATGCATCATATATTTTAGGCATAAGGATCTACAGGGATAGATCTAAAAGGCTAATTAGATAAAGCTAAGATATGTACATTGACAAGGTGTTGAAGCGGTTCAACATGCAAGATTCCAAGAAAGGTTTCTTGCCCATGTCACATAGAATTAATCTTAGCAAGAGTCAGTTTCCTTCGACACCTGTTGAGCGAGATAAAGTGAGTTGACGAGGATCTAATAATCCTCATTTTATCTTTTATCTATAATTCTTATTATAAGTAAATATGATGTCATATGGTCCCTGGGTATACCCCTTAAATTTACAAGGGAGAAGCCTACTAGGTGGTCGTAAGTTCTTCTACGACCACCCCCATAGTCGTAAGTCTTGCTACGACTACCTTATGATCGTAAGTTCTTCTACGATCACTACCCAGTCGTAAGTTATTCTACGACTACCCCATAGTCGTAAGTCTTGCTACGACTACCTTATGGCCGTAAGTTCTTCTACGACGTGTCACCTCGACAACCTTATGATCAATAAAACCTAAAGCGAGTGGGTCCAATTGATTAAGGAATCCAAACGATCAACATCTGTTGTTATTATGCGAAATAATAACATAATACCCCATTATCTCGACAAGAAACTGCCAAGCGGCGTGAAGGAGTTACTATCCCGATGATTCTCGCAAACATCGCGTTCTTTGGATTTGATGAGGCGTCTCTTCAAATAGGGAAAACGGCTATTCCTTCACGACTATATAAAAGGCAACTCGAGAAAGGAAAGGGACGAGCAATCGAGGCGTACACACACGCTATCGAGGGCTATCAGGAAGACAAGTACTATCATCTATAATAGTCTTAGTTTTTCTCCTGATTGATTAGAATACACTCAATACCATACACACACAGGAGTAGGGTTGTTATTCTCTCCGGAGAAGGCCTGAACCTGTATAAAAATACCCATGTCAATCTCTCTGCGTGATTCCATTCTAGGAGACCCCCCGAATCAAACAATCTTTACGTAAGATCAGTTCTAAAACACCGACATGAGTAGAATTCCATATGTTTCGGCTATTGGATCTATCATGCATGCCATACTTTGTACATGACCAGATGTGTCATATGCTCTAAGTGTTACGATTTGATATCAGTCAGATCCAGGTGAAGGTCACTGGATAGCAATCAAGAATATCATAAGGTACTTAAGAAGGACTAAGGATGCATTCCTTGTTTATGGTGGTGAGGAAGAGTTGGTCATAAACGGTTACACCGATGCTAGCTTTCAAACCGACAAGGATGATTTCAGATCGCAATCTGGGTTTATGTTTTATCTTAATGGAGAAGCAATGAGCTGAAAAAGTTCTAAGCAAGGAACAGTTGCTGATTCTACAATAGAGGCTAAGTACATTGTGGCTTCCGAAGCTGCAAAAGAAGCAGTATGGATTAGGAAGTTTGTTAATGAACTGTGTGTATTTTCTAGTACTTCCAGTCCAATGGATCTCTACTGTGATAATAGTGGAGCCAGTGGACAAGCTAAGGAGCCTAGATCGAATCAAAAGTCCAAACACATACATTGATGATATCACATTATTGGTGAGATTGTTGAAAGGGGTGATGTGAAGATGTGATTGTTGAAAGAGGTGATGTGAATATATGCAAAGTGCACACGAATTTGAATATTGTTGATTCGATGACAAAGCCTCTCCCACAACCTAAGCATGAAGTGCACACAAGAGCTATGGGTATTAGATACCTGTATAATTAACTCTAGTACAAGTGGGAGACTATTGGTGATATGCCCTAGAGTCAACCATAGAGATGATTATATCACATCTATGTTTATGAGTTATAGAATAAATGTTATTTATGTTCCTTGAATGAATTATCAATTATAAATATTAACAAGTATGTGACTTGTTGGTGAAGCTCTTTAACTTATATGATGCCATTCTAAATGTATCCCTGGATGTGACTTGTTGATGAAGCTCTTTAACTTATATGATGTCATTCTAAATGTATCCCTGGTCAGATGTCATAGGTCGGAACACTAGTGACTTATCGGCTAGCACATGTATTGATTGATGACCATGTTTCACTGGTCATGGATATAGGGATATCGAATCAATAATGTAAACACATGTTAGAGAACATGATGTTGGATTGACCCACCTTGAGACACTATTGAGATTGTTATGATGTTATGTGTCATCAGTTGGTCTCAAGTAATGATGATGTATAATCCTTAGACCTGAGATCAGCATGATTTTCTACATGTGTAATAGTACAATTAGGGGTTACTAAACGCTACTCTGTAACTGGGTAATTATAAAGGTAGCTTTCGGGTATGCTATGAAACATGCGGAGGGATGTGACTAGTCCGATATGGGATTTGTCACTCCTAATATAACAGGAGAGATATCTCTGGGCACCTCGATGTGGTCGGATAAAGAAAGTGTATGGCCATGCCACTAGTGGTCGAAGAGTCGACCACATAAAGTTATCCGTCACTTGATCGAGAAAGTATTGAACAGTCCATATGGATGACAAATCATCTCACCTAGAGTTCAACCAGATATCGTGAGGCAAAGGGAGAATACACAAGCAGGTCGTTCAGTTAGATCAGATACAGACTGGTCATATGGAGATACAAGCTGGTCATAGACTGGTCGAACATAATCACTAACTGGTCGTAAAGAGTTATGAACTGGTCATGACTAAATATGAACTGGTCGTATAGAGATACGAGCTGGTCGTAAGTGATAAGGTCCTAGTCGTAGATCATATTGCATTAAGGTTCATCCGATATAATTTATTCGTCCGATATAATTTATGTGTATTCGAGAATCGTTATGTCCTGCTAGGATTCGCTAACGACTCGCGGTCGGAAAAGAGTTTTCGAGTAACAACCGATTACACATGAACCTACAGGGTCACACACTTTAACGAGTTGGAACTAGACATGTTCACGGCTGACCCGAGCCTCGATCATGTTGGTAGGGCTTGGGGCGCAAGCTTCTACGAAGGAAGCTTGGTAGGCCCAAAATTTTCGAAAAAAACAATTAAAAATGGAAAACTATTATTTTAATCCTAAAAATGAATTAAAAAAATACTTTTTTATTACAAAAAAGATTAAAATAATACATTTTAATGAGAAAAACAACTTTTGGTAGGTAGGCAGAACTCAGAACCTACCAAATTTAGACCGGGCTTTTCAAGCCCAGCCCGGCATTTGAACACCTCTAGTTGGAACAAACGAGTTCGGATAGGATCCATCTTGGGCTCTTTATAAGGGGATGCATGAGGCTATTGGGACAGATGACGTGAGTTGCATCACCGAAACTGTAGCTGCCATCCTCTCGAGGGCCCTACCGTGTGAGTAGATGCTAGCACATCGGCGTACGGTATTCCATCCCTAGACGTGTGGATACCGTAGAGACGCTGCTGCGATTGCTGCTATGCTGAACGAGGATGATCCACGATCTTCACAAGGAACGCGATTGGTCGCTAGAAGAGAGGATCGACATCGAGTACGTTGAACGATCGACTACGACCACTACATCGACGCGCTCGACGTTGGATCAGGCTACTCCAACTCTTCTTCTACTCCACTGCGCATCTAGCGGTAACGATATATGATATCTTGCTTGCATAGTCTCCTGGTTTACGTGGTAGAATTTTTAAATTACCAGCTAGTGTAGCCTACCCGTATCCCTTGACGCTTCAAATGAATTATGTGAGAAAGCGGCTTGTTCCCTCGACCACGGTGGTGGACGAAGCAGAACACAGAACAAAAGTCGACAACTCTAACTCCTCTCCTCCTCCTCCCACAGGCTCGTATATGGTGGCCTAGACCAGTGGCTAAAAACAGGGCCTCCAGGACAGTTGTCTTGCGCCTCCTGATGACACTTCAACAGCAATATCTCGACTCTTGGGCCTCTCCCAATGGCCGGCCTGCTACTCATCAGGTCACCGGTCTACACTTGCAATGCCCCCAACAAAGTAGCAAGATTGGGTCCTCTCACAACCACGCCAGCACTTGGAGAAACCGGCGGCTCGGATAGCGATGAGAGTCGTGGAGGGAAGACAGGGGCTCTGGGTTCGCGGGTGAGGAGGGCTCTCGGTTATGGCAGGACTGCTGCGGCTTGTCGGCCTCAACACTGATGGCATGTGTGGTGGCTTCTAGACACGTCTGGCACAACCGTTGTAGAACTAGAGTGGCATGCCCTTGTGCACGGCGCCATCGACTTGACATTGACGTGGTCATCGGTCGTGGTGGCTCCCAGCGATGGCCGCTGTCGACGACGTTGGCGACCTCCTCGACGTGGAGCACTGCACACCCCGTGGGGATTCTCCCGACGCGTGCCAAACAGGCTGCCTGATGGCTCCACAGCGGCCCGCCAAGGCTCCCTCGGCGGTGGCGCCTCCCAGCCTACAGGCGTAACGGTCGCGGCGGCCGACTGGTGGCAGCAAGCGGTGGAGCTTTGGCGGCATGGTGAATGGGTGCTAGATCCTCCCTCAGCGACAGTGCCTCCTAGCTCGCAGGCGCAATGGCTGACCGGTGGCAGCAAGCGGTGGAGCTTTGGTGGGACGATGACCGGGTGCCAGATCTAGATCTAGATCATACCCCCAAAGGGGAGGCGCCAACAAGCCATGACAGGAGCACCACCCAAGATCGGGAGGTGCTCGCGAGCTGTGGAGGCAGCTCTAGAGGGTCGTCTCTCCACCACCTTGTCGCTCGCTACTCTGGAGCCTAGGTTTGAAAAGAGAGGGGAGGAGTAGGGGAAGCTCGAGAGGGAGGGTCTTCTTGGGTGAGCATGGCGGTGGCGGGAGTTAGCGATGGGTGTTGCCCGAGCTAAGGATGTCGCCTCCCGGGTCGTGCATGGGAGCGACACGAGAGTCTTTTTTTTAATAGAAAAGTACACTGTGGGTCCCTAAACTTGGCAGAGGGGTTCACTTGTGTCCCTAATCTATGAAAGTGTCCAATCCGGTACCTAATCTATTTAAGTGGGTCATTGGATGTCCAAAATAGCCCAGGCTGGCCTTGACCGCTGACGTGGAAGGTTGACCCTGATGTGGACTCCCCAGCATGGCCTTCTTCCCCATTGCTCTCCTCGGTAGGCTTCAAGCAAGCGAAGTGAAGCCGAAGAAAAAGGATGGCCTCGTTATTTGTCCTCCCCACGCTTCTGGCGACAACCTATCGGTGGTGGCCATCTCGGACGCCACAACCATGCTTTGTGAGGCTCCTCATCTACCGCAATGCCTCCTCCGACTCGAACTCCTCCTAGCCAAGCTCAAGTCCGTCACCGCCGTGCTCTTCGTCGCCAGCTCTTCCCCGGCCAGATCTGGTTGGATCCATCGATGTCGCCGCGGATCCGGGCTTCTTCTTCATCGTCGGTCGTCTTCTTCGCCTCATCGTCAAGCAGCAGCAACCCCAAGCTTCATCCTCGTCGGGCCTCATCACCACTGGATTCGGTGATGTCGCTCCTGGATCCGAGTCGGCGTAGCCCACCTTGACACCGCAGCCTCCAAGTTCTCCGGATCTGGCCTCTGTCATCGTCACAGAGCGTGCCGTCCTCGAGCTGCCACCTTTACCGAGGCCATTGCACAGCCGCCCGTCGACGCCACGATCCATCGCCACCGGCCACGAATCTCGACAGATCCGGCTGGCCTCATCATCATCAACCTCGGATCAAGGACGTGTTGTTGCCACGCCACTAGATCCGGCCTCCTCACCATCATCCTCACATCAGTCGTTGTCGATGATGTCCTTCTCGCACCGCCATCCACTTCATCACCAGATCTGTCGGCCACATCATGTCTGCTACTCCGGCCTTCCTCTTCGCTTTGCCTTGGCGTTCCTCTGTGCTGCCGGTGTTGGGATAGGGGGATGAGCCATCATCCCCACGTCGTCGGTTCATCTTCACCCCCGGGCTGGCCGAGCCACCGGAGCACTGAGGGGTAGTGGCATGGTTGCAGACCGACACATGCAGGCCGAGCAGGTGACGGCAAGCCACGGGCCGTCAGTTGAGCAACGACGAGCGCTAGGCTAGTATTGGGCCGACCGAGTGAGTGGTGAACCGCACGAGAGAGACGGGGTGGTGGAAGAATGGCAGCGCCATAGGAAAGTGAGGAGCCGAGGCGAGGCGGGGATCGTCGGAGGAGGATTGGGAGGCGGGAGCTGGCCGCGTCGGCGACGCCTTCTGACCGATGGCGATGGGTGCAAGAAGCCGACCGGAGGAGAGCCATGGGGGCGGCGCCGAAGAAATCCACCAGGGGAGAGAGGAGTGGAGAAGGAGATATGGGAGGTTGGATGGGGATGAATGGGGAAGAAGGCCACGTTGGAGAGTCCTCGTCATGGTCAACCTTCCACATCAGCGGTCAAGGTTAGTCTGGGCTATTTTGGACCTCTCATGACCCACTTAAATAGATTAGGTATCGGATTGAACACTTTCATAGATTATGGAACCAAGTGAACCCCTACTAAGTTTAGGGACCCACCGTGTACTTTTTTTTCCTATCTCGATAGTATCTGTTAGGGCAGTCGTACACTAGTGTGTTTATAGAACTCTACAGACATCCACTAGTAAAATGTAGCGCTAACACCCCTAAAAAAATATTAAGCGCTAATATTGCCAGCTTCGCTAGCGGCAGAACAAGTTGAAGCCATGGCTGGAATGGAATCTAACAGCACCTTTGGGGCAACTGCAGCAGCTATATATTGGATCTACAAGCAAGATATTTACACTCGAGTAGCTAGCAATCAAGTACAAGTTGATGCCACCGTTTACTTTCTTTTTGGTCATCCATTACATGCCTGCGTGTATGTCTTGAACAACATGATAAAAGTTGCATGTGCTAACTTCAGACTTTTGCTGTGTACTTTTTGGCTTCTGAAGTTTGATATTCAGGGCCTACTTGAAGTCTTGGAGCGAAAAAATTCGTAGGCAACATTATGCGCGCGCGCGCTGATATTGCAAATTGTACTCCATTTTATACATTTCCTCCGTCACTAAATGAGCTTGATCCCTCGCTGAGAGGCATTTACAAGATCCTAAGCAACAATGGACTTGCTCATTAAATATAGGTGATGAAATAGAAACACATCAGCACACAGTGCTTTGACTGCTTTCTCAGCGAGACCTCCAATAACACCAGGCGGCGACTACCTATGAAAATGTGGATACTATTGACTTCCTGTTCATCCGAAATTCCAAATCTAGCCTTTCTTACTCGAAATTTTCAAAACTAGCCTCCTCCTTCCAGCCTGGGGAAGGCAGCAGCTAGGTGCTACACTCAGGGTCAGCAGCAGCATGCCTCCTGCGCCTAGGGACCACAGCAGGGGACTGTGGCACTGTAGTGAAATTTTCCATTTAAGTATATTTGTTGGAGGAATTTCTAAATATAGAAAATGAGCTCAAAACATTATGATTTTTTTTGTGGGGCCTCCCGACACAGTGTACTTGCTTGTATATTTTTTTTCAAAATTTTATCTATTCTGATTTTTCTCAAAAATTCATTTAAGTATATTGTTTGTAGGAATTTTCTAATATAGAAAATGAGTTCCAAATGTTATGAAATTTTTTTCAAGCTCCTGACACAGTAGACTTGATTGTGTAATTTTTCTATTATTTTATATGTTCTGAAATTGTCTCGATAAATTAAGAGTTTAGGTCTAAAAAATTAGGACGAAATATTTCAGAAATTAGGGTTTCATGATTTCATATGACTTGGAATGTGGAAAGTTTAGTACCACATGACTACTGCAAGTATACTACTGGAAAGTGCAGAAAATTAACAGTTAAAGGGGTAGAGTACTATGTATTAAATGTTGATTCATGTGTCATCTGCGAATTCAAACTAGTTCAAATATTAAATTTTAAAAGTACCATCCTTAATCAATAAAAGAGCATGAAAGATTTGTTGCCAACTTGCCATGGCTCCCACCACCTAATTCTTCATGTGTCATTTTTGGAATTTTTTTTGCCGTATTGGCACCTTTTAGGACAATTTTATATGTGTTCTGAAATTATCTCCAAAATGAAGGATTTATGTCTCGAAAATTTGGATTTTAGGTATCAGAAATTTGGGTTTCATGAATTCCCACACAAAGTACTCATAACAGAATTAGGGTTTCGGAAATTAGGGTTTCTAATGGAGTTGCAGTGTGTGTGTTCATACATAAAATTGACGACATTTGAAGTGTTACAAGCATTACATGATACACGCACGGGTTTATTGCAATCGAGACAATCTTTGTTAATTTATCAGTTTATTGTGGATGATATTCTTTAATATTGTATTGTACCACAGACTAGATAGGCTTGTGCATGAACCAACTGAGGAAATTGTTTGGCATGCAGATGATATAACAATGTGCGGGCTATGGTATGTTATTATACGATCTGCATGCTACGCATTTCCCTCTGTTGGTTCATATACAAGCTTATTTAGTCTGTATTACAATACAATATTAAAGAATATCATCTACTTTAACACTGTATTGTACCACATGATAGATAATATTGTACATGAACCAACTGAGGGAAATATGTAGTATGCAGATCATATAACAACGTACCATAGCCTCTGACTTGTGTGCGTTTCGAAGGCTACAGTACGTTATAACACGATCTGCATGCCACACATTTCCCTTAGTTGGTCATGTACAAGCCTATCTAGTCTCTGGTACAATACAGTGTTAAAGTGGATGATATTCTTTAATACTGTATTGTACCAACATCATCCACATTGAATCGATAAATTAACAAAGAATATCCTATGTATCATCTATGCAATGATGTCTACAACTAGTCTCCGTGGCGCCATAGCCACTCACTACTACAAAAAAGGCTAATACTGGACGCCTCATCACAGACGGCTGACCAAAACTGTCCGTATGAAATACAATCACAGACGGTTTTGGTTTAGCGACCGTCTGTGTCACTGGCTGCGCTAAAAACCGTCTATGAAGAAGTAATATCACAGACGGTTTTCAACACGAACCAACCCATATGTGACTTCCCATCCTCATCACAGACGATTTGCATAATTATTTCTGATTTTACTATAGCTTGGAATCAAAATTGCAAGCCATGGTAAAATTGTAGAGTAAGGAAAATTCCAAGTCACAGACGGTTTTTAATAGAAACCGTATGTGATAAGATACTTATCACAGACAGTTTGTATTAAGAACCGTCTGTGATATGTCGTCACATACGGTTTTTGTATGAAAACGTCTATGATTCGCAGCGCGGGAGTTCGAAATTTTTTGAATGCGTGCGCGGGAGGCAAAATATTTTAGCGCTGTCCTTATATATTATAGCCACCCCAGCCTTGTCTTCCATCAGTCTCTCCCTCTCCCCTCCCCACACCGAGCTCATGACCACTCTCGATTCCTATCGCGGTTCGGGCGAGGAGACACAACCGACGAGGAGGAGGAGGAGGGATCTGAAGAGCTCTTTGTCCGCCGCAAGTTAGGCTAGGAAGATGCGTGTACATCCCCAAAACATACACAATTTGTTGGTGTTTGTTGTAAAAAAAGTATCTTAATTTTGTGTTACCTAAGGTCTGGGAGCCCATGAAGGTTTTCGATTGTCTCTCCTTGCCGAGCGAGCTTGAGTCGAATTCGACAACATGCAAGAACATCTTGTGATATCTTTGGTGAGGTACAAAGAGGAGCTCACAAGACTAATCCAAGAAGCTGATGAGTTCTTCAGGGGCTTCGAGGCATAGATGGTTTCTAGCTAGTTTAACTTTGTAACTCTGTTCTTTTTTTCCCATTTGGAGGGGACATTGTGAAACCTTTTGGTTTCCCTTTCCTATAATGTGTTTGCCATTAAATTTTTAATTGGATTTTAGTTGTCTTACTAGAGGTTGCATATGGAAACTACTGTCGAGCAATTGATTGGTTTGACTCAAAATCCGATTTTTTTTTGCAATAGAAAAAACTATCACAGACAGTTCTGAACAAGAACCGTCTGTGATAGCTTTTTTCACAGACGGTTCAAAAACCGTCTGTGATGACCTCATGTCATCACTGACCCATAAAGTCAGACGGCTTACGAAACTATCTGTGATGACGTTTTTGAACCGTCTGTGAAGACCTTTTCTGTAGTAGTGACCGCCCCTTGTCACGGGCTGCCCACGGTGGTGGTGAGCGTCGAAGTCGTTCATGTCTTGCGATTCCTTGATGTAAGTGGATTGTACAATAACAAACGTAACAAGAATGTAAATTGTATATAACTCACGTCTTCGATACGGAGTGCGCCCGGGCGGCCGGATACACTACGACGTCAGTCGGTCTCGGTCGGAGGAGCCTTCCCCTTCCCCTTGCCGCGAGACTCCGCACGTCGGTGTCGTAAGTCGAGGTCGTCCATGTCCTGCGATTCCATGATGTAAGTGCACCGTACAGTGAAAAATGTAACAACGATGTAAATTCTGCATAACTCACGTCGTCGATATGGAGTGCGCTCGAGCAATCGGATACGCTACGGCGGCTGGGCTCTGTCGTAGGAGCCTTCCCCTTGTTTCGGGACTCCCTACGTCGGTGTCATGTGTCGAAGTCCCCCATGTCCTGCGATCGGTGTCGGGGCTATGGGAGAAGCTACGATGATCGCTGGTCTCCATCGGGTGAGTCCTGGGCTAGCTCCTCCAGTGCCTCCTTGACAGTGTCCGATATGTAAGGTTTCCACCGCTCGAGCTGGGTCTGTTGGGGCAATCCTTCATTGAGTGCTCAGGGGTCTTGCATATCCTGCACTTGTTTATGCGGCTAATTACCAGCAACTAACTAATTACAACTAATTAATTACCACTGAACTAACTAATTACGACTGATTAATTATCACTAAATAAATAACCAGTGCTTCATTTCTACTGATTTCATATGCCGAACTCATAACTACTAAACTAATTAGGACTAATTAATTATCACTAAACTAATTAATTACCAACAAACTAACTAATTACAACTAATTAATTACCACTAAACTAACTAATTACAACTAATTAATTACCACTATACTAACTACTTACGACTAGCCAACTAATAACTACGACTACGGTAATAATGACAAAAGTATCTGACAAATTACCTGCCCTTCGGGGGAAAGTAATAAAAAAAGGTCGAGTGACGAGAAGCAAACAAATACTTAATCTCCCCCCAAAAAAGTAATTATGTTACGTTCTTCGAGTCCTCAACGACGAGCGCCAGAACGAGAAGTGAAACACAACTGAGATGAGCGAAGAGTGACTACGAGAGTTCGGTACTTAAAGCCGAGTGAAAGAAGAGCCGCGGCGTTGGTGCCGGGAATTCTGGACGAGGAGATAGATTTGCGAAGGACGGAGGACGGGCGGTTGAAAGCATCTAGGCCCCTAAAAATGGTTTTGGTAATTAATGATAATATGTGAATATGAGATTAACATGTTTATTGAGTATTTACAAGGTTAAGTCCCTTTGGTGAGTTTGATGTCTTGAAGATGCATGCTAAAGGACAACATGAAGATCTTTTGGATAAAAGACAAGGTACAAGTAGTCTAGGATCCTTTTTGTATTTTACCGATCTTAGGAGAAATGGTTGGAAGACCGGATTTTAGGTTAAATGCCGTACTATTAAAATGGATCATGACTAGTAGCTTGATAGCATGTTCTTGTGTCATTTGGATCAATTTAGGATCATGCATGCATTTGGATTTGAATTTGAAAGCTCTTTGTGCAATTGTCGGCTGTCGGTAGTCTAGGAGTTCTGTATGGAACTACCGCTTGCGGTATGACCGCGTTCCTTTAGCGGTACTCTTGTGTGCCATTGATTTGTCAGAAAGTGACATGATCGTGTGGCTTAAACGAGTGGTCCGAACGGCCCAATGAATCTGAGCCGTCCACGTATGTAGTCCGATCGGACCATTGTTCTCTGGACGCTCAACGGTACGACCGGCTTGTGGTGCGGTGATCTTGCCTTGATCCGGTCGTTCAATTTTATTTGGCGATATCTAATTTCGGAGAGACTCCATTTTGGTTGAATTGCAAAACCCTTGGAGCGGTGATCTGCCCGTTGTTTAAGCATATTAGGAAAATGGAAGCGAGACGTATTTTCCAGAGAGACCCTTTTTGGAGCTGTTGTGCTCCCTTGGCAAACGGTAGTACCAAGTGTTTTTTAGCGGAACTACCGCTTAGCGGTATGACCGCACTTCCTTTAGCGGTACTACCGTGGGTCGTTCGAGCTGTCCGAAAAACTCAAGATCGCGTGGTTTAAACATGCGGTCCGAACAGCCCATTACATCTAAGCCATCCACGTGGCTGGTGTGTTTGGGTGAGTTTGTTCAAGTTAGGGATGCGGTAGTACCGGAGTTTTAGTGGCGGAACTACCGCTCGACGGTTGTTCCGTTTTCTATATGGCGGTACGTAAAATTCAGAGAAGCACCCTTTTCAACTGAGATTGAAAACCCATGACAGTAGTACCGCTCAATGTCTTGATCGACCAGGGCTTAGCGGTATGATCGCATGATAGTTGGAGATAATCTTGTCGCGTTTAAGCGGCTATGTCGAGGCGATTAATGCTCTGTTGTAGCCGTTCTGAGCGATTAGTGGAATCTTGATAATACCGCACCTTGGTTAGCGGCGATCTTGCATTTATTTGGAAAGTTGAGGTATCTCTCATAACGGTTGGATTTGGTTGTGGGGGTTATAAATACCTCTCCACCTGCTCTAGGACAGAATGCAACACTTCATTTAACATCCTTAGAGCTTTGTGCATCCTCTCAACACCTAGAACACTCTTGTGCATTTATTGTGAGGTGGTTGAGGTCATTCAAGTGCATTCATTCTAGTTGATCCATTTGCACTTGAGTGCCATCAAGCGAAGGTCATCGATTTATTACTTTTGGAGTTTTGCTAAACTCCTAGACGGCTTGGTGGTGGGAGCACGGTGATCCCTTCAAGAAGATTGTGAAGAGCCCTGGTGCTAAGATTGTGAGTGGTTTGGTGTTCACTATCTCCGGAGCGGAGGAAGAACAACCAATAGTGATCGAGGGAAGGCTTAATTTGTGGAGCCGGCTTGATTCGTTCAAGCTTTCTCAATGTGGACTAGTAAAGACCGGCAAGTTTTCGATACCACGGAAAAATATCGTTGTCTCTATTGTGGTTAATTCTTGTCTTTACTTATTCCGTATTTACAATTCTAGTATTTATCTTGTATTAAATTGCTTAGCTAGAATTGTATCTAGTTTAGACATAATTCATAATTGGCTTAAATTGTTAATTTGCTAAAAAGTTTTAAAACCACCTATTCACCCCAGCTAGTTGGTTATCCTTGATCCTACAGCGGTGGGAAAGGTGGCCCTTGATCATTGAATTTTGTTTTTGCCACCGGTGGACGCATCGCAATTCCAACAATAGTTCAAGGGATCCCACAGTTAAAGATACAAAATGTAATATATCACATATGCAGAAGGGAACACAAGGCTTCAGGCAAGCCTTTTTTTTTGCTCCTTGTCCCAAAGGCTGGGCTTTCAGGTGTGTTTGCAGTAGCCCTAGCCCTAGCAAATATAATCCAAAATCTAATCGAAAGATTTCATTAGCACAACTGCACGAGTACATTTGTAATCTCCAAGCCTCGTACGAAAATTGGACTTCATGACGATGTGAAAACGAATGATCCGAACGTAACGATGTGAAAATGAATGATCCAAACGTAACGATGTGAAAATGAATGATACATAAATATTTAGAAATGAATGATTCATTCCTCAATTCAAGTCCAAATTAAATTCAATCCATGAGCTCAATTCATAATGATCATTCATTTCTAAGGGAGAACGCTGCTGCTGAAGAACCACTATAAACTGGAAACAACAATCCAAAGGAGAATGATCATTTGGAGTACAATGCATTTAAGAAGGAAGCTAATGAGCACAATTTGGTTAACATGGGAGAGAACAATGAAAATGGAACAATCAATCCTGATCAACTTGAAGATGATGAATGGTCGTTTGACATTGCTGACGATAATATTGTACCCAACGGCAGCTTAGCACTTGCTCACCCTACACCCTTTCCAAGTCACATGAAATCATGAAACCCTAATTTCCGAAACCTTTCGTCCTAATTTTCGAGACCTAAACCTTAATTTGTCGAGACAATTTCATAATATATAAAATTATGCAAAAATTACACAATCAAGTCTACTGTGTAAGGAGCTTGAAAAAAATCATAATATTTGGACTTCATTTTCTATATTAGAAAATTCCTACAAATAGTATATTTAAATGAATTTTCGAGAAAAAAATCAGAACAAATAAAATTTTGAAAAAATTACACAAGCAAGTACACTATGTCGGGAGGCTCTAAAAAATTCATAGTTTTTTTTATCTCATTTTCTATATTTAGAAATTCCTCTAAAAATATACTTAAATGGAAAAAATTTTGCTCTGATTTGGGATCCCTCACTGTGGTCCCTAGGCACCGATAGGCATGTTCTTTGTTGTCAGGTGCGAAGACCTAATTCTTTGCCTTCCCCAAGCAGTGGAAGGAGAAGGGCTAGTTTTGGAATTTTTGGGTAAGGAAAGCTAGATTTGGAATTTTGGATGAACAGGAGGTCCACATTTCCTACATATGCTACTAGCCTACTAGGACACCTCCGATAAGCAGAGCATAAACACAGCTGACGTTCAGCCATGCTATGCTCCTCCTCCTAGTCGATCTCTTACCCTGTCTATGGCCGCATGCATCTAGGGGTGAAAACGGATCGGATAGTTTCCGACTGATCTGGACGGAAACGGAAACGGATTCGAATTATCTCGTATCGGATTTTTTTTTGTCGGAAACGGAAATGAATACGGTAGGCATGCTATCCGGCGGATACGGATACGTATACGGATTATCCGGATAAGATGAAGTTTGGATATCCGGATTTCGGTCCACAAGAGAAAAGGAGATTTTTATTGATTTCCGAATTTTAGAAAATGCAACAAATCAAATAGCCTTTTAGAAAATAGCAAATAGAGTTAAAAAAAATTCTAGAAAAAATCACAAAAATTCCTTGAATTATTTTGAACTTAATAAAATTAATTCCAACTTAAAGTTGGTTTTTATTTTTGCACATAAATTATTTTTAATTTCGAAAAATAGAAAATAACCTTTTAAAATCTAAAAAATCAAGAAATTAGTTAAAATTTCCTTTTCACTTTAAATTCAATAACATCCTAGAAAATTCAATAGATTTTAGTTTTGACATTAAGAACTAGGAAAGTAAATAATTGACTTTATTTTTTTTTTCTTTTAACTAAGAAAACTCTTTTAAATATCGGAAAATCCAATAAAATAACAACTTTATTAATTTTATTTTGGTAACATACTTTGGGATATTACAGTCATTTACATATAGATTAACCATCCAGCCTGATCAATGTTAGCGTGAACTAAGTTTTATATATTTATGTGATGAACTAAGTGTGAATGCGTGATGACTTGTGACTTTATGAGTTATAACTTACGAGCTAAATATGGTAAACTAAGTGTTATGTTTGTGATGAACAAGTTAATACAGCTTGCTAGTGCTAATATTATGTGTGGTTACTGAAAATATGAACAATTCATGAATATTTGCATCAAATAAATTAGTCATATGTTTTCGTTAATTTTTGGCATACAATTTAAGGGGTTTACATATTCCGAAAAATATCCGTGACCGTATTCGTTTCGATTTGTATTCGCTCCGTATTCGTATTCGTATCTGTATTCGGATCCGAGAAAAAAATATGACATAACTGTTATCTGTCCGTATCCGATCCGTTTTCACCCTACATGTATCCACCACGACATGTTCGTAAAACCAACACACGTTGACAGATACATTTCCAAGGAGAAATCAACATTTCCAAGGAGAAAAAAGGGTCTTTAATTTCTCGAGTTGCAAGTCGCAGCTTCGTTCAATCCTTCAGCTGCTACCAACAGTCCAACACGCCAAGTCTCCGCGCCTTCCTGTCCCAAACGTCGGCCTCCGCCCGTGCGCCGTAAACGCTACGCCTTTCTCCCCTTCCCAGCCGAGACGTGTAAACGCGCACTCGTGCAATAACGGAGTGCGTAACCAACCCCCCCGCGCCTGCACTGCACGCCGCGCCGGCCGACGAGCGGGCAGGCGGGCGATGATGGCGGCCGTGGGAAAAAAAAAGGGATGATATCCACTTTGAAAACTACGCGCGAGCGTGTGGACGCGCCGGGCCCCCCACCGCGCGCGGGCGGACAGCGACGCGTCCCACGCGACACCGCACAACGCCCACCCGCGCGCGGCTCACTCGGCTCAGATTCGGGCTCGGCCGCGCGGAGTCCAAACTCCAGACGGCTCCGATTAAAAAACGCGGCCTGCCCATCCAAAGGCTGCCCCTCCCCATCACGCGGCCCCACGGCGCGCCGCAGGTGGACGCATGCCATTGGCGCGCCCCGTCACGCGATGCCGCCGCAAGGGCCAAGCCGCGGCCGCGGCAGACGGGGAAAAACATCGCAAAGTGCGGAAGAAAATGCGATGGGGAGCAGCAAATTTCCTTCCGCAAAGTGCCCCCGACTGAGTTCACTGCCGCGGACTTTCCGCGACCCTTTCCCCTCCCTTTCCCGACCTTTCTTCCCTCCCATCTTTTCCATCCGTATGTGCGTCTGGTTTCGTTAGTCTTTAAGCTACGTACGTAATTTTCTATTCTCTGCAACAAGCATAGTAGACTGATTGCTAAGTATGCGGTCGCGATACGATTAAGGGGAGATGGCGCTTTTTAATACCCTAGGCATCTATGTAGTGTGTAAATGTAGTCGTACGCCTAGCCTGCTGTGGCTGGCTGCTAAGGCCAAACAAGGCAATTAAAGCAAGCTTAGTTAGGCACGGGAGTAGGATAAAGGCAAAGGCGACTAGAAAAATCTGCTGCTACTGCTGCTGCTACCGCTACCCGAATGCGCTTTGGTGTTAAATCCTCGAGCCCCCCAGCTCGCTCTTCTCCTCCGCCTGGTTCCAGTGGTGCTGCTTCCTTCTCAAGTACAGACAGGGTTAGCAGCGTAAACGAATCCCTTCCTCCAGCTCTGATATTTCCTTTCTTTCTTTTTCTTCCCTGGGATTTGAGCTCTTGCTTGCGCTTTCCCTTTATTGGGATGGAAACCTATGCATCGATCAACTTTTGTCTAGAATAGTAGCGTAGCGACTGGTGAAAGGGCTTTGGTTGGAGCTCTAGCTCTACCAAGCGAGAGTTCTTTATCTCCTGTTCTTTGATTAGTTGAATCAAATGGGAGAAATCCTAATCCATCAACTCACTGTTCAAGAACCTTGAGGAGCTGGTGTGCAGTTCCGGTTTGGCTCACTGTAGTAAGCATCTGCCGACAGTGCCTCCTCTCCACCTTGCTCACCTACCCTCGGATTTTGACTATGCAGCTGCTCTCTCACCTGTTCCGATTTCTTTAGGAGGGAATTAGCCGAGTCTTGTGTGGATTTCGTTTGATTCGTTCTTATCTCTTGGTTGCAGTTGCAGATTAGCAGCACAAGTGGTTTCTTCTTCATGGAGTCGCAGCAGCAGGCTGTTTCTGCCCCGGCGCCCGCCGCGAACGGGGGCGGGGAGCTGATCGGGTACGTCGACGTGCACGTGCAGAGCGCGCGGGACATCCAGAACATTTGCATCTACCACAAGCAGGACGTGTACGCGCGGCTGTCGCTGCCGGGGGAGGACGCGCCGGCGGCGGCGACGCAGGTCGTCAACGGCGGCGGCCGCAACCCGGTGTTCGACCAGTCGGTGCGCCTCGGCGTGCGCGCGGGGGACGTTGACGCCGCGCTCCGGTGCGAGGTGTGGATGCTGAGCCGGGTCAAGAACTACCTGCAGGACCAGCTGCTGGGGTTCGCGCTCGTGCCGCTCCCGGACGTCGTCGCTGCCGAGGGCGGCACGCTCGTCCGCGAGTTCCCGCTCTCCACCAACGACCTCTTCCACTCTCCGGCTGGGTTCCTGCAGCTCGAGCTCTCCTACATCGGGGTCGTGCCCGAGGCCGTGCCCATCTCGCCGACGCCGAAGCCGGCGCTGGCCGACCCCGAGGAGCCCGAGAACACCGTTGACGGCGCTGGAGCCGGAAAGGACTACGAGAAGATCGAGTTCCCCGACCTGAATCTTGTCGAGGAGAACCAGATTATGGTGTCGGAATACATTGGTCTGCCTTGCGCAGCCGTGGAACCGCAGAGCTCCGAGAGCCTCCTGACCTCAGAGGACGGGGACGGCGCCACCACCGAGTCCCATGACGCCGGCGTGCGCGTCGTGGAGAGCTTCTCGACGGACAACAGCACCGCCGACTCGGTCGGCGCCTTTCGGAGCGACACGCCCGTCAGCAGCGTGTACACCACGGAGTCCCCCGCTGCAGCGGTCCCGGCCACCCCGCAGTCCATCTCGGAGCCGTCAGGGAATGCCGTCTCATCAGCAGGGCAGAAGAAGGCTTCCTCCGATGCCACGGATGCGGATGTCAATTCGTCTCGCACCGTTCAGGAGAGCCCGGCGGTGAACTCACCCAGCACCGTGTCGGAGAACGCGGTTGACAAGCCGGTGGTCAGTGTCAACTTCGAGCAGGAGGTGAAGGTCGACCAGCAGGAGATCATGGACATGTACATGAAGAGCATGCAGCAGTTCACGGAGTCGCTGGCCAAGATGAAGCTTCCGTTGGACATGGACAATGACAGCGAGAAGAGCAGCGGCGGGGGCGTCGCTTCCGACGCGCACTCCAGTGGCGCCGACTCTAGCGCCGTGAAGAAACCGACGGCCGGGGGTGCGCAGGAGAAATCTCCCAAGGTGTTCTATGGAAGCCGGGCTTTCTTCTAAAACTAGTCCGGGCCAGAAGAAAAGAAGGAAAAATAGCGAGGTGTTGGATGCAGGAGATGGCATTTGCAGTCATCGATCTCAGCTGAAACTTAGTAGTGCAGAGGAATAATACTTTCTCATGCTGTTGTTGTAGGCTTGTCACTTTGTCAGATCGCAAGACACATGCGGAAATTAGCTGCTCTGTCTTAAATCTTAATGTGTCGGTACTCTAATGAAAAATGGTTTGGTTTCTTTTGTTTCATTATCGAGTTCTACTAGTTTCTTAAGTCTTTTTGGATCACAGGAACAACAGTTCAATTTCCACATGAATTAGGAAAATTTTCTGTGTTCCACATCGGGGCCTTAACGTTACTTGCTGACCTGTTCAGCAGTGATGTGTATTTGCTTTCCATCCCACACAATGCTAGATAGGTGGACTGCTGATTAGTGGAACAAAACTTCCAATCGATGCCAGATTGTATCAACAGGCCGGTGTGATAGCAACAAAGTGGTCGGAAAAATGCAACGGTGCCACATTTCCAGTTGTAGCTAGTATGTCATTCGTCGATCTTGCTCATGGGGTTAAGTACACTGATTACAATCAGTAAGGATACTGATGTTGTCGGATACATGTGTGTATATATACTGATGGTTATGGATGAGGAAAGTAGAAGCACATCAGGAGCCTATGTAGCTATCATGCCATCTCTTTTCAAATCACACTCACGCTTTTCTTCACAGTGCCTAGTGTCTGATTTTAGTTCCCAAATGAACGAAGGGGGAGATTCCTTCTTATACTATGGACCTCGCCGAAATTTCAGATATCTAAGCGAACATATGTAAGGCTCCATTTGGAGCGGGAATCTTGGAGGAAAGGAAACATCTAATCTATCTGACGTGGGGTTTAGTACGTAATTACTGTAAAATCTTACGTTTCAAACATGACCTATACTTAATTTTTTACTGTTCTGATCCTGTAACGCGACGTAATTGCAGATATGACCTCCGTAGCTCCGCATTTCCAAATCTAGACCCGGACGGCCTTGGAACATTGGACGGCCGGCGCCGTGCCCGTTCCGCGCTTCGCGAAAGTGCGGAAGGAACGTGGCAGCGCGAAAGCTTCGCCAGCGTGGAATTGAAGTTTTGGCGCGGGAGGTGGCGGGAGCGGCGACCTTCCACGGCCGCTAAGCGCGAAGAACGGCGACTTTCATGCGGCCGCTAAGCGCGAATGAGGCGCCCTCGCTTCCATGTAGCGCCGCCGTCACGCGTCAGCGCCAGCCGCCATGTGGCCAGCCCCGTCTTGTGCATAGCTCTCCTCGTCGTGGTCAGTGAAGATAAAAGGAAGGCGGTGGTGAGGTTCTTCAATCCTCTGCTCTGCCCATTCTATTTCTTCTAGCGGCTGACGACGAACAAAAGGTGAGAGGAGAGGAGAAAAAGAAGATTTGGAGTGGCATTTTGGGAGGTTTTAAATTTGAATTTGGAGGTTTCGCAATTGTATAAGTTGTAGATCGGCTTGCGAGCGTCAAGAAAAGGTATTTTTCATGCACATGTGTTTTATTTTTAGCTAGTTGATTAGCATATAATTAGCTTAGTGGTCATGTCATTATTACATAAGTACACATGCAAGTAGCGTAGTTATTTTTTATTATCGTAATGGCTTCTTGATTGTGTAGAATGTGTTAAGTAACTGTGCTTATTTGACGTAAATATTTAGTTTATGTGGATATCATTGTTAGTTAATTAGCACGTAAATATAGTAGATAGTACAAAAAGACAGTATGTAACTATGGCATAGATAGTAGATGTTGTGTGGAATAGAAGAGGTAGAGCCTGTAGGCACATGCATTGTATTGTCTAAGCGGAAGCTGATCTAAATAGGTAAACCAAGACTAAGACACATGTATAGAAAGGTTTAATGTGATAGCATATAACTATGGTGTAGTTATTTGATGCTGCGTGTATTATCTGGTTGGTAGCATAATTTTTGTAGGGGCAAAAAATCTCTATTTTGAAACCATGTAAATATACGATTTATTTGAATTGTTTTTTGAAAAAATAAAATAACATTGTGTAGTTATGCAAACCATTCGACCTAGTGGGATATTATTTACTATTGAAATAGAAGTATGAAATACGTTTAGGAAAGTTAATCAAGAGCAGAAGAAGTCACATAGCCAAACTGTAGAATATATTAAAAATTTTGTTACTTGATTACCCATTTAAGTCCTGTGTTTTTATTTAGAACTCTATATATATAATTGAATCCTGTAATACATAGCTAAATGCGAATTAGTAGGAGCAAAATTAATCCAATATGTTATTTGATACTAACATCACATGGCTTCTTGATACTAACATCACGTAGTCAAGTGTATCTATATACTTATGTTTGTCGTTTTGCGCGTAGAACCCAACGCCGTCTTCCTGAACATGTCGATTCAAGACTTGTTCGTGTTCTATGGCGATGGTCTCGTCTGCTGACAGACGTCTGGGCGGACGTCAAATTGTGACCGGACCAGATCCGGGCACCGAACTGAGGACATGAGTCTATCACGAGCTAAGGAGGTGTGTGCGTTCGCGTTCGATCGGGACAGGAAGGAAGAATTACGTGTCGAGGCATTGTATGCCTCGGTGGATGGTGAAGGTTAGACCTTTTGGCAACTTATCAAGATGAGAAGTGGCGCTTCATGGACCAACTACATGGAGGTTGTGTGCAACCCCTTGCGCAATATCGCCAGGCCGATGGTGTATGTCGGTTTAATGGAGAAAAGCGGAATCATCCGTCATGGGTGGTTCAGTGGAGTTGATGCAAGCTGCTATTCGGAGATGTGGGCGAGTAGTGGGTGATGGAGACTTGAGGAGGTGTCGGAGGCTTTCGGGCGAATGAAGGCGTGGAAGGTGGTGGGCGGCCCGTATTGGCGCCACGAATACCTTCGAAAGCGGGTTGAAAGCGAGGAGGAGGTTGTGGATCTGACTAGTTACGGAGAGGAGCATGATGAAGAAGTTTCTCGGGAGGTGTATTTGGTGGTGTTGTGACCAAGCGTTGCCTATGTCTCGTCTAGATTGGGCGACATCGCGGCGACATCCACGGTTCTCTGCATGAGCGAGAGGAGGCAGTGGGGTTCAATGAAGATACTCGCTCTTAGGGCGGCGCTTCCCCAACAAAGCGTTGCCAAAGAAAGATATTGCCGATCTGGCGTCAATATTGGCCGGACGTGTCGGGTGCACAAGTCAACCCGACACCTCGTGCGTGAAGTGTGTGGATGGATCTTCTTCTTGGCAAGGTTCGTCTTAGCGGTTCAGAGAAGCCGCATACGGACTTCCGCATATGATCTTTGAAGGATCACACATGCGAGCTTGCGAGCCGCTTCAGAGGCACCACAACACGGCGTCCTCATATATTGCGGGTGATAAGCCACCTAAATCGTGGCGATGTATCTGTCTCGCCAAGCTACTCGCGAGATGTTGTCAATCGGTGGGCTTCGATCGGCTACAACAAGGTATGGCGGGCAAAACAGAAGGTCCTAGGCGTATGTTCGGCACATATGAAGAGGCCTCGACTTTGTCCCAAGAATGCTCCATCAGTTACGAGTCCAATCCGGGACATACATTGACAAAATTTGGACCGGGTGCATCCTCTGAAGGGCGAATTGTTTTATCCTTGACAGGTATTGCAGGCCTTCCCAGTGAGCGGAGGGTTCAAATCTTTGTCGTCTGTCTTTGTCGATGGGCGACACCTTCCTGTTTGGCAAGTACAAGGGCACCATCCTCACCTGCAGTAGCGATAGCGAGCGACGATTACTCCCGTGGCCTTCGCGATTGTTGAGGCGAGAACATGGATAGTTGGCTGTGGTTCCTTGCAAACGTGAAGCGGGCGGTGGTTCAAGACCGGCCAGGTGTTTGTGTCATCTCCGACCGCAATGATGGGTTGTTGTCTGCGTTTACCACAATGCAAAATGGGACACAGCCTCCCTTCCAGTGGAACGATCTGACGAATCGATGGTGCATGAGGCATCTTGCGGCGAACTTCCACACAAGGTTTCGAAACAAGGACCTAATGAAGACCTTCAAGAAGCTATGCATGCAGAACCAAAGGCGGAAGTTCGGCCAGCGGTGTGAAAGAGATTGGGCGAGGATACTAGCAAGCATGTAAGGAATCCCGGGGCGGAGGGAGGGCGGCGGCGAGGCTCCCTCGAGTTGGGGAGTTCACGGTGGGTAAGCTTCGCCGCACCCGGCTTAGAGAAATGGTCTCTGTTGCATGACACCGGTGGTGCACGATGCGGAATCATGACGACTAACATGTCGGAGGTATACAGCGGTGTCTTGAAGGGTGTCGATCCCTCTGATCACCGCAATTGTTGAGGCTGGAACCGCCTGATGGGGGTGCCGTTAGCGGAGCCATGATGGCAAAAAGCATATGGGCGAAGGCAAGTAGTATTCGGAGGTGGCGCGAGCCTACATGGACAAGAAGATCGAAAAGGCTCGATCACACACTGCTAGGACCATGGATGGCATCAGGAAGAAGTTTGAGATCCATCGGCGAAGTATCTCACTGGTCATGCTAGGGGTGATCGCAAACAAGTCTGCTTTCGTCGATGGGGAAGCGTCTGCACGCAATAAGCCGCGACTTCTTCACAAGCCACTGCTCCCATGTATATCGCGGCGTCTTGTGGCGTGGCGCCGATCCTCGGCGCTATCGTCTCTGAGTTCTCGACATTCACCACTGTCACGGCACTTGGAGTGCGAGTTCCGTCGTCTGGTGGACATGCATTACGAGGGACCTCGGCACAGGCACGTGAAGTGGGTGCCAAGCAGCGCACTCAAGCGGTCGGTTGTGGAAGGCAACGATCCCCTTGCATCCGTAACGACATGGATGATAGCGGCGTGGGCAGCAGGCTGGGCCCCGAGATCTGAGACTACGCAAAGCGATTGGTCGATCGTTAGCCACACGCCGAACAGGCCGGGTCAAGCAACGCACCGTAGTTTCATCGCCTATACATGTATGCTATATGTTTGTTTATGTCGCTAGGCGTTATCGTGTTATGCGTGTTGGAATGTGTCGGACAATGCATTTGTTGTCATATGTTTGTTGACTATGTATCTTTGTATGTTTGTTGTATGTCGTTCTTATGCACTCTCGTCAAGTGTAATCGTGTTCTATATGTTGTAATGTGTCGGAGAATGGTTCTTGTCATTTTATGCATTGTGTATGTATGCTATATGTTTAGCTTCGTTTTGCTTATTTATGCGTACTCTTTTATTTACACACTAACTTGTTCTTATGCGTATCTCGGGAGATGGCGCGACTGCTTGACGCCACGTCCGCGTCTGCCGTACTTTCGACCTGATGGGATCGGAGACACCAATGCCGCAGCGTGGTCGTCCGGCGAGGGCCCTCCGAGCTTTGTCCTCGAGGAGTCGAGAAAGCACAGCCTTTGGACCCGTGATGCGTCCATCGCTACGGGACAGGGCTTTGCCCATTGCGCTTTGTTGGACTGGACCCGCAGCGTTTGATTCGACGCGCCTTGTTGTCCGCTTCGTGGACCGTTGGAGATCGAGCGTACACCTTCCACTTCGGCGGGGAGATGACCATTACTCTGCGGGGCGTCGCTATGCTTACGGGACTACCGCTGCGGGGTCATGCGATGAGTGCCACCTCCCGGTGACGGTGGAAGGTGCGCATGGCTGGCAGGTTCGATCACCCGATCCCGTAGAACATATCAGGTGTGCCACATTCGTGGCTATGACGGTATAGGGTGTGCCCCGTAGACGCGACCCAGTAGGTCGTACGTACACACTTCCTTGCGTACCTGCTCTTCCTCTTTGGGTGGGTCCTGTTTCCTTCGACTCAAGGAGATTGGGTGCACCCTAGCTACATCCATCTTGCTTGGGCGTTGGCGGATGCTGGCCGGCGAGTGCTGTGATGCGATTGGGGCTCGCGGTACTTTGCGCCACGTCATCAAGGCTTGTGTGATGCCTCGCTGTTGTGATCTGGTGAGGAGCCGATCCTCATGATATGCTACATCTTCTTGTAGGCGTAGTGTCGTGGAGCACTTCGGTTAGCCACCCCTACTTCGCTGCGGCCGTGCACTCGTCTGAACACAACCCCGAGTTTTACGGTGCGAGAGATGCTGCCGACCTGTTGAGGGCCCACAATGGGCACTCATTTGGACACGTGCTTTCGGCTAGGGTGGGCTAGGGAGGCGAGGCGCTGTCGCCTGCGAGTTCCACAACCAGATTCGAGACTCTGCATGAGGTGGAGGTCATATGCTTCCCATGGTCTACACAGATCATTGTGGAGCGGCCCGTCTGGCTTGTCCTCTCGGTCTGATCGAGGACTATGCGTACTGGATGACGACCTACCATCTAGTGTTCTCCCATATGGTCGAGCCGTACTCACCACAGCGGGTCATGAGATAGTTCGAGCTTTACCAGTAGGTGCCACCGCCTCCGGGATGACCTCTTGCAGCGAAGGCCCACAGGTATGTTGTTACTTGGTTTTCCTGTTAGCTGCATCTCTTTTTTTCGATTACCTAATGTCCAAATTCACTGTGAGCAAGCGAGGCAAGGGCGGAAGAGCGGCGGCGGAGAGAGACCGCGGCTAGTGGGCGGCTATTTGTGGGCCAAGAGGGCGGCGATCAACATCGTGTAGGAGGCATGACCGTACGACATCGAGACACACATTGCGTACTTGACATGAAATGCGTTCCGCGCGCGCGAGGCGACCTTCTTGGTGCGCGCGCCCGGCGTCACGGAGGTCATTCACGGCCTTGTTGTCTGAGTAGAGTCTGACACTCATCGGGCGGCACACCAAGACGGGACGGTAAAATATTTTTCGTAGTTTTTTTTTTGCACGGGAAACACGTCTAACTTATTCTCAGTTTCCTTGCGGTTAGACCGCCTTGAGTATCAACGTGGTTGCCCGGGGTCTCTGGCGTGGGAGGACTAGCGACTCCTCTCGGTTCCTAGGTATCTTTGAGGCAGCGTCTATGATGACTTCGGCGATGTGTCGGGAACATGACTTGTGGTCGGCTGGCGTAGTTTGGCGGCGGCGACACGGACAAGAACAACCTCCTTCCCCGCGCCTCAAGACCGCCTCGGCACCTCCCTCCGCACCACCGTCGCACGTCCGTCGCACTCTGGGGTCGACCTAGCTACCGTCGCTCTTCCTCCACGCGCCTCAGCCTCGGGCAAGCGGTATGTCAGTTACGATTTGTTGTCCTAGCTGTTTGCACATGCCCTTATTTATAGCGTATATCTCACTTCCGTTTGTTCTTTCGGCACTTGCGGCGTGGACACTCAGGTCTTTGCCCGTTATCCGCAGGGGCGACCACGAGATCGGACTTGGACGGCGACCGACTTCGCCCGACCCAGTCTGCGAGGCGGCGTTTCCCACGTTCGCATCGGACATGAGGGCAACCCGTGGTCGGCGATCGTTGAACAAGCATCATGCACTATTTGGTGCCGATGGCACCGAGCATCATCGTCGCATAGCCACATACAGTGCGGCGTATAGCGTACTTAATTCAATCTTCCCATTACGCCACGGTAAACTCCGTAGCCCGCCCAACTTCTTGGTGCAGGTGACCAATGGGGCATGAAGGTCAGGATCGCGATCGCGCTTCCGACTCGAGGTACATCCTTTCAACATGACTATGATTGCAAAGGTCATAACATCTGCCCTAACGGTGGTCTTGTTTCTGGGGCGAGTGGGTGGGCGATATGCTCTAGTCTTACCGGCTCCCTACAATGAGTTCTATGTGACACGCTTCCCATGACCTCTCACGCAGCGGTCCACTCGACTTTCGAGAGGCGCGCCACTCCCGACGAGTTCACATTCCCTTGAGCGACTACATGATTCCAAGGCGGCGGAGGTAGGGACCATGAGTTTTAGTGTGTTGAACTATTATTTCTTGTTCCTATCAATTAGAAGTTCAGTTGTAATGAGATTGTAATATCCACTGTTTACCTATGCATCGCAGTCCTTCATGAATGGATCAACTACCGTGTATCCTTGCATTACACGAATGAGTTTGTCCAATGCATATCGACGCCTATAACTTAAAGCACGCGATACATCGATGCAACATGTCAACTCGATAAAAGGCAACCGTAATAACGCGTCCACCATTTAGTTACATGCTTTAGGACATTCAACATAAGTGCGTACAGAAGGGGAGACTACCGACGTACAAGCTTCTCCGCCCATGCCTAATTGTAGAAGTTGCCTCTCTCTACCCACATAGAGTGTTCTCCACTTAGGAACCTCGGATGTGGCTGGCCGTCGTTGTAGTGACACGCACATATGCAGCTAGGGTTAGCATAGCAATATCCGGTATCATAGGAACTTCCTATGTTCACGACCTCCTCGTTGCCCCTCTCGCGCTGCATCTATTGGCGGAGGCCATCATTTTGCTCCTTGAGATCGTCAATTTGCGCCTCCAAATCAAAGATTCGGTTCCACAATATATTCACGTGCCTCGCAACATAGTAAGCGTGGGGAGGATCGATCCAGCGGGTAAAGTTGCATTTCGCCATCTGCTGCAAGGGCGGTTAGTATGGAGGATGTATTAGCGATAACATGAACAAAACTATTTACCCCGAGTATGGGCATCGGAAACGCCGTCGCCATTGAAAAGCGGTCTATGACACCTGCGATAGCGTCCTCCCGTGTCGCATTTGGCCATACCGGTTGAGCACGCTTGTTCGGCATCAACGGTAGTTAGGGCGAAGTCCTCCTCCTTTCGAGAGAAGGTGCAGCCGGCGACCGGTTGGTGGTCACTGGCGTCTGCCATCGTATATTCTTGTAAGGCGGATAAGGTTCTTCTTCCTACGGTTTCAAGGGTCGAGTGGTCCTACTTTGAGCATGGGCGTGCATTTTATAGCCGTGAGGAGGCTAACAAAGCGGGTAATGTATTAGTTTGCAGATGACAAGACGAACGAAATTTGGTACGCTCTTGCAGAGACAAGACCAAATGAGGAGCTTTCTTGTGATGACAAGATGAAAGGATCTGACCTTGCGATGACAAGACGAGACGAGGCGACTTTTGCGCGATAACAAGGCGAAAGAATCTGACCTTAGCGATGACAAGACGAGCGAAGCGGCTTTGCGCGATGACAAGACCACCGCGGGCGACTTTGCACGATGATAAGATCAAAGGCGACTTTACGTAGTGACAAGACCACAGGCGACTTTGCGCGATGACAAGACCACGGGGCGACTTTGCGCGATGATAAGACCAAAGAGCGACTTTCTGCGTTGGCAAGACCACATGGGGCAGCTTTGTGCGATGACAAGACCACAGGGTAGCTGCTTGCGATGATAAGACCAAAGGAAACTGACTTTGCGCGGTTTAGGGTTTAGGTTTAGGGTTACGCCGCTAGCTTTTGGTGATAAGACATGACAACACTATGCCTTGCTAGCTTTCGGATCGACATGACAACACTCTACCTCCTCGGCTTTTGAAATTAAAAGACGAGAACTCTCTACTGCATGAAATTAACAACACCATGCCAACCATGGGGCTTATAAAAGGGGTTGAACCAAACCCAACTCTACACAACACTACTATGAGATACCCGACTATGGACTCTTGACAAACTTCTCTGGCGAGGATGTTGAAGAAGCAAAAGTGGCTTAAGCGAAGAGGAAGCGGCTACAATACGAGATAAATCAATGAAAAGATGCTCCGATACCACCCGTTTTCGATCCGCGGTGTGTGTGTGGCGAATCGGCGAAGATCATTGATCCACACAGACACCACCGCCGGGCGTACTACACACGGGCACCACCTCGTAGCGTTTCTTCGCGCGTATCGATTTTCCTCTCCCAACGTTGAATTCCTTAAATTTTAACTTCATCCCCACGTAATGGAGCCGAGATCTTGTTGCCACTTCTTGCGGTGGATCGGCGACGGAGATGTGCGATAGGGCATTCATGCGGCGAAGTACATCTTTGAACTACTCGGTGCGGGCGAGAACTTCGTCGGTGGAGACCTTACGTCTGGGACCTGTTGAGGAGGCAGAAGGAGTCGATGACTCGCCGAGTGTAATCCATATCGACGGCGTGAGTTATGAAGAATTTACATCCCTATTCGTTTTTCCTTTGTCTTGTGTACTTACATCATAGAATCGCGGGACATGGGCGACTTGATATACCGGCCCGATGTGGGCGATCCATAACAAGGGCAAGGAAAAAGGCTTATGCGGCTCGGCCGGCCGCCAAACATATCCGATCGCCGGGCATAATCCGTATCAACGGCGTGAGTTATGAAGAATTTACATCATTCTTCGATTTTCACTATCGATGCACTTACATCATGAAATCGCGGAGACATGGATAACTTTAACATACCGGCCCGATGTGGGCGGTCCGCGACAAGGGCAAGGAAAAACTCATCTTGGTGAGCCGGCCCACAAGCGTATCCGATCGCCCGGCGTAATTCGTATCCTGACGTGAGTTATGAAGAATTTATATCCTTCTTACGATTCTCACTATACGGTGCACTAACATCATGGAATCGCGGGACATGGGCGACTTGACATACTAGCGGCGTGGGCGAGTCCGTGACAAGGGAAGGAATGCCGGCGAGGAGTTCAACGCCGAGCTAGCAAGGAAGGAAAATGGCCCGGTCCACCTTGATGGAGTCAGTCATTACGTAGTAGTCCTCGTCGTACCTCCCATGTTTTTACTATCCCTAAAGGCATGTATACTTATATGGTGGGATGCTTGTGTCATGATGTACTAGTAGTAGTAATGAGGATGACTAAAGCAATTAGCCGAACCATCATGCCATGTGACTACGTGTAACGTGCTTTTGTCCGCGGACTCTAATGTAGTTCTAGTTCCGTGTTTCCGCTAAGCCATCAAAGCAAGCCTATATTGCAAGTATGCCTCTTCTAGTGGAATTCCAGAAAGAACCATTCGCACCGATATCGAATACTCCATGTTTTAGAGCATCTTCATAATCACAACGAGTGTTCTCAGCCCCCTCAATCATATTCTATATAAGCTTAATAAAGTACGCCATCGACTACCTGCCTTTATACGCGTATACGTTCAGACGACTTCATCGAGGAGAGACTCCATGTTTTAGGGCATCTTCATAATCACAACGGCGTTCTCGGCCCTTCAATCCTTTCTCTCGAGCGAATTAAATGATAGAAAAATTACGAAGCAACAACACTTGTGACGGGAGGCTCCAGAAAAAGTTTCGTAATTTTCTAAACTTATTTGGTACATTTGAAATTACTACAAACAGTCGTTGAAACCGCGATGAAACCCTGGTTTTGGAGAAAAGGAAACCCTAATTTACAAACCTCGGTGCCCATATTTCTTAATGAATGTTTTTTTAAAAAAATATCGATTCTGTTCAAACCCTAAGCGAAATAGTGAAAAAATTTCGTTCTAAAAGGGGTGAATTTCATGTTTTACACTTCCTCGTTCTCGAGACATGAATTTTATATTTTCTTCGTGCTCAAATTAACATGCAAACAATATATTTTCATTTATGTATAACCTGACAAAAATTAATAGAATTCGGTTATCTTCAAACACCACTTTTTGTGATACATAGAGCTCGCTCACGGCACCAACCGAACTGTTTGGCCCAGAATCTATAACCATGAGCCGGTGAGAACCAAAGAAAGCAATGCTAGTAGTCTAGCTGTAGTCACACTCACACATTGAGAAGAGTAGAAGGCTCGTTAAATGAACTCCTTTGCGCTCTTTCACACCCATTGGCGTATGGAGAAACCAACTGTCCCCTCACTTCACTTCTCACTTCTTCCGAATGACACGGATAGGGACTAATCGTCAAAAACATAAAATCTCGAAACCCTAATTCGCCAACAGCAATCGTCAAACACATAAAATATCGAAACCCTAATTCGCCCAAACCCTAAATCATTGCTTGCTTGTGGCTGGAACCTAGGTCGCTCAGCGATCGGCCCTCGCGAATGCGAAGCTTGGCGAGCTTCACGCCACGACCACCGCGGAAGGTGGCCTTCCCCCCAATCTCCTGCTCCTGCGTTGCACTTTTCGCACCCGCGTTGCACTTTCTACGGTGAGGCTTCCTTCCGCGCTCGTCGAGAGCGGAATGGGACACGCGTCGGTCGTCCAGCGTTTCCGCGCTCGTCCGGGGTCTAGATTTGGAAATACGGAGCTACAGGGGTTATTTATGCAATTACATGGCGCTGCAGGGTTAGAACAGTAAAAAATTCCTGTTTGTTAGTGACATACCCTAGAGGCAATTATAGCAATGATTATATCATTTCTATGTTTATGGATAATTGAATAATATGTTATTTTGTCCTTTAAACTAACTATCATTTATATTGATCAACAAGTATGTGACTTGTTTGTGAAACTCTTTATTCATATTTATGATGTTATTCTAACGTCTTTAATCTTATATCATTATGTGGGACACTAATGATTTATAGATTAGCACATGTATTGATTGATGATCATGTTTCATGGATTATATATATGAGATATCAAATCAATAACATGGACATATGCTAGACAACATGATGTTGTATTGACCTACCTTGAGACACTATGGGAATTGTTATATTCTTAAGTGTTATCAGTTGGTCTCATATATGATGTATGTGAGATCATTAGACTTGAGATCGTCATGGTTTCCTATATGTGTAATAGTTTATTTAAGAGTTGTCAAACGCTACTCCATAACTGGGTAGCTGTAAAGATAGCTTTCGGGTTTACTATAAAATATGCGAAGGATTGTGAGAGATCAAAATAAAATTTGCCCCTCCTTTATAAAAGGAGAGATATATCTGGGCCGCTCAACGTGGTTGAATTAGGAAAGCACATGGTCATGCCGAATGTGGTTGAAAAGTCAACTACAACTAAGTAATCTACTACAAGAACGAGTGAAAGGACCGAACTATCATAGGATGACACATAACTCGCCTTGAGTTCGATCTGGTATCATGAGGCAAAAAGATCAACACATAGTCACTATATAGGTTCATTCGATAGGATCTTTATGTGTATTCGGGAGTCATAATATCCTGCTAGGGACCACTAACGATTTTTGGATCGGAAAAAGGTTTCCAAGTCGTGGTCGAGTATGCATGAACCTATAGGGTCACACACTTAATGACAACGGCCAAATAGTTTGGATTGAATCCGTTAGTGGCTTAAATCTGATTATGATCTATACGTGATCAAGAGTGCTAATGGGTTTCTAAAGTAGGGATCTATTAAGAAGCTCTAGATAAGGAGAGGCGTGGGGCTAGGATCATGTATGTGACAGCCTCGGAACCCTAGCCGCCGCCACCACTTGAGCCACCTCGAAGCCCTAGCTGTGCGCACTGATGCTAGTACACCGGTGCACGACATTCCACCCCTGGACGTGTGGACTTTGATAGAGGCGTTGTTGCAACTACGACGCTGATCGGGACGATTGCAAGGAGGGGAAGGTCTGTTCGTGGAGGTGATCAACCATCTGTCAGACCCCAATTTTGGAGCTTGGGATCCACTGTGTATAGTTGTGTCATGCCCTGGATCAGTAGCTGATACACATAGTTACATTGTTGGCTCAAAATACATATCTCGAAATTGTTCAATTATTACATGATAATAAACAAAGCACAAACGCACCCTAAGGCTTTTGACTTGTGGAATGGCCAAGTAGGCCCAATCCACATAGAGGGTCAGCAGCGGAAGAAGTGCCTAATCACAGCGTGTGCAATCTCTCACGATATGCCCACCGGCAATCAACTGTGGGCCCGTGACCTAGTTCTTGGCTTTCTTGATCTTCAGTTCTTGATCAGTACTCATCACTATCCATGTAGTCTTTTGTTCCCCAGCCTTGATCGGTACTCATAGTCAACCCAAGGCAGGACAACGACCAGGTAATGGTTAGGGGGTTGTGGCCGTGTTGTGCACGGGACACTAGTTCAAGCCTATGACCACACCGGGTCGTAGAAGGAGGTTCTGAGGAGGTCCTGGGGTGGCCCCGGAGAGGTTCTAGGGTGGTCTCGGGGTGGTCCCGTGGGTCCTGGTGAAGTTCTGAAGAAGTCCCGAGGAAAACCTGGAATTGTCTCAAGGAAATCCTGGGGAGGTCTTGAAGAGGTCCTATGGAAGTCCTGCAGAGGTCTTGCGAAGATCCTGAGAGGTCTGGAAGAGGTCCTAAGGGAGTCCTGTAGTAGTCTTGGGGAGGTCTTAAGGGATGCTATAGAGACGTCCTAGGGAGGTCCTGAGGAACACTGTAGAGACGTGTTGGGGAGGTCCTGATGAGTACTATTGAGACATCCTGGGAGGTCCGGTGGAGGTTGTGAGGATATGACAAAAAGAGGTACAAGAAGTCTGGAGTAGAAGGTTCCGAGAATACGACAAAAAGGGTATAGGAGGTCTTGTAGATGTCCTGAGGAGATCTTGGGAGTTCCTGAGGAGGTCCTGGAGGTCTAGGGAGATCCACGGAGATCCGGAGGAGGTCCTGGGAGGTCAGGGGAGTTCCTAAGGAGATCCTATAGGTCTTGGGAGGTCTTAGGAGATCCTGAGGTGTCTTAGAGGAGGTCTGAGAGGAGGTCATGGAGAATCTGGAGGAGGTCCTGTAGTTTACGAGGAGCTCTAATGGGAAGCCCTGGAGAGGTCTCAGAAGAGGTCCAGGAGGAGGTCTCGAGATGTCTTAGAGGGGGTCCAAGAGGAGGTCTTGAGATGTCTCAGAGGAGGTCGAAGGGGAGGTCTTGACATGCCTCTGAGGAGGTCCAAGGGGAAATCTTGGGATGTCTCCGAGGAGGTCCAAGGGGAGGTTCTGGAGATATCTCAGAGGAGGTCCGAGAGGAGGTCTTGAGCAGTCTTGGAGAGGTTCCAAGGGGAAGTCCCAGAGAAGTCTTAGGGGAGGTCCAAGGGATCTGGAGATGCCTTGGAGGAGGTCCAAAAAGAGGTCTTGGGGAGATCTCCGAGGAGGTCCGTAAGGGGGTCATGGGAGGTCTTAAGAAATCCTGAGGATGTCTTGGGAGACCCTTAGCAGTTCAAGGTAGGTCCCGAGAGGTCTGGAGATGTCCGGGAGGAGGTCTTGTAGACCACACTCGGGGTAGGATGTATGACTACACACAGAGTGGACCGGGCTGGGTGCGATTAGTGTTCTTAGGGACAGTGCTTGTAGGGATAATGCAAAACCCGCAACATGATATAATAGAAACATACTTATATTCATAATAGGCCATAAGGCCAATTGTTTTACAGAAGGAGTCATGAGAGCAGAAACCTTACAAAAGCCAGAGTGCAGAAACGAAGATGAGGGTGGAAGCAAAGCAAGTCAAAGTGGATCCATTCACTCTGCCTATAGGCAAGCGACTGGGGTTCTCGGCCTAAGCTTCATCATCTTCAACACCATCCGGTTCAGCCTTTGGGTAGTAGTGGTCGCAGGGGTCTTGATCACATGGGTCTAAAAAGATTAAAATGGCAGAGCCTGAGTACACAACCGTACTCGCGAGCCAACACACAATGTAGTTGTATAGATGCAAGGCTAGTCAAGGGAAGCTTTAGAGTTCTTTTATTTGCACAAAGCCAAGTTTGAAATAGATGAGTAGCAGGAAAATCCTGAGACTTAGCATTTTAACAAATTTATTTTCATAAATGAGTTTTCATTTGAAAAGTACTACTGGAGGTCCAACCTCCTATACCATTGAGTGGCTTCATCCACCCAATACTCGGGTTATCCCGTATTTACCACTGGTCTCCGACCAGGCCTTTCTCAAATCCCTGGGTTCCCACCCCAGCCTTCCCTTTTCATCACAAATGGTTTTTGTAAAAACGAAAGCTATATCCAGTAAGTTCTCAGCACCGCTCTTGACCATGAGCACGACTATCATGATAGTTTTCTTACTCTGCAGAGTTCGCACACTTTACCCACAAGAGGTAATCATCTTGATATATATGCACGTTTCCTTAGACGTGTGAATCAAGGAGAGATTACCATAAGGCCTTTACAATGCTCAACCTCAACGCACTCCATCCGCTACACTAAGGTTTCCACCGCCCTGAGCCCACTCCCTAGGCTCTCCGGGAGGCCCCCTCATGTGCCAATGCGGTTCCTGTGGCTTCGTTCTCCCCCGGCTATCCATCCGCAATCAACCCAATGGCGGATCTACGCCGAGGCGATCAAATTAGTCGGCTAGGTTGTACCCATTATTGACTTGTGGTTGCACTATTTTTGCATGAGTGGTCATCACAAGATTCAGTCCTTACATGACCAGGGCGGTACATCCACATACCAACCTCTTCTCGTGCCCTAGGCACCAGCCACTCTTTCCAGCTGCCACAATCGAAAATAGTTTTTCAGGTTTTATTGTTTTGAAAATATCATTTACTTCAACATACTAGCTAGACTCCCAGCCTTACTGCCCAAATCATTTTCCAAAGTTTTTAAGGATTGTGGTCGGGCAACTTAATGCCCACATGACAATGTATCTAAGTAAGGCTAAGCATGACACTTAGATATAGACCTATCAACTAGTATGTAATCCATTAAGTCTAGGGTGACAAAGGATAATGTCCAAGTTCAAGGGTTGGGAGTTTATATACAAGTATTTGTTACGGCATTAACTACGATCTAGACCAAAATAGTTTGATAAAACATAGCAATGCAGTTTCATAATTTTAAAGCAACATAATTTGAGAAAGACAGGCTCAAAATTATCAAAGTGTTGACTCGCCTTGGCCAATGTTCTGATAAAGCTCTATATCCTGATATTCGACCTTCTCGATATCCTGATAATAATCCCGCTCAATATGTTGATAATCATCCTGTACAGGGCTCTGGCAATCTTGTCCTTGTTGGGGTTGCGATTCTATGATATCTCCAGATGCTAATTACGCAATATACGATTGAACTCCAGAATGAGGCTAGGAAATAGTCGAAGGGAAGCCGCAGTGGTCGTAGCAGTGGTCGTAGAAGCTGTAGTGGTAGTAGTGGTGGCAACGCCCAAATGAGGTGGTAGTCTAAGACAATAGGTGAGCCGAGTCTTTTGGATCGTGGAGGTATTACAACCAGGGGAGGTCGTGGAAGTACTGTGACTAGGGGAGGTCGTGAAAGTACCTTATACAGGGAGGTCTTCGAAGTACTATCTACAGGGAGGTCTTTGGAAGCACTGTATCCAGGGGAGGTCTTGGAAATCTCAGTATATAGGGGTGGTCTTGGAAATCTTGTATCTGGGTGGTCCTAGAATCCTGAGCTGGGATGTGTGGTCCTAGAATCCTCAGAGCTGGGGATGTTTTGTAAAAAGACCAGGAGGGTGGTCTTTGCAAAAAGAACTGGAGGGAGATCTAACGAGGGAGAGGTCTGGACCGTTAGATCCAAACAGAAGGAGGTCTGGACCGTTAGATCCAAACGAAAGGAAGTCTGGACCATTCGATCTAACCGAAGGGAGGTCTGGACCGTTAGATCCAATCAAAAGGAGGTCTGGACCATTAGATCTAAACGAAGAGATGTCTGGATCGTTAGATCTTAAATGAAGGGAGGTCTGGACCGTTAGATCCAAACAGAAGGAGGTCTGAACCATTCGATCTCAACGAAGGGAGGTCTGGACTGTTAGATCCAAATGAAACGAGGTATGGAACGTTAGATCTAAACTAAGGGAGGTCTGGTCCCTTAGATCTGAGCGAGGGGAGGTCTGGTCCTTTAGATTTAAGCGAGGGGAGGTCTGGGCCCTTAGATCTAAATGAGGGAGGTCTCGACGGTCAAGATGGAACCAAAGGAGGTCCTGACGGTCAAGATTGTACCAAAGGAGATCCTAATGGTTACGATGAATGCAAAGGATGTCCTGACGGTCAAGATGAACGCCAAGGATGCCCCGACGGTCAAGATGGAATTCAAAGGAGGTCCTAATGGTCAAGATTGAACCAAAGGAGATCCTGATGGTTACAATGAGTGCAAAGGAGGTCTTGGCGGTCAAGATGAATGCCAAGGAGGCCCCGACGGTCAAGATGGAATTCAAAGGAGGTCATGACGGTCAAGATTGAACCAAAGGAGATCCTGATGGTTATGATGAGCGCAAAGGAGGTCCTGGAGACACCAGGACCAGGGGGAAGGTCCTGTGAGTGTTGCGACTAGGAGAGGTTGTGTGAGCGTTACGACCAGGGGGAGTTGTGAGGGTGTTACGACCAGGGGAGGTCGTGAGGGTGTTATGGCCTGGGAGGTCGTGGAGGCACCATGACTTGGGGAGGTCTTTGTAGAAAGGCCAAGAGGGTGGTCTTTGCAAAAGACCAAGAAGGTGGTCTTTGCAAAAAGGGGAGGTCACGACTAAGAGGGTTGTCCTTGTAAAATGGGCGGTCGCGACCACGGAGGTGGTCTTTGAAAAAGGGAGGTCATGATTAAAAGGGTAGTCTTTGTGAAATGGGAGGTCTGTGCAAGGAGGGAGGTCGTAGAAGTGTTAACCGTGTGTAGTCGAATGAGAGAAGTGTTCAACTACACAGTAGAGGTCGAAAGAAGCAAAGGTTCGACTGTATTGATGCAATCGAATGAACCAGCAGAAAAGCCAAAGGAAGAACCAGAGAACATTAGAGGAAGAAACACGACAGCTCGAACTTGGAAGAGTTTCTATCCACTAGGAACTTACCAGTACGGAACTGGGGAATGGCTAGCCGGAGCTGAGCTGGCGACGGTGGATCACAACAATGGAGGAAGCTCCGTGCTGCAAGTAGCTTGAGGAAAAGAGGATGGTCTTCGGTCTTCAAGGTTGCTCCCTAGAAGCAGATAGACGGTCCTTCGGGCATGTCTTGAAATGTCCTGGTCGGAGGGGAACGCAGAGTGGTCTCCAAGGCGATGGGTGCCTGTGGCAAGGTGGTGGTGTGGGGGCACTCGACAGAGACGAGCGCTTGAGCTTGACTGGAGCTCGAGCTCTCTTGGAGGAAGAAGGGAATGGGGCTAAGCACTGGAATGGCGAAGAAAAGCAACATGGAGGCAACAAAGACTTGGGCAACCATATGTATACGCACAATCTGTCCAGGGGGGTGGTCGGAGTGGTTGGTGATGTTGATGGTATGGGCCGCACAGGGCAGCTGAATGACATCTTGGGTGACTGCTATTAATGGTCAATAGACCACACCATGCTGGACCTCTCCCTCCTGGCGCACGCAGCACACAAGTGGAAAGGGGCAGTACGCCTGATCCCGATTAGGAGGTCTAGCTTCACCTATTTGGACCAATAGCCGGTCAGAGGAATAGGAGAGGGGTGCTCGGGAGCGGGTTGGTCGGACCAGCACTGGCCTGATCCGCACTTAGCCCGAGAGGAAATAGGGGGAGGGAAGGAAACTAGAGAGAATTGGGATGAGGCAGAGTAGCATGATTTTAGATTAGCTAAAATCTTGAGGTTCACTTAGGGAAACCCTAACACGATTGTAAATCAAATCACGAGAGCAGCAAAGATGAAAGATGTCCTTAAATAACTCTCAAAAATGCAAACAAAACGGAACGACAGTAGACTTTAGACAAAAAGTTTTTAAAATCCCTCATTTTTGCCTTTATGGATTTTTGGGCTGTTACACCATCGCTTGGAGGGAACGATTGAGTATTTTGACTATGTTGACACGCTTCGTTGGATTGGAGGCGACCGGCTATCGCTTAGAGCGATCAACAACTTCGACTATGTTGACATGCTTCGTTGGATCGGTTTATCCAACTCTTCTTCTGTTGCACTACGCGTCTAGTGGTAAAGATCCATGATCTCTTACTTGCATGGCTTCCTGGTTTACGTGGTAGAAATTTATTATTTTGTGCTAGAGCATCCCACCTGTATCCCAACATTGTTGTGGTAGTACACTTCAACATTTGACAGTGCGCGATTGCGTGATATAGTTCATAACTCCGTTGGGCATTTAGCTAAGATTGAAACTGCTATTCCACACACGTGTGAGGTCAGTACGCGGTTTCAGATGGTTGCGTGTTCGGGACGCGTGTAATTTAAAGCTCCATTAATTTGGTTTTGGTGATTAATGATAAATCTATATGTGAGACTAACACTTTTGTTGATACGCTATTGTTTATTCTTATTTGGATAAAGATGAAAAATCTTCGGAGGTATGCATTCGATGTCATATTCTTATATCTTGTTGCATTACTCGGATCAAAATATAGGTTGAACTCCATCAAAAGTCTAAGTTGGATATGTGCATATTGTTTCAACTCAAATATCTATGTTTGCACACATTTAGGGAAACTTTACTCTATGTTTTATGGTTTCACTAGTATTGATCCCTTTCATTTGTCCACTTATATTGAGGATCTCTACTTCGAAACACATCCTTGAGTATATGAAGCTTTTGTAGTTAAAATATACTCGTGTTAATTTAAATTTAATGGAAGAATCTAGACCCATCATAAATGGAAGAATTTAGACCCGTCATTACGACTTAATGGAGTATTTTGGTAATTAATGACAATCGTTTTGTGGGACTAATATTTTTCATGAGTTGGTCAAATAGGTTAAGTTCTATGACGATGAAACTTTGGATGGCATCATGTGTTGATGGTCTTCAAGTTAAGGTTCGAGATGAAGGATATCATCACGTGTTGATGAACACCAAGTCAAGATCCTGACATTTGATGAACAAGACAAGATCTCACGACTTGAAGGTGTGATGTTGGTCATCAAGTCTTGACCTAAAGATGGATGCACAAGGCAAATGTATAACTAGCATAGGCTAAGGATATATTTCTAGTCTTTTATCAGTCTCGGTGTTTGGTTGGAAGACTGGATTGGTAGTATAGGTTGCCGTACTATTAAGAGGAGTCTTATCTATTAGCTTGAGTCTCATCATGTGTTGATAGCTCAATCTCGTTGTCTCTAGCTCTTCTAGGCATGATGATATTGTTTGTGGATGTGTTTTGCAAATAGTTGAAGCACATGTATTTCCTCTTTGTAGCATAAGACCATAATTTGCAAATGTGTATTGCAAATTGTTGAAGTCCATGCACCTACTCCTTGCGGCACGACATTAAAGTTTGCAAATGTGTTTTTGCAAATTATTGAAGATCATGCATCCTTCCTTGGCATGGTCTAAGATTGCTCGTTGCTTTTTTCCTTTGACTTAGGCTTGGTGTTGGCTCTTTGGAGTTATTCCTTTTGATTTGATCAATTGTGTTTGAGATCAATTAAACAGATGGTTTGTGTAGCCCTCTGAATAAGCTTTTCATAAAGTCTAAGATCACTCAATTTTGATATCAGAGTCAAAAGTTATGGCCATTTTTGTGAGAGTCGGCAGTGCTGAAAAGTAAGGCCGGTCTGACCGCCCTTGTAAGGCCAGTCTGACTGCCAAGGCCAGTTTGACTAGTCCTTGTGAGGGCGATCTGACTAGGAATGTGTCCAACAGCTGGTTTTATAGCCTTTGGAACATGAGGCCAGTCTAACCGGTCGTTAGTTGGCAGTCTGACCAGTCCTTTGCTGAAATTTGCTCATTTTGGACCCCCAACGGCTTGTTTTTGGTGTGTGAGATATAAATACCCACCATGGCCGGTTGGGAGGTAACTCTCGGCATCCTATTTCACTCTCTTGAGCTAGTATGAGATTCTCCTCTCAATTGTGTATGTGTTGCACCTTGTGAGCAAGGAGAGAGGTCTCTAGTTGCATGTGTTGCATCTAGAGGTGGATTGAGCATCCACTCGTGCATGTGTTGCACTTGGTGAGAGTCAAGCAAGAGGCTTGGCTTATTACTCTTGGTGTTTGCCGACAACTAGACGGCGTGGAGGCATTGTGGTCTGGTGATCTTCTCAAGGAGCTTGTGAGAAGGCTTAGCGTGTTGTGAGTGGCTTGGTGCTCACTATCTTTAGAGTGGAGAAAGAGCAACCGCTAGTGATCGAGGTGTTGGCTTAATTCGTGGAGCCAGTCCAATTCATTTGAGCTTACCTCAACGTGGATTAGAGGAGACTGGCAAGTCTCCGAACACCACTGGAAAAAGTCATTGTGTCATCTTTTGTTTTGTTTGCTCCTTGTGCTCATTTACATTCTTGCAATTTATATTTCTAGAATTGAATTACTTGTTTGTCACCCTAGGATTACAAACCTTGTTTTAGACTTAGGTTGCTGGTGCACATAGTGATACTAGTTGATTTAGGCCTTAATTCTGCAAAACTGTTTTGATTTATACTTCCACATATAAAACTAGGTTTTGGCCAAAAGAATTTTAAAATCGCTTATTCACCCCCCCCTCTAGTTGGCCTCCTCGATTTTACAACGTGGTCATGGTCGGGGGAGCAAACACCTTCCCTATCACGCAGGAGCCGTTCCCACACACCTCACTGCGCCGCCTCCCCATAGATTTCTGGCTATCGTCGCCCCTTGTCAAGACAGAGGAATGAACTTTTGAAGAAGCTTTCAACAAAATGTAGGTTGTTTCAACTACAATTTCAAATAACTTTCGACTAACTTGGGAGCTTTAAAGTAAAAAAATAAGAACTTTCAACTAACACAGGAGCTTTCAAGTCAAAATTGGAAGGACTTTCAAGTGAACGATGAAGAGCTTTCAACTTTTAGATCCAAAACCATCTTGAACTTACATATCCGAACCCATGAACTTTCCATTTGGGCCCAAGAGATTTTAAATTGACAGTAAGGGCCATGGGCACCGTCGTGGCATACCGTTACCTTCATCGATTTGTGGGAAGGGTTTGCACGGGGGAGACACTGTGTTGGGGGAGGAAGAGGGGGTTGGGGTGGGTGGAAGCACGATGCGCTCGTGCAATCAACAGAGCATCGGCTGCAAGGCGGCGTCTGAGGGTTGCTCGGAGGAGGAAGAAATTGGGAGAAGGGGGAAATCGTGGAGGGATGGGATGGAGGAGTGATATGTCGACGTTTGTTTTTTTTCCTTTTTATGGGGTGGGCCTAAGGGAGCGCATGTTGGACACGTTAGATAGATGCACCCTAGCTAAGATATACAACTATTTATTTTTGTATTGGCACACTGATCGTCTTCTTTTCACTTAACTCCTGGCAAGAGTAAACTCAAAAGTGGGAGCAGATGAATATGAAGGCCTTGTGTGGGCGCTTAAATCCGGCTTGACTTTGGATAAGCGAAGCCCGCATAAGCAGGCAACCGCAAGCGACTTATCAACTAAGCCGCAACAAAAGCCCATGTAAAAGCCGTAACTGGGTAGGGCGTGCTTTTTTGGCTCATTGCGGGAGGGGTATACCACTTTGCCACTATAAGTTGAAGGAAATTACCCACCAATTGTCACTGGTTAAAAGGCTAATCCCCCACATGTTGTGTCCCCATCCTGATTTCAACCGAAGGCCACTCATTCCCCTTCGTCCTTAGGACGATTTGACGCCGTCGTTCGGACCTCGCCCACGCCACTAGCATCGGTCGTCTCCTCGGCCTCCTTGCCTCCAACCGAGGATCCCGACGACCGCTTGGTGCCCCTGTTGCCCACTAGTTGCCCCTACTGCTCGTCAATTCCCCTGCCACCACCGCCGACCGTCGGCTCCCCTTCACGCCACCGCCCGACCAGATCAAGGTATTTCTTCCCAACTCCGACTCGCCTCTCCCAACTCCCTCCATCTCGATCTACTTTGTGAAAGTGTAGGTATGTTTGGTAGTGATGATTCTTAGGGATTTTGAAACAGATTTGAAAGATGGATTGTTAGTTGTTAGTAATTATCAGATATGCTCATGCTGCTTGTTTGCTGGGCTAAAAGTAATGTGTCATTTGGAACAAGATCCATTACTTGCAACCTACTTAGCATATAGTACTAGATAACATTTCTTTTATCTTGAATATACGGAGAAAGTGGTGTAGGTAACAATAAGTTTGTTAGAATTGATGGTGAATCGACTTGTTTAATTTGAAATACCATGCAACTTGCCATCTATAGTTTTTAGGCATATGTCCCTGTGGAATTGTTATGATCATGGGTAGGGTGTGTAAGACCAAGAGGTTTTTGGTCATGATATTTGATGATGAACACATTGACAATAAGTTAGACCTTGTCTCAGTACTTAATGTTGAATATTTTGACCTATAGACTTGCTGTGGTGACTTGGTTCAAAGTTCTGTTATGTTCTGCTGAAAATCAGTCTTTGTCAGGATTATCGGTAGTCTTGGCTTTGTTTGTCTTGGAACTAGGAGTGCGGTATGACCCATGAGCGTCTGTGATAGTACCGCAAGTCTTTTTTCTCGATGCGTTTTGCTCGATCCATTAGATCTTGATCGACGGTGAAATTGAAGTGAGCGTTAGGACCATCAAGAACTACTCAAGGACTATGGGCGTTAGATTGAAATCGACGGATGAAATCAAGTGGAGTCGTTTGGACTTTCTCGGTGCTTCTAAACCAGCTACCGAGACCCATGGTCCGATCGGCCTATGGATCTGGAGCATCCACGTGGCAAAGGACGCTGCTACGAGGACCTTGCGGTTTTCTTGGAGCAGTAGTACTGCATGATTTGAATGGCGGTAGTACCTAAATTTGATAGTACCGTTGTTTTAATAACGGTAGTACCGCTTTTGTTTTCCTTTGAGAAAGAGGTTCGACATAGGTATTTGCTCTATTAAGTGATTTACTGGTAATACCGCGACATGGTTGGCGGTAGTATCAAGAAGACGGTGATACCGCAAAGACGCGGTATGGTTTTTCGAGCGATGTTTTGGAAGTTTTGGAAGTTCTTGAGAATCGGTAGTACCGGGTGTGTTTTGAGATGCGACCGCGTGTCTGATAGTCTGGGGACGTACAATGGCGGTAATCCGATTGTACTCTGGAAAGTTGTCGATTCGGGAATTGACCATGATTTGTTGAATTTGTAAGCTATATCTTGTTGCATGATGCATGATAGTGTTTATGGGTGTGAGTGAGCTAATGGATGGTCAAGTTGGAGAACTTGTGCCAAGAATTGGTTTCTTTGATCTTTGCATGTCTGAGTTGAGGCGTGAGGATGAATCACGGTCGGTGACGGGATTGACTTCGGACTAGGATGGGGAATCTGAGGTCTTGGAAGTCGTGGATGTCAAGAGGTGTTTTGGATCGTGCTGGAGCACGTGGAGATCATGGGGTGCACGCTGGAAGCTACGGGATGGAGTCTTGGAGGCTTACAGCGTGGAGTTTTTGGAAAGACAGTTTTGGAAGGAGTTCCAAATCTAAGTGTTTTGAGATATAGTTCGTATTGGTGTCGTGTTGGACATGGATAGGACTCTAGGCTATAAGAGAAGGCAGTAGGGTACGGCTTGAAAAAGGGGATTTTTTTTGGAGAGGTCATGTGCCGAAAATAGGGTTTTTGATCGTAGCTTTCTTCTTTGTTTCTTTGCGATTTAGAGGTCCTTCGACACAGGGCTTTGAGGGTGCTTCTTTGAGCACTTTGTAGACACAAATCAAGTTTGATATATAAAGTTCAGATTCGTTCTACTTTGGTTCTTGATTTGGTGTTCATACATGCGCTGAGGTGATCTTTGTTGTGGAGCTACACAAGAGTCATCGAGAGATTCGGAGTTCTTGTGCACAAGAAGAAGTTTGAATTCGGGGGTCAATTCGCTGCAATCATTCAACCCCCCCTTCTGATTGCCATTACGATCCTACATGGTGCTAGTGGGCTAAAACCCCACCCAACCTATTTTTATGCAGCACATCCACCCAACCGAACCCAACCCGCTGCTCCACCTCCAAAACCCAACCCAACCCAGCCCACATGCAAATCCAACCTAAACCAACCCAACCCAACCCGATTATCTCAATATGGGTTCAACCCATTTTCAACCCATGGAAACAACCTTAAGCACAACCTTCAACCCATGGAAACCATCTAAGCACCAAGTAGATAAAAATAATATTACATAAGCATTTCATAGCACCACATTTACATCATGAAAAAAATTTGGTAGCATAAATAGTACTTGAAGTGCTAGGTCCATAAATCGCCTTAAGTGCAAGATTACACACACATTCATGTGTCATCATATTATCCTGAGAACTGATATAGCAATAACTAAGATAACAGTGTCATTACACAACATCATTTGACAAAAAACAAAGTGTTGAAACATGGACAATTGTAAGAAACCTCGTGGAAGTAAGCAACATGAATCTTGGGGCCACAACTAAACCGAAGTCTTGCCATTGTTTTCTCCTGAGTATGTCAACTGAGCTATATAGACTAACATCATACAGTCATTTCCTTTCGGTTCAGCAAACCCCACAACAAAACATCAGCTTCTGTGCATGCACCACAGGAACTACCGAAGACAAGTTGCATATCATCAGGTACAAATGATTCGTTCGGTTTCTCAAGGCAAGAAAACATCCCCATAGTCATGGAAAGGGCTCCGAACCGTGCTGGCCATGTCACCAAAAAATCATTGGTTGTCGGATCGTCATTGGGCTGCCGAGATCGCGTGGAGTTGAGAGGCCCTCTGGACACGCCCGAATCGTCATCGGACGGTCGACGAGCCCCTAGGACCATGCCCTGATCTCGCTCGTCTCGCTCGAGCCAGCACCGCGCTCCTTCTCCCTTCCAGTCCCTACATCTTCTTCTCTCGTCGCCCGCTCGATTTTCCTCCCCAGTCGCACCCTTGGTCTCCCTCCCTAGCCACCACTTGGGCACCTCCCCTCCCTTCCATCCCCTCGCCTTGCGCTCGCTTAGTCTGCCGCTATCGGTACCACCGACCGCCTAGCCTCTGGCCTCCTCTCCATCTCCTCTCTCCTGTGCGGCTCTGGCCCCTTCAACCCACCTCGCATCCGGCTCATATCCCCTTCCTCCCCCTCCTCCGTCGCCCCTTTCCATCAATGTCACCGGTCCCTCCCTGTTCCTCCCTCGCTACCCCCTCGATTTCCTTCCCCAGCCGCCGTCACTCCCTCCCTATTCCTCCTCCATCGCCCCCTCGGTATCCCTCCCCAACCGTCGCCGCCCCCTCCCTCTTCCTACATCGTCACCCTCTCGGTATCCCTCCCCATTCATCGCCTCGGCCCCTCCTGGACCGGCGATGCGCGGCTTAAAGAGGTGAGGGTTCTATGGGGTGGCGCTCCCATTCTCCCCTCCCTTGCACTCCCCTTCACACAGGTGATGATGCCGCCTGTCTTTCTCAAGCACCGTCGCTCCACTAGCTCCCTCCCGATTCATTCTCCTCGCCCCCTCCTTCACAGGATTCTATGTGCTCTTCTATCTCCATGTCGCGGATAGGGTTCTGCACCATCGGCTTTGTTCCGCGGTGGCTTCGATCGGTGACGAAGGTTGGGCGCTACACCGACCTAGGTAGAGAGCGTTTGTCATCTTCTTCCTCTGTGGTAAGGGGTTCATGCTCCATTACCTCAAGCTGATCAACATATTTATACTCCTGTTTTGCCATGACTTTGTTGATTGTGTGTTTGCGAGATTTTATTTGGGAGCCCTTTGGTTTCTTTGTGACATCACCTCAAACACCCCATGAACACTGGTTGATTATTCTAGACAATAGGTTCAATTCAATTTGTATTATGGCCCCTGTAGTAGCTTAACGTGTTTATTTTTATGTGAATGCCATGGAATTGTTGTCAAATATTGTGGGATGGACTCTAGAGTTAATTAGGCATGATTCTTTTGTTCGCAAGCTATTGTGCCTAACTAACTCTATTAGGCACAATTCTTTCATTGTGGAATAGCTAAATTGTGTGGTTTCCTTCATTGGTTATGGCTATTTGCCCTTAAAGTTGCAAAATTCAAACAATGCTTTAGTGAGTCAGTATAATGGACATTGAATGAAAGCAATAGCTGTTACTTTGGCCAATACAAATGAGAGTCCTTTCTTCGATGTTGTTTTCCTGATAACTATTGGATATCAACTTGGGTCAACGCAAAACTAGAAATTGCAGTTAACTTATTTTGTGCAACTCTTCCATGGATTTTTGCCCAACATTTGCGACAACCGCTTCTGGGCATAGCAAAATGCTTTTTGGTTTATTAGTTTACATAACGTTTGAATGTAGGTGAAGAAATAGTAGATTTCAGTGTCAACACACTCATGTAATATGGTGATGTTTAAACTTTAGGATGGTCAGTGCTTTATTCATATAAGATTGATTAGTCCAATATTAGTGCATAGGAAGCCAACAAAGGTTTGGATAGGAAGTCATTATGCCAACAAAGGCCAATATTACGATGTCACATATGCTTTGGTAAGGAAACCATTATTTTTGAAAAGAAATTCAGATAAAGATTATAATTATGCAACCAACATTCGTATTTTGTCCCTGAATAATTAGGTAGAGGCATAGAGTTATTCAAGATGTTGCAGATATTCTTGCTGGACTGTTCGGTTGCTTCGCAAACATTGTCGACCTACATCGTTATATATAATCTTTTCTCTATGGAACTAGATGAACTATCTATACAGAATTATGAATAGTATGCTTTCATGTATAATGGAAAACCGATAGCTTGCAAATTTCCTTGCGCATATTTTTATGAAGCTTTTTTTGTCCATACACATGTTTTTTTCCCAATAATTCCAATTGACGTGAAGTGCATACATGAGGAGACATAGAAAAATGGTTCAAGCATGTTGATCTGTGTATGCAGATCTTACGTAAGTACAGCTTATATTATTCCATTCTAGATCTCTTTACCTCCGACCTCTTAAGTCAATAGTTGTTTCTTGCATAGTATTACTGAGATAGTAGGATGCTTTAGTTAGCCAAAATATACATCTCTTCTGTTAAATAGACACATTTGTTGGTTTGTTTTGTAGATCCTTTCTCAGAAATATGTTTAATTCAATATTTGAATCAGATTGGATTTCGTAGTATACCAATGAGCCAAACTACTACTATTTCATCTAACTTGAATAACCAATGAATGAATTTTACTATAGATTGTGATAACTCGAGAAGTTTTGATTTGGTTATAATCCAAAGAGAACAAAAAGGTTTAACAAGCCATGAGAAAAAATAGAGTAAAGTAACCATATGTTCTGTTTGCAGAACGTGTATACGCCACACTAGCGGCTAGCAATGTGAGCATTTATAGTTGTGAACTTGTGATACTATTGTTTAACTTGCTACAAAGACTACCTTTACTTACAATTGGTTCATAAAATGGTCTCGTGCTTTAGGGGGTCTGCTCCCATAATTACTTAAGATTTGGTGTAGTTCTAAAGTCTAAAACAAGGAGCAAATGAAGAATTATCTGTAGTTAGCAGTTGTGTTTTGAGAATAGTACTTCCTTATCTGGAGATCCTAGACATTTGTTGTCTAGGAAAGTTAACTAATGAGTAAAGAAAAGTGATTAACCTAATGAACATTCTTATATCCTTGGTTTGTTAGCAGTTTTGGATTTTTAAGCCCATTACCTTTGATACGTCTATACATGTTCTGTTGCTCGCTGTAGTGGGCGTGTTTGTAACCATGTCTCTAAATGGGCTCACAATGTGCTAACTGGACAGTAAGTATAGATGTGTAATCAACCTTTGGAGTATGATAACATTGTTGGCCCATATCATTTTACATAGTCTTTTCCTTATTGAACTAGATGACATTTCTATAGAAGAGTATGAATAGTTTGTTCTCATATAGAATGGAAAACTGATCACCTGGAACTTTTCTGCAATTATTTTTATGAAACTTTTTTTGGCCAATGTGGTTTGGTGAAAAGGGCCGCTGGTCATGCGGGCCACTCCACCTTGATGTGATTTGGTTATTCATGCCTCTTGGTGGTCTTTTTATTGGGTTGGATGAATGACCGTGTTTGTAACCGTGTATCTAAATGGCCTCATGATGTGCTAACTGGAGAGTAAGTCTAGATGTGTAATCAACCTTTGGAGTATGATAACATTCTTGGCCCATATCATTTTACATAATCTTTTCCTTTATTGAACTAGATAACCTTTCTATACAAAAAGTATGAATAGTTTGTTCTCGTATAGAATGGAAAACTGATCACCCGAAACTTTTATGTAATTATTTTTATGAATTTTTTTGCCAATGTGGTTTGGTGAAAAGGGCCGCTGGCCACACGGGCCATGCCGCCTCGATGTGATTTGGTTATTCATGCCTCTTGGTGGTCTTTTTATTGGGTTGGATGCATGATGAATGGTGGATTCCTTGGTTGTGACCGGAGGTGAGGCTTTGTGGGGTTAAGATATCCGAAAAGTTCAATTTAAACATCTCTAATCCTCCTTCTCCTTGCATTGTAAGATGGATGTTACTTGACTATCTGTTTTCCTTATTGTAGGATGTTTTTTTTGTTTGGATACGTTGGAATCTGCCTTTGCACAATAATACAAGATTACCATGATGATCGATGTACCGGCTTAGGTGCCCACGTTTTATAATTTGTTTAGCATTCTTTTTATTTCGGTTTCTATTCATTATACTTATCTACTAGTAATTTATACATGTTGTAAATTCAGATTTAGATACATATATACTTCTACGTTATCTATTGTTTGTATTAAACTCATGTGGGGAGGGCAAGTATATAAATATGAACTTATCTACGGCATTGCCCTATGACATTGCCCATGACGATGGTCCACATTGGTGCTTGAGAAACAAAAATATAAAAAAAGATCTATACGGGGACCTCGCATATGCACAACACCCTTTCTTCTCCAAGTTAAAGATCACCTCCCGGTAGTCCGAAGCAATGATGCACGAGGGCCTCTTATGTGCAATTACCTACAAACTACGTTGCTTGAGGTTAGTCCTATTGAGGAACCGTTGCTGGTGAGTCCAGTACAAGCGATTACCTCGTAAACAAACTCATAATCATACGAACAATGCAAGAACATAAGAATAGAATAGTAGATTGAACACAGAGATATGAGGACACTTCTGGCTTCTCTTTATTGCTCTTCTGTAAACGGTAGTACAATGGTTGGGATCCCTCTCACTTATATAGGCTACTGGATGGATAAGGAGCCCATCGTGGGCCAGGACTGTTGGCCTGGGCCCGGTTTCTTAACACTCCCCCTTGGGCACTCATCCATTATGTTTATGTCTTATCAAAACTCCATAAAAACCCAGTGGAAAAATTTTGGAGAAAGAGTACATGAAACACGTTCTGCTGTGCTACACGAATTGCCTCATTAAAAACCTTAGCCGAGAAACTTCAGGAAAACTCGTTAAGGAAAAAAGAGTACAATAAACCCAATTCCATTTAATCTCTAGGATTCATTCTTTGGATACTCGATCTTCGTCATTAAGCTTCAATAATGAGTTCGTGAAGATTCTCCCCCTGAGTTCTGCACTTCTCTAAATCTCATCGTTCCAATTCCACGTATACACCTTTCAAAACTAGATGCTGGAAGTGACTTAGTGAATAAATCTGCTAAATGTTCACATGACTTAGTATGCAGTACTTTAATTCTGTTCATCTTTTGCAATTCATGAGTATAGAAGAACTTGGGGTTGATATGCTTTGTGAGTTGACTCTTCACTTAACTTATCTGCACTTGTGCAACACAAGCTGCATTATCTTCATAGATAATAGTGAGGGTTTGTGCGGTATTCAATCCACATGACTGTTGGATGTGGTGAATCATCCGCCGAAGCCAAGAACATTCTTGCGAGGCCTCGTACAGTGTTATGATTTTCGAGTGGTTCGTCGATGTCGATACAAGACTCTGTTTAGACGATTTCCATGAAATTGCAGTTCCACCATATAGGAATATATAGCCTGTTCGCGACTTAACTGTATGTGGGTCTGACAGGTACCCGACATCTGCATAGCCAGTCATATTTAGGTCTTGGTTCTTTCTGTAGAATAGATCAAGATCTTTGCTTCCTTGGAGGCATCAGAAGATGTCCTTCATTCCCTGCCAATGCCTTTGGTAAGTTCTGCACTGTACCTTGCTAATAGGTTCACGGCAAATGCAATGTCCGATCTAGTACAGTTTGCTAAATACACGAGTGCTCCTATTGCACTTAAGTATGTGAATTCCGGTCCCAGGACTTTCTCCCCCTCTTCTTTAGGTCTGTATGGATCCTTGTCTTGCTGCAAGGACATTTCGACCATTGGGACTTTCGAAGGGTATGCCTTTTTAAAATCAAACCTTCCTAACACTTTCTGAGTGTAGGTTGACTGATGCACTAATACCCCTTCAGGGGCATGCTCAAGTTGCAAGCCTAGGCAATATTTGGTTCTACCCAAATATTTTATTTCGAACTCCGACTCCAGGTAAGAGCTTGCTTTCTTAATACCTTCTAGTGTTCCGATGATGTTCAGATCATGTACATACCCTGATATTATACAAAACCCATCCTGAGATCATCGTATAAATACACAAGGACAGTTCTCATTGTTCGTGTAGCCTTTCTTGCATAGAAAGTCGCTTCAAGCGATTATACCACATCCTGTTTGATTGCTTAAGTCCGTACAATGACTTTCTGAGTTTCACACTGTACAGATTTCTATTTGCTCCGTCTTGGTTCAGAACAAGGATACATTCAGGTATCTTTATATAAATATCTGAATCCAAATTTTCATAAAGGTATGCAGTTACCACATCCATCAATTTTATATCTAAATTCAAGTTCACTCTATTAAGATTAAATATCTAAAGGGTGGTTCCGCTCATGACCAGGGAATAGGTTTCTTCATAATCATCTCCTGGACGTTGAGTAAAACCTTGTGCAACAATCCTTGCTTATTTTCATTTCTCTTTCAAACAAATATCCACTTATGCCCTACGGGGTGCACATGGGGAGGCGTGCGGCTTACAGGCCCAAACACATCTCTTTTATTCAGAGAAAATAATTATGTTTTTATTGCCTTCTTCCAATCTTCTCAATCTGATCTTTTCTTACATTCAGCTAGCGATGCAGGCTCTGGATCAAGATCGATGATTGTGGCAATTTTTTTTGCAAAAACAATGTCGACATTGGCTATTGTCCTATTCATAGATTCTTCCGAGGTCACAAAGTTTATAGCTATTTCTTCAAGGGGTGATCCTTTTAATGCTTCTACTTGCTCATTGCTACTTTCAATTACGGGGGCAAGTCCCTTTAGTTTTTCAGCTTCGATGTGTGTGCACACATCCATGCTAATGTCTCCCTTCATGGGGATGTTCAATTTTGGTATGCCTTTTTATGAAGGTTCCATACTGGTGTTAGGTCTCAACTGGCTCCCCTTCTAGTTTTGGGGAAATTCGGTGATATGTTGTGTCAAATCCTTCTTATCCTTTTTCACCAGACGTCCCCGATTACTTCGGATTCGAGGGGTCGGAGTTCTCGTCCTTTCTGAGGCCTTAGGACGGGATTAGGGATACCTTCATCGGTATTTCAATCCTCTTCAGTGCATTGCGTGCAGGCATATGCGACTCGGTCACGCTCTTCAAATCACTAAAGTGGTTAGACAGTTGATTCGCTAATGCTTGCAAATCAATTGTCTTCTGGACTGCAATTGTCTTCTAGACTTCAATTGTCTTCTAGACTTCAATTATCTTCTGGACTTCTCTATTTGCTTCACTAGTGCGTGGGTCATATGCATAGATTTTAATTATTTTTTGGACTTCAATTATCTTCTGGACTTTTCTATTTCCTGATATTTTTCATCAAGGGGTTGATTCCCCCATAATGACAGGAAATTATCCTTATCTAATATACTATCAGTGAATCGGGCAGTATGCAAATCTCCAGTCATAGGGTCCAAGTACCTGATTGTGGATGCTGTCTCATAACCAACGTATATCCCAGACTTTCGGAGAGGGCCCATTGCAGTTCGCTGTGGTGGTGGTATAGGTACATAAACCTTGCAACCAAATCTTCAAAGATGAGAAATTTTATGTGCTGGCCCTTGTACTAGTTGCATAGGTGAATGGATGTTATATGCCGACGGTCTAAAATTGATGAGAGTTGCTGCGAGCAGAACTGCGTGTTCCCAACATGTAGTTGGTAAATTATAATTCTTCAAAGTGGCTAGACAAAAATTTAATCATTTTAATTAATGCCTCTGCTAGTCCATTCTGAGTGTGAATATGCGGTACGGAATGCTCAATTTTAATTTCCATTTTCATTCAATAATCATCAAATGTTTTCAAAATAAACTCTCCGGTGTTGTCCATTCCGATGGACTTCACACGATGATCAGGGAAATTATTCTCAATTTTAATTATCTGCGAGATTAGCTTTGCAAATGTGTGGTTTCTCGTAGACAATAAACATATATGAGACCATTTCGAGGAAGCATTGATGAGCACCATAAAATACCTAAATGGCCCTGACAGGGGCTGTATAGGACCGCAAATGTCTCCCTGGATACGGTCTAGGAATGCAGGAACTTCATCATTCGTTTTCAGAGCAGAAGGTCTAGTAATTAATTTCCTGGTGGCATATGGGGGGCACATAAAATCTTCCTGATTCGGGAAATTCATTACATTGACATTATGTCCCTATGAATTGTTAATTATATTTCTCATCTTCCTAAGACTTGGGTGGCATAATGTATCATGTTAGAGATAGAAAAGTTCAGTGCTTCTAAATACGGTTTTCAGGGCAGTATAGGCTGCAGGTGCTTAATATTAGTGTAGTATAGCCCAGTTTCAAATGAAGGAAGTCGTTCTAATACCATTTTTCTATTTTCTTCATGCTTTGTAATGAGCAGGTATTATTTATCATACTCTTCTTCAGTCTCTACGTGGAAACTGTTAGCGCGAATATCCTTGAGAGTTCTAGTCGATTCTGGGTACAAAAAAGCTTGTTTAATGACTAAAGTTGTGCTCATCGGGAGTATAATTATGGCTCTTCCTGAGCCTATTATACAAGTATCACTGCATGCGATTGTCGTAAGACTACCAACATTCTTCCTGATCGATTGAAAAAGTTTTGTCTCTCTCAAGATGGTATTCATTATGCCACTACTTGCTAAGCACACTCCCTCCATAGGATGCCACACATGTTCTAATATAATGTACTTTATTAATATGCAGCAGAAATCAAGCAACACATAAATAAAATACTCTAGATATCAGATCATAGCTTGCTATTATAAATACGGGAAAATAAGTCTCGAGGGACTCATTATAAGAATTAAATGTTTTTCTCTTTGATTACAACCATTATTCAAGGTTCCATCACAATCACAAACTATAAGTGACTGTGAAAAGATCTAAGTGCAATGCGTGCAACAGATCGAATCAGCGAAGTATGTAGAAACTTCTGCCTGAATCTGCTCTATGACGATCTTTTCCTCTTGGGCAACTACGGCTGCGGCCGCTGCGATATCCAAAGGAGGGGTAGAGCTGCTATTGGGTTGTCCACATTCATGAGTGCAACTAATGGGTGTGGATTCTCAATGCCTGCAATGACGAGGTGTGTCTCATGTTGTCCTTTGCCCTTCTTCTTAGACTGGAAAGCATCAATAATGTGCTACGACCAACGACCTTACCCTTCTTACCCCTCTTCTTCGTGAGAGACTTTCTCACCTTGTAACTGCTAGCATTAGCTTCACGACCGATATTGCTACTAGGCGACTGTGAGATTTAGTTCTTTCTTAGAGCATTATCTTGAGCTTCCGCAACTTGCATGTCGTCAATCAATTCAGCATATTCCTTCTAGCCATCTTGACAACAGCTACGTGCAGATTGCAACACATTCGGGTGAAAGGTAGAGAGAGTCTACTCAATCTTCCACTCATCCGTGGTTACTTTACCACAGAATTGAAGACTGGTACAAATTTTTGCCATGCTGGGTCAGTTCTTCGAACTCCTGGTTCGTGATGCCAGTCATCTTCATATTCATACAAAGAGTTCATAAGATTCCTGCTGGTAATTTACATAAAATGGTTGCAAAAATTCTCATAATGCTCTTCGAACTCCCGGTTCATGATCCAGTATTTTTCTATGTATTTTTCATGATTTACTACTATTTTCAGTGATTAAAAGTAATATGCACAATCATAGATAATCAAAATAGTAAATACAATATATAAATAACATAGAAATAACAATAACAAAGTTAAACATAATGCAAAAACCGATTCAAAATTTGAATTCCTAAGGCCCTTTTCTGCTGGAATATGAATTTTCGGCGAATTATGCAATTTCTAGGGCTAAACCGCTAAATTTCAATTCTTATAAAGTTTTCGCGCAATTTTCAGAGAGTCCGACGGCCTTCCTGTAAAAATTCCTTATTCGCGTAAGGATCCCTGAAATTTTTAGAATTTCGAAGGACCTTTTTGCAAAATCTCCTTTTTTTTCTTTCCGAAAACATTCGGACTGACCGAAAGTTTCTTGGGTTGTCCTTCTTGGCCCATTATGGCCTGTGCAAAAGGGGCAAAAGGGGAGGGGCTTAGGGATCCCTCGCCCCCATGCAAGGAGGTGTGACGGCACACGTGGGCTGTCTCGGGGTGGCGGAGTGATCTTGATCGGTGGCGACAAGCAGTCTGAGTGGAGCAGTGAGAGGTCTGTCTTGGCGGCGTGCTCTGGTATACGGCGCAGGCAGGCCTTGATGAGGTGGTAGGCAGTGGCGGCGTTAATGGCTGGGCAATATGATCGAAGCGTGGCCGGGCGGCGCGACCGAAGGTGGGTGCATGGCGGCGCAGCTTGAGGCGGTGTATGGCAAGGCGACGTGGCGGGGGCGGGCTTCGCCGGCGACGTGGCGTGAAGCGTCGTCTGGTGATCGTGGCGGTGTTACAAGCGTGATAAGCGCGTCGGCGCGGCGGCCGGAGGTGGAAGCGACCATTGGCGGTGCGGCTATGGCGGCGGCGGCAGCTGCCAGGCGGCGTGGGGAGCTTCGTCTTGAGGTGGTGCCATCTTGGTGGCGATGGTGGCGGCCGGGTGCTGCGGGGCGGGTGTGTCCGGTGTGACGCCGCGACTTCAGCGGCGTGAGGCCGATGGTAGCGCTTCCCCCGTCCAGGCACGTGGCTCCAGGCCGTTTGTGGGTGGCCAGTGTGGAGGTGGCTGCAGTCGGCGAGAGGTGTTCTTGATGCGTGCTACGGATTTGGTGGCGGCCTGACCATCTGAGGTTGCGCTAACGCGTTTTTTTCCGTGACTTGTTCACGCACAAATACTGTTCATGCAATTACCGATCGGCTTGGCCGGCGACTTCAAGTCGGTTCATGGTAGATTAGAACGTATTTGCAATCTACAATACAATCACCATCTACTCTTTCATGCAATCTACCGATCGGCATTGGCCGACGACTTCAAGTCGGTTTGTGGTAGATTAGAGTGGATTTGCACCGTAGGATAAAACAATCTAGAAAACAATATTTACGGAATTGAAAGCGATCTAGAAAAAAACTATTTGATTTACGAGCGTCGTTCTTCGACGGTTACCTTTTGATCCGAGGAGAGTTGATCGTGCTGATAACGTGTTGAGGAACCGTCACTGACAAGTCCAGTCCGAGCGATTACCTCGTAGAGAAACTCAGAATCGTAAGAACAATAAAAGAACACAATAACAGAATAGTAGATTGAACATAAAGATATGAGGGGACTTCTGGCGTCACTTTTTTGTTTTTCTGTAAATGGTGGTATAATGGTTGGGGTCCTCCCTCTATTATATAGGTTACTGAATGAATGAGAAGTCCATCGTGGATCAGGTCTTAACAAGTCCCACCGCGCGACACATGGCGTCCTAATACATGGATTCGATACGAGATGGAGAAGTAGCGAACTGTCCTGGACGACTCCGTGGAGGCCTCCCATTTCTTCTCTCTTTTCCCTAACCTTCCCGACCACGAAGCTCTCTGTCCCGCCGCTCGCTTGCGTCGAGCCCAGCCAATAGCGTCCCTTCCTCACCTTCTCCTTCGCCATGCGATCATGCCCCATCACCATCGGATCCACGCACACCGCTGTTGTCTCCTAGATCTGGTGCCGCCTCCGTGCGTCGTGAGGGCCGGCATCACCTCTGTCGCGAGGCCCACCTGTCCACCTCTTCCAAGCGTCGTGCGAGCGTAGCCACTGCGCTTGCCCATTGTCCCCGACGCCGGCATGAGTGCCATCGGAAGGTGAATAGGAAGGGGCCCGTCGCCTCACTTCCTCGCCGGCGACTTCGTTCTCATCTCCCTCTTCTCCGGCGCCATTGCTTCCTAAAAAATTAACAGGCGAAAGTTTCTTTCGGTTCAGTTGAAAGTTTCCCGAATCAAAAGTTGTATGAATCATTTGAATTTTTTCGAAAAAAGTCAAAAAATTTCGATTCACTTGCAAGTTTCCCTAATCAAAAGTTTTTCGATTCACTTGAAAGTTTCCCGAATCAAAATATGTATGAATCATTTGGATTTTTTGAAATAAATTTTTTTTGATTCCATCGAAAATTTCTCGAAGCACGGGGTTGTCGATGGCGGCGGTGACGCTCGACTGTGGTGGGCGTGGGCGTGTGGTGCCCCGCTGAGTCCAGACCATACTCAGTACTCCCTCTTTCTTTTCCGTCGCCATGTGCACCAGGAAGCTCCTCGTGTTGCGCAGAGAAGCACCGGCGCTTGAACGTGAATTCACCGAACAACGATGCGTTTTGTGCAGGGAGCGCGTCTGTGCAGAGCGACGCTGAGGGTAACCTCAAAATAGCGTCTTGGAACAACCAAACCGACAGCCCACCAAGCCGGCCCATGGACTAACTTGTTCCTACCGAGGCCCTTCTTTCTCTTTGGTTTGCCTTGTGTATGGATTAGTGCTTAAATGTGCTGCAAACTAAGGGCAGCAATGCTATGATCTGTGAAATTAGTAGGAATGAAAGTGCTCTGTACAATAAACAAGTTATCTGCAAAATGGAGTAGTCTCACATATAAGTATCATATTATACCTTGTTTTTGCCAAATCGGTTGTGAAATGATTGTTAGCCTGCTCGCCAGTGTCTACGCACATGAGACGCTTGGAACACAGACCACACACACTCGCCTGGTACACCAATCAACAGAGGTGAACAAGTGAACACAAAGACATTTTTTGTGCTGCCAAATGCCACAACGTTTTCCAGTTTTTTTTCTTCTCTTTTATTCTTACTAGCAACAAGTAACTAAAGACTTGATTGCCTCACGACGTCTTGACATCAAGACTTGGGCGCGGTCGGTACCAAAACAAAGGAGCGGAAACATTCAATATCTGCTAAACAAAAACATTATAGGAAAACAATAGCAGCAATAACTAGCATCAAGGATCATTCAACGAACACCGTCTAACCCTTGATGCTCTTTTTGACGATGCCGATCATTGTGTGCAGCTCCTGGAACTTGACGCGACCCGACGCCTTTGTCATAATATCACCGGCCATGTCGCTATCACTGTAGCCGACAAACCGTGGCTCCTCCAACTTCTTCATGTAATGACAGCTATAGCTCCGTGTACCAGCAATATACCGGAGTATATGCTTGACTGTCGCACGTTGCCTGGTGTCACACCCTAACCATGGCGGCACCATGCTTCTCCGCGCCGTGCCACCGCCATCGAATCACGCCGCCATACGTGCGCTCGTCGCTTGACCGCCGCGCTTGTCGAGCCACCCGTGCGCGCTTCGCAGTCGTAGCGCCAAGCGCGCCGCCACGAGGCCTCCGCGTCGCTCGTTGCGTCGCTTGTCATGCCCCAGCGCCACATCCGTCTTCTGCCGGCGGCGGCGACGTCGTACCATGTGTTCACGCGCCGCCGTGGCTCGCGCTGCAGACGCGCCAAGGTCAGGCTAACACGCTACTGCGCCGAGCCTCGCCACACGAGCCCTAGGCCGAAGCCTTCGTCGTCGTCGCCCGGGCCAAAGCGCCACCGCCGGCCCCATCGCCCACGTGTGCTGCCGCTTATGGGCCTCCTCTGATGAGGACATCTGTAATACCCCGAATATCAAATGGAGAGGATATATTATTCGGGAGAGAATTTATTCAATATCGAGTGCAATCTAGTTCAGAGAGGGATTTGTCCTAACAAAGAAAGTATACAACAGAGATGGCTAGATCAAATAAGGGGTTTTTCGTAGTTTTTCGCCAACTTGGGCTTGGGCTTTTGGGTTAGGAGGCCCATGAGGGGCCGACCAAGGGGAAAACCCTAACGTTTTTCCCCCTTGCACCCCCTCCTCCTCCCTCCAAGTCGCCACCCCTCCTCCTCCCTATCCTGGCCGCCACCCCCTCTCCCATTCTTTCCTGGCTGCCTTTTCACATCCTAACCAGCCCCTCCATGGCGCCCCTTCCTCCTCCTTGCTGCTGCCCAAGGCCGACTACCTCCTCCATGCTGCCGGTCTTCGCGAAGGAAGGAGAAAGAAAGGAAGAACGAGGGAGAGGGAGGAAGATCTTCTTCGTGGGGGATTGATCGGTGACATTCTGTGGTTCTTCAAGGGTAACGATGGATTCTCCTCACTATTTAGGTTGTATTAGATGCAAATTCGATTGCGTTTAGTAGATCGGTTCCCTGCTGCAATTAGATCAATTCTATCCAGTACCTTGCGCGACGGTTTTTATGTGTTTAGGTTACGAATTTGAAGATTCCATCTCCTATAGTTATGTGGGAATTGTTCTTAGATTTCCGTAGCCATCAAGATCACTAAATTCTGATTTACGGTTCAAAAGTTACGATAGATTCTTTCCTGCTGTCCTGAAAACCTGATGAGAATTGTCAGTAAAGATGTTTAATAAAATATGATTTGGTTAGGATCAGATTCAGACTTGTCACCCAAAAATATTTCTGTAGATAATTTTATCATATTTTCATATTGATAAAGAACACTCTAATTGGATTTGTAGAATAAAAGTTATGATCATTTCTTTCTTCTTTGTCTTTTTTTTACGCTAGGTGATTCTACAATAGACTTTCATCAAATTGTTAGCCTAATATTTTGGCCGAATAAAAGAATTCACCCAACTAGTTTAATGTGTATATTTTCGTTATCTTTCCATAGGATCTGAGCTCACTCCGTTTCGAGTCTCAGATAAAAAGTTATGCATTGTTTAGTACTGCTGTCCAGTTTGTCGTCCTGTTAATCTGTCGGGTTAATTTGGTAGAACGATCATGTGAACCTTGGGTCGAGGTTGATACGATTAAGCGTTTCGAGTAGCGTCCTATTCACGTTGTTTCTTATTCAAGTAATTAATTTGTGTAGGAGGAGGGAACTCGAGATTAGTGGCTTCGTCCTTACCTCCTAACGCATCGTAGTTCGAAAGGCAAGTACAATTGAATTGTCTTGTTTGTTGATTGTTCCACTTGATTGATGATTATGCAATGGGTAATTTTGGTATTTCTTATTTTCATTCATAAATGATATACCTTGATTCTTCGATACTATATTTACATTCAAAATATTCATTCGTTCCTTCTTTCATGTTCACCACGGAAGTGGGTAGTGAAGTCTCATCATTCCAACATGGGCAAGTACCTTGTGATTATCATTGTTAGTGAATGCTGAGTGCTTGTTGTTCATACTGTTATTTCTATGATCCATGAGTAGATTTAATGTTTTATGTTCTTTTCACATTCGTTAATCCATGTTTAATGAGATGATATCTTTCATTATTCATAATTCATTCCATTCATTCATTATTCATGTTTCATCCACGGGAGTGGAATGAAAAGGCCCATCAATTCTAGTATGGGCACGTAAGATCCACCATTCCAATGTGGGCAGATTTGGATCCCCATATGACATGTTCTTCATACGAGCCTTGGATCCCCGTATTTTGTTAAATGCTGGCCTAAGTGAACACCGACGGGTGTGTCACTAGCTATACCGGTTAAGCAGAAGTGGAGTTCATGCATTTCATCCATTCTACCTTCGATTTCTATTCTGTGATATTATGTTCTTATTCATCTGTTCTACATTCGCATTCTATTCCGTGATTGATATGTTCATATTCAGTATGGTTCGCTTTATTTGTTGTACTTGCTGAGTTGTGGACTCATTCTTGCCGTGTTTGTTTGTTTTAGGTAACCATTGAAGACGGCATGCATGGGAGGGCTTAGTCACGTGGATCACACCATTCACTTCACATTCTTTCTTTCACTTCACATTGTTCACTATTAATCATATGAACTTGTTCTTTCCGATCATTCGCTAAGTGTTGGATTGTAATAAACGGAGTATGTTATCCTTCATTATGTTTATGATTGATTCAATAACTGCATGTGATCCTTGATTAGATTATTGATAGGAATATCTTAATTGACTCAATATACTTGGATATTTAGAGAATGTGATTCGTTGATGAATTCAGATTAAATTCCTACATTTGTTCCATTAGATGTTGATCTTTATTCGAGATTAATTGTTTTATTGTTTGAAATCATTCCGCGTTGTTGTTGTATGTTAGTCCTTTAGGTAACATCTTGGTTTCCGAATAGCCAGGGTGTTACAACATCGACCCTAAGGATGAAACCACTACTTCGACCCACGGCACTACATCCTCTACTTCAACCACATCTTCTCCGATAGAACTTTCGGCTACTACAATGCCATATTACCCAATTGGATCAAGCTACGTCTACATACCACGGTGCTACGTCTACATGTCATGGTACTATGCCTATATGCCATGGTGCTACTCCACGTGCCAAGCAAGAGTTCAAGCTGGATACGTTTTGGAATCTAGTTCGACCTCTGGAGACAATACTGACTTCAAACGTGCATAACTTTCACATACTTGATGGAAAATTTATTTCATCATCTTTCCAACGTATTCGGCCTTACCTCCAAATTCCTTCTGTGCACATCGGAATCGTCAAAATAAAATATCGTATCACCTATTTGGGCCAATTTGGACCTTGTAATTGTACTTAACTTGGCCCATATGCCGGCCGGCCACCTAGGGGGTGTGCACTGTTCATGTGAACAGTAGTACCACCCCGCTTATGCTAGTTATGTGTGGCTCTCCCCTTCCCCCTATTTAAGGAGACCGTACCAATCTAGTTTCCTTGGATTTTGTTTAGTTAAAAGTTAGCCTTATTGCAACTTCGTGTATTGGCTTGTGTCGACTAGACCAACCATAATACCGCTTCAAAATCCCAACTTAAATCAAATATTTCAATCCTATTTACAATTTCATATTGCTATTTATCTCGTTCTTGCGTGCTTCTTCGGTGTATGCAGGAATTGACCTTCGTGGTTAGGTCATTCGGGTATTCGTGCACGGTTGATAACGACTTGTCGATCAGTTCAGCAATTGTGTTGTTTTGAGCCTTGCGAGTTCGTAGCCAGGATCGTGAGAGTTGAGCGACTACTACCGAACTTACATTCTCATCGAAAGATCGGGCCAAAACAGGACCTTCGTGGTTCATCACCTCCACGTGAACCTCCAGCAGCCGCTGCTGGCCCTGCTAGCCACCGAGCGCTGCTGCCTCACGTTGTGCCTGAGCACTCGTCACCCTCTGCGCCGCCATTGTGTGCTCTGCGCGCCACCTCCGCCGCGTCTTTGTGCGACAGGCGTTGCGTCTTGCGGCTTACACTTACGCGACGCGCTAGCTTTGGCCACTCACACTCACGCTCCATTGCGTCGCCGCCAAGACGCCCATGCTCGCTGCGTCGACGCGCGCCATTCTTGTACCGCGCAGACGAAGCAGACCCGCGTGCAATCTTGAGGGTTGCGAGTGTGGTTTACCCGAGCAAGTATGCGATACTGCCGGTCACGAATAGTGAGCATGCCGTCCTGGATAAGCGTCTGGTAGCCATTCTCGTCGAGCTGCCCGAGGTTCACTATGTTGCTGAGCAGTTGTGGGATGTAGTACACCCCTGTTAGCGCAAGGTGCTCCCCGTTCCAGCAGGTGAATAGAACGGTGCCGTGCCTGCGTATATCCACCACCGAGCCGTCGCCGAACTTGATGGAGCCGGTGACACCCTCGTCCATATCTGCGAAGCTTGCCTGGCACCCGGACATGTGATTGCTGGCACAGGTGTCCAAGTACCAAGCGTCATCATGGGCGTCCTCATCGTGCCCTAGATGCACCTGCGCATGCACCTCGTTGAGCACCATGTTAGTGTCTGCGCCCATGGAAGCCTTGGTGAGAGCACACACCTGCGCCATGAGAAGCATAGGTCCGTCGTCGTCATCGTCAACCTACGTTAGATTAACTTGCTTAGCGCACTTAGGCTTGCGGTAGTCCCTGGAGTAATGCTCGTACGTGTCGCAGTTGTAGTACTGAACTTGTGACATGTCACGGCGCACACCAGACGAGCCACTATCCTTGCCGTCATGCCCGCCTTTGCCGCGCCTATGACCACATGGCTTCCAGCGATAACAGTTATCACCGCCGGAGGAGCTATCGCCTTGCTCCCTCTTCTTGGTGCGTGTGAGCCACTCCTCTTCAGTGAGGAGCAGACGCCCACCGGAGCCGCCTGAGTCATCACGCGCGTAGCACTGCTCCATTGATCGAAGCCAGCCGATGAGCTCTTCGATCGACAATGTGCTCAAGTCAAGCAGTGTCTCGATCGAAATTGCCACCTGTGTACACCTGGGTGGCACAACACGAAGGAATTTCTTGACTACCTTTTCTTCTTCCAACGTGTCGCCTAGGATCCGGAGATTGTTGACGAGTCCCGTGATCCTCATGGAGAAGTCGTCCACCAACTCACCATCCATGAATTCGTATCCTCGAATTCCTTGCGAAGCTTCTGTGCATTCGCCTCACGGACGTGCTTGACGCCCATCCGCATCGTCTTCACGACGTCCCACGTCTGCTTGGCCGTGTCCTTCACCACCAGCGTGGACAGCATGTTCGGCGACACCACACGGAGAATGGCGGACAACGCCAGTCTGTCGTTGTGGTGGTCGGCGTTGCCAGGTTCGATCGTCTCTCACAGGCTTTATGCCTGCAGGTTCACCCTCATCACGAGGGCCCAGTCGGTGTAGTTCGTCCGCGTCAGCATGGGGTAGACCACCAATCCCGTCGTCTCCCTTACCACCCACTGCACCACACGCTCTTGGCCGCCGTTGTTGCCGGATCCAATCTCATGATTGCTATTGTCGCCGAGATTGATCGTGCGAGTAGTGATACTGTCACCTTGCACCGGAGGCGACCTGGTAGGAGAACGTGAACCGTCGTACAACATCTTCATAGGCAGGAGAGCACGAAGCTCTGATACCAATTGTTAGCCCACTTGTCGGTATCTACGCACACGAGACATCTGGAACACAGAACACACACACTCGCCTGGTACACCAATCAACAAAGGTGAACAAGTAAACACAAAGACGTTTTTTGTGCTACCAAATGCCACAACGTTTTTTAGCTTTTTTTCTTCTCTTTTATTCTTACTAGCAACAAGTAACTAAAGACTTGATTGCCTCACAACGTGCAGCATCAAGACTTGGCTGCCAGCCAGCCGAAAAAAAAGGAAACATAAACATTCAATGTCTGCTAAACGAAAACGTTACAAGAAAACAATAGCAGCAATAACTAGCATCAAGGATTATTCAACAATGAGGGAAGAGTATACTGAAAATTCTCCACACTACTCAAAGATTTATATAACCAATACTGAAATTTACTAGTCAACTGAAACTTACTAAAATAACACTTAGTCTTGAAGTAACACCATGCAAGAAATTATAAAATGATAGTAATAACAACTTACATTGGAGCCTAATGTTGCCACAAAACAAAAGTAATGCTCCAGACTACAAGCCTCGCTTCTAAAATAGATCTCCAGAGTAGAGGTCATCTTCAGTACAAGGACCCTGCAAAGTTAAAGGCACAAGTGAAAATAAAGTAATATTCCTCGTGCTAAAGTTGTATATTAAGCATGCTAACAAGAGTACAATCAATAGTTGAGTGAAGCTATTGATGAACCCGTACATCGATTCGGAATTGGGAGTTGGACATCAGGAAGACCAGCTAAAATTTGTTGGTTTCATATTGGCAAAGAGAAGAATTCGAGTAGTCTCACTTACTTATTGGATCCATCTCGGACAGCCCATACTTCTTCCGCCATTGGATCTTGACGAGTAAAGAACTTGATTGCCGATGAGAACTCAAACACTTGCAGCACACGATATCATCAACTGATACTCTCCTTCCTGATGTTCCATGCGTTCATGTATATCTGTTAGCATGGTTGTTCTTTTGGAAGTGACAACTGACAAGGGATGCACATTGATCTAATCCTATATTCGCGGCAACATTGGGCACCTAGGTGTTTTTTCCCTCCATGTAGCCTCACGTAGCAGCAAGATGTTGGGCGTCGGCAGCCAGTCAGCTCATGTGCCGGATAATGGGTTATTGGTTTGGTTGGTATCCCCTCCGTTTTTAAATACATAACGTTTGACCAAATATGCACTCAAACTTATATAACTTTGACCATTACTTTTTATATGATTTTGTTAGTAAAAAATTACAAAATTATTATATTATGAAAATATTTATCATGACAAATCTAATGATACTATTCACTCATGATCAATCTAAATAGTTTTTCATATATTATTAGTCAAAGTTAGATAAATTTAACTGCACGTTTGGTCAAACGTCATGTATTTAAAAACAGAGGGAGTACTTGGTAGGACAAAGAGAGGAGCAGTCGTTAGATGCAGTAGACGGTGGATTGTGTACACAACTGTAAGCTGTGACGTTGCTTCATCAAATCAGACGATCCGAGTCCGTTCAGCTCACCTTTCCCCCCAAATTACCAGCTGAGGCTCGGCTCGGTTGAGAAACGAACTTGGCTCGGCTCGTTAAGCTAGCAAGCAGAAATACCAGCTCGGCTTGGCTCTTTCAAACAACTCGACTTGTTAGTGGATACAAGAAACACGAATTTAAAGCAAAATCTGAACAAGATATAAACGAGAATGCTGAACAAGAATGACCCTCCATTTTTCAATTTCTAACTGCACCTTTATGTGCAACAAAAAACTCAAACCCGTCTTACAATTATTTTATTTCACTAGAACAATAGATTACAAAAGGTGACGACCAAAATTGAGCTCAAACTAAACAAGGTAACATGATAATATGTATAGTGTACAATATGAAAAGGAACTCATAATTTGTATCCAAACTCAATTTGTAATTTGTTTCCAAGCTCAATTAGATCCAAACAATAACAATAACTAGTAAATTATGCTTGAATTTTGGTCATAAGTTCACAAATCACAACCAAAAGTCCGGTTCACAAATCACAATAACTATAGTCCACAAGGGTACAAGACCACAAGTACAACCACAAGTTCACAACCAAAAGTCCATAATATAGCTTAAAATGGTTCATGACTTCACGGTGCACACTAGACAGTCCCTTTTGTTTACAAAACATGCAACCAATTAAAAGCTACTATTCCTTCATTTTCTTGTGCTGTTTGTCGCATCAAATATACCAACCTACACACAAGTGGACCTAGTTAGAACGAGCTAAATGAGTTACTCGCGAGCTGTCTCAAACTCAGCTTGTTAAGATAATAAGCAGAAATGCCAGCTCGCAGTGGCGGACCCAGGATTTTTAGGATGGGTGTTCGGACTTCGGAGCTAGGTTGTCCAGATATGCCGATACTGTAAGAAGTCATCCCACAAAAAAAACACTAATACGACGATACTCGTATACATATAATAAAATACAAAAAAATATAGAAATTAATAATTTCATATGAGGAAATGGGCGATATAAGGCAAGCATAATGGCATGAATTAAACAGCAAATTATAGATATCAATGACAGTTGAGGAGGTGAAACTAGGAATAGAGTTATTTTTGTTCCATGCTTCTTATTTTGTTGAGTTATGTTGTTGTTGCAGGGTGCGACCAAGACTTGTGCTTTGTGCTTGGCCGTTGTTATTTTTTCTATTTTTTTGTTCTGGCATGTAGCAGCTATACCGCTAAATCTTATTTTCTTTTTCTAAGAGTGATCGGTAGAGGTCATGTCTTTTTTTTTTAAAAAAAACTTGTGCTTGGTCTTAGTCGTTGTTGTTTTCTCACTTTTTTTTTCTGTTCCAGGTTATAGCAACCAGACTGCTAAAACTTATTTTCTTCCTATAATAGTGATCGGTAGAGCTTTTGTCTTCTTTTTTAATTTTTTTTGACAGATGAATACCTTACTGATCCAGCTCTTTTTTGCTCTTTTCCCATCAGTAAGAACCCCATCTAAGAATGTTCCTTCCATAGAGTAAAAATTAGCATGTAAACATACGTAACAAGGGCCCAACTATCTGTTCATTGCCCAAAGCAAAGATTGTATTTTTGTACAACATCCATTAGAAAGAACCAAGAAAGTAGAGGAAGAGGCTAGACTCTAGAAAGAATTGGAGCTGGAGCGGAGCAGAGCCAGGGAGAAGAAGTGGAGTACACCGAACACACCTAGATCTGGAGAGCGGACGATGACGGTGAGCTGGATATGCTACTCCCTTCCCGCCGCCATGCTCCCTCTCGGCCACCGTGTTTCTCCCTTCGTTCCCTTCCTCCCTATTTGTCGCGCTACCACCCACTTGCTTGCGTCACATCTCTGTTTCGCCGTCTTGTGCTTATTGCTGACGCCGCTCTCATGCCTCGCGCTTGCCATCGCATCGTACCGCCTTGTCCAGAGACCGTCGCTCGCCTTCATAGCCCGCTCGTTCGCCACTTTGAGGCTGGACTCGCCCCCCACCCCCCAACACACAAACAACCACAGGATGAGAGAGAGAATAGAGGATTAGGGTTTGGTGGGCTAAAGTAGGAAGGAAAAGGAGCATAATGTGTTATATGGGCCACGCATGAGGTGTGAAGAATGCAGACTGAATTCATTTGCGGACATAAATATATAATTTTAGTCTAATTATATATATATATATATATATATATATATATATAATATAATATACCTATTATATATCAGATATTTTGAAGGAAAAAATAGGTGTTTGGCTGAACACCCATGAACTCTTGAGAGGATCCACCCATGCCAGTTCGGCTCGTTTGTGGCCCGAGTTCAAGCCGAGACGAGTGGCTCGCGAGTTTCGACCTTGCATCGACAAAAGTCAAGTCTACGTTAGCACTTTTGTTTCTATCAACATGCTTCATGAAGATTGATGCACTCATCCTTGTGTGTGTGTTGAAGAATGTGACCAACTTGGCCGTTAGAACTTTATATAGGAAGAGTTGTCTCCAATTTATTCTTCAAGATCAAAATCCAAAAAGAAATCAGACTGCAGAATCCAACATAGGACAGTAGAGTTGTTGGGCAAGTACTTCACCTCTCCATTTGACGTTTCAAAGCACCCGCTGTCATGGGAGCCACGGCCCACGGGATATCCTATCCTCTGTGGATATTCTTTTGCATCACTTGTAGCTAGTGCTACTACTGCAGTAGGACACTAGCCGATGGGACCCGTCAAATTCCGTGAGGACAAATGCTCGGATAACCCGTGCAAGGAGGGGGAAAACCAGCTCTAGGGATGTATGATACACATGATCCTTATTCGACTATGTATGCGATATGATGTGAATATGTAGATTCTTCCATCAGATTGTTAGTTTACCTCTTATTTGAATTTGTAAAAAGATGTGAATATGGATTTGTTTTTTTCATTCAAATATTTTTATTCGAACTATTTGTATCCATATTAGAATTAGATAACACAGTATACAAATTTCCTTGCGGTATGTCTAATTAGTTGTTTTCTTAATTTAGTATGATTCACTCATGTTTCTTTAGCATAACTTAATAAATAACCATAGTCAATTGTATTCATATTGACTACGGAGAATAGCCGAATTCAATTAGATTGAGCAAAAAAATAAATTCAAATTGTATTCATATTTGATATCCATCCAATTTATTTTTAAAAACAAGAGATTATTTGAATTCAGCTTTAAATCTACTGAAATTTGTGGGAGATGGTTCTGCATGTACAAGAGAATTTAGTACTATAGCCAAAACTTTTACTACTAGTACTCTAGTTGGTTCACAGAATCCAAGGCGGATCACAAAATTGGCAGGCACAGAAAGACAAACAAAAAGTGGATAAAAAAGGAGACAGCGAGAGCCGAGAAGCGACAGGCAAGAAACGTCCAGAAACACACCAGCCCCCGTCCGCCGTCCGGCCAAACCCGCTTCGTCCGCACCGGTGGATAGGGATATCGGCCAAGGCCAACACCCAACACCACCGCGCGCGCCCCATCACGAGCCCGACACCGAGCCCAAGCCCAAGCCCAAACCCTCGCCTCCCCACCGCGTCCCGTCCGATCGCGCCCAGCCTCTCGTCGCCTCGCCCCGCGCGGAGGAGCAGGGGCCCTAGGGCCTCTCGCGGCGACCCGGTGGCGCTGTTACGCGGCTGCTTCTCCTTCGGGTCGGCGGGGCGGAGGAGGCCCGCCGCCTCGCCCTTGCCCTCGCCGCCGCGCGGGTCCGCCGCAGCGGCGGCGGACGACGGCGCCAAGATGAAGGGCCTCTTCAAGTCGAAGCCGCGGACGCCGGCCGACGTCGTGCGGCAGACGCGCGAGCTCCTCGTCTTCCTAGACCTCCACTCCGGCTCCCGCGGCGCCGAAGCCAAGCGTGACGAGAAGGTGAGATCGAATCGGGCCTTTATTGTTAGGGTTTTCCTCGTTCCGATCCCCCCACTGCCTGCGGATTTGTGGAAACTGTTTGCTTAATTTGGCCTGATTTGTGTTCTGTACCCTTAAATTTGATGAAATTTATCACAAATGGAATGTTGCTACTGGCCAGAGCTGTGATATATGAATCGAGGTTGCTTGCTTTTGCCAGATTTGGTTGCTTTACTACTACTTGGGCCGTCGTACTAATGTTCTATCTTACTAGTTTGAGATCCATGATGGGATTGTAGCAAATAGAAAGGGGATAGTTTGTGGAATTCCAGGAGATATGTTTTTGGTATATGCACATATCAAATACGAGAATTTGGTGGATGATCAACTGGAGACTTGCCATCATAGCTTGCTGTAGGGTTCTCCAGTGATCCAGTGACCATGAAAGGGATTAAGCAACAGTACGAACCTGTGGTACTACATGTGGCCTGCAAAGCTAGTAATGGTAAATTGGTAACTAAACATAGAAACCTTCAAGTTGAGCAGTTAATGCTTCCTGGAGTAAGCTTATTGATGGTCTTCTAAACAAGACATTATTCGCAATGTGCACTGGCCTACGGCCATTCAAATGATTTCTTCGATGTTATGCATTAATATTAAATTTTTCTCAATTTGTTCTGAAAATGATGCATATCAACTCGAAGGATATATTCCTATACACTACCTATAGCTAAGACTATGTTTACTCAGATGGCAGAATTAAGCAAAAATATCAGGGAATTGAAGTTTATCCTTTATGGCAATGGCGAACAAGAGCCTGTCACTGAAGCTTGTGTGCAATTGACCCAAGAATTCTTCAGAGAGAACACTTTACGACTATTAATTATCTGTCTTCCAAAATTAAACTTGGAGGTACGTAACTTGATTTTGTTTTCGGTAGATTGTGTGAATACGACAAGAATATTTTATTCCATGGATATTTTTCTTATGGGTGTTATTTAGATGACTATTTCATGTATACATCTCTACTTTGGATTGTTGCAGACCAGGAAAGATGCTACTCAAGTTGTTGCAAACTTGCAAAGACAGCAAGTCTCCTCAAGGATAGTCGCGTCTGAGTACCTAGAGTCAAATAAAGATCTTTTGGACATCTTAATTTCTGGGTGAGTCTAATGTCCAAGTAAAAATCTACACATCATTATTAATTTTTTAAATGTTGGAACTTGGAAGGTTTTTCTATCTTGTTTATTTCGCTCTCTTTGTTTTTTGTGCTTGTTAGCACCGCTCAGGCGCTTACTTTGGCATCCATGTGACTGATTGGCCATGTGCTCCATATCTCGCCACCTGACTCTTGATTAGGTTACTAGTTTTAGTGCTAAAGTAAAAATAGTTGTCCAAATGAAGACACCAAATTGTAGTTTCTGTTGGAATGAGGCTTGTTGTCTATTCCAATGGGCCAAATGGCCAATATATAACATGTACAGGGTTGAGAATATGCAAAGAACACCCTAGGCTAGATACATATCTAACAGTTTCATCTTTAAATTATACAATCGGATTCATGTGTTATTCCTAGTGTTTTGATGTAATATTAAGTAGTTTCTATACTTTGCAAAATGTTTAAAAATCATGTCTCCGTAGTTCTTGTGTGGTTTGTGTCATACACGACCTTACTCAGTGCTTGCCGATCATGTCTATTTCCTAGCAACAGTACTGGGATAAACTTTAAGGTGTCTTCTGTAATGTACCTAGTACATTACATGGGATAAACACTGTGGAAAAGGAGACCGACGGCGGCAGCTTGAAGGAAGAACGGTGCGCTTAGAGGAGAGGGCACCTATTGGGGTAGGGAGAAACTAGACTGGGAAGAGGAACTTAAGACTTGAGACTAATTCATCTTCCTGCTTGAGAATAATGATTACAATAGTTCTCCTTATATAGAAGGCTCTCCTAACAATTATGGATAAGATCAATCTAAATAATATATTTCCTAACTAATGGATAAAATGTCAAACAACTAATCCTTATCTTAGGAAACTAATCAAACTATTAAGGAAATAGATAACTTCCTAGAGAAAAGCTATCCTCCGTGTGGGCCTGTTGCTACAGTATCCGCGAGTACTGTTTACGTGCAGTAATTTCTGCACATGACAACTTCCTCGTTCCTCAACAAGTAGCTTGTCCTCGAGCTATGGTGGCTGCCATGACTGCAACCATTGGTAACCCCGTGATGCTGAAAGGCCATGACGTTGACACAACGCCATGAGAGAGAATATCTGGACTCTAGCAATGATCGTCAATAACAGTGGGAAGCCCGCGTGATTCAGCATTCATTGCGTGCAAAACTGGCACGGGGCAGCAAAGGGTTGCTGTCTGTTGTGGCATGCCACACCATTAGAACGGGCACAACAAAGTCGCATTCCCATCCGAGACACTTCGCGATGCACATAGCAAACGGCATGGCCTCGGCCGGTGGTATGGAGACGATGGCAGTGAAGCGGCGACCCTCTCCTTTGATGGTGGCAGTGGCGACGTCGGCACTAGTGCTGCGCCGCTCTATCCACTGTTGCCATCATCTTTTCCAGGATGGCCTTTATCTTTTCGGCGGTAGCCATCATCCTGTCGGTGGTGGCCATCATCTTCTTGGTGGTGGCTATCATCTGTTCGGTGGTAGTCATCATCTTCTCATTGTCAGTATTCATCAAGGCCAACAAATCAGCAGTAGAAGCCATGGTGAGTGGCTTTGATACCAAATGTAATGTATCCAGTACATTACATGGGATAAACACCGTGGAAAGGAGACCGATGACGGCGGCTTGAAGGAAGAACGATGCTTAGAGGAGAGGGCACCTATTGGGGTAGGGAGAAACTAGACTAGGGAGAGGAACTTGAGACTTGAGATTAATTCATCTTCTTGCTTGGAATAATGATTACAATAGACCTCCTTATATAGAGAGCTTTCCTAACAATTATGGATAAGGTCAATCTAAATAATATCTTTCCTAACTAATGGGTAAGATACCAAACAACTAATCCTTATCTTAGGAAACTAATCAAACTATTAAGGAAATAGATAACTTGGTTGAGAAGAAACAATCCTCTGTGTGGGCCTGCAGCTATAGTACCCATGACTCCATGAGTACTGTTTACGTGCAGTAATTTCTGCACATGACATCTTCTAGTTTAAAATTGCTTTTTATAATGAAATTATCAGTTAGTGCATAAATGCTCTATTTTGATGTTACCAGCCTGTTTTTTAGCTGATTTGTGACCATTCTTTTCCGCAAACACTTTCGTGATGCGTAACTTTCTGTATGTTAATGATGGTTTTGTCTTCTTCTTTTTTCCCACTCAACACTATCCAGTCCTCGTCATTTTTAGGGGCTAGGGTACTAGACTGTGTTTTTATTAAGACATAGAATTTGGCGATACATGTGTAAAGTAAGCAACTCAACTGTATACTATGGTGGTACAGCAAATGTGGTTAGTTTTGCAAACTTGCACTAGATATATGGTTAATGCATTGCATCTGAGTATTGCTTGTATTTTTGTTAATAACTTCAGATTAGCTTTGTTTATTTAGCTCATTATTTGCACTGCCACAATTTATTTCTTCACCTCTCAGGTATGAGAATATGGACATTGCTTTACACTTTGGCGCTATGTTGAGGGAATGTATTCGCCACCAAAGTATTGCAAGGTGATATTACTGAATTGAAATGCTGATATTTAGTTTTCATATATATATATATGTGTGTGTGTGTGTGTGTATGCTACAATTGGTGATGAATCAAACATCAAAGGACATAATGTCACAGTAAAAACCATCACACCTATCAAATGCTTATGCATGAACCAAAGGATGAAGGGCAAGCATTTCACCATGACCTTGTAACATATTCATCAAGAAGTCAAATATACATTCCCCATTAGCCACAAGTAACAATTTTTTATTTGTGAGAATCATGGAGCACATTAAATTTACTATCCATAAATGGAAAATTGAAAACGAAAATAATACCATCAACAGATGATATCTAAGCTCAACCTAGAAAGCTGTGCAGATTGGAAGTTCCTGCAGAAATAGTGCTTGTGTATCTTATTATTTGTTCATCGACAGGTACGTTTTAGAGTCTGACCACATGAAGAAGTTCTTCGACTATATACAACTTCCAAATTTTGACATAGCATCAGATGCTTCTGCGACCTTTAAGGTAAGTTTCTTTTTTCCTAACTTATGTACTTAAGCCCTACTTAGAATCATACATATGTTCTGCATAGTTTGTTCACTGTATCACCCTTTTCTCTGTTTTTTCTTGATATAAGCACACCTTATAGCTTCAAGGAAATTACTCGATGACTTCAATGTCAGTCAAATATAGGAATATACATCAATAGATGCTTTCTTGGCTAATGTTTTACATTTTTTTTCAAACCCATTCCTGTTCCTTTTCATATCAACTGTTGTGTGATCATATTTTTCTACTCTAAACAGGAACTTCTGACAAGGCATAAAGCAACCGTGGCAGAATTTCTTTCCAAGAACTATGACTGGGTCAGTATTCTTTCTTGGCACCATCATTGTTAAACTATGGCTAAAGCTTGTGCACATGTGCTGTATGCCTTTCATTTTAAGTTCTACCTGGACATGTTAAGTAGTAGTGAATCATTAAATATCTGTGGTTAGAAGAACATAACTCTTAACCTCAATTCATGCTCTAGTTTATTTACATCTTGTGTTAGGGGGAACCTGATCAGCTTGGTCAGTCGGCAAATTGTTGATGAGGTTAATTCAGTGTGTTGGCCCTTATTGCATAGTCATGAACCATAGGAGTTCTTTTTTAATGGTCCATTCGCTATGGACAATTATTCTTGGATTGTATGCAATAAATCGTTATTTCATATAGATCATAACTTATTCTGTTCATCTGTTGTCATGGTATATTTCATGATATGTTTCTGTTATGCATATGTAATAGACGTTATCATGTGGCTAATCCTTTTCCTTCCCTTTTCCTCAGTTCTTTGCAGAATTCAACTCTAGGTTGCTATCATCAACAAACTACATAACGAAAAGGCAAGCTATCAAGGTATTACTGTTGTATTACATTTGATTTTGTTTGTGTCTCTGTGATATGTTTGTACGGAGTGGCTATTTCTGTTTACCATCAAATGTATGAATCGCAGTTGATATGGTATGTGTTGTGCTTTTCTTTACCATGAAAAATAATCTGCATAGCTCATCGTGCTTGACTATGTGTCAGTAGAATTTTTTACCAAACAACTCTGTAGCTTGCATACTTTCGAGTTTAAATTATCAAGTGAAGTAGCTTGGCTCTGAACATTCCTTGGCCTTTTTCTGTTCTGATTGATTGGAGCAAACACCTAACACTGCCTTTTGACAACAAACACCCATTCACTGTTTGCCTTTAAGGATTGTTTGCCTTGTAGCGGTGATAGTTTCTTTTGATATACCATTATTAGTTTCTTCAAGATCTTGTATTTTGTATTTTGGTTAAGATTCTCAATGTTAATGTATTTTTTCCCTTCCAGCTGTTGGGAGACATGCTGCTTGACAGATCAAATTCTGCAGTCATGATGCGATATGTTAGTTCAAAAGATAACCTTATGATTCTGATGAATCTCTTAAGGGTAAGTTTACTTCACTTGACCTGTGATAATTTCAGCTTGCAATTTACAATGTTATCCATGCTCAAGGAGATTGCAGTTTATGCATATGCTTGATTGTACATGCTAACGTTATAAACTAGAAAATATCACCATTCCCATGTACTATCAGTGCTTTTTAACCCCCTAATACTCCGCGCACTGATGATACATAAGAAATTTCCTTGGACCTGAGCTTATATACTATGATTAAGTTGAAGCCCACCTGAGCAGGCTACATTTGTCTCTGACATTTATATGTCGAAAATTGTGTGCTAAAGGGATGTTGAAGTATGCTGTCATAGATTTATTGATGCTCCAAGCAATATATTAAAGCAAATTTTCACTCCTGTGGTGATTAAGAGAAGATAAGTTAACAAAGGAATGTATTGGCAGCCAGGTTTCAGAACCTGTTTTGATCAAGTTTCTTGAGGGATACTAACACATGTTTCCTTCCAGTTTCCACTGACCCATTGAGTATTCAAATCAAAATATGCCTCAAGCTCAATCATGAATTGGCTAGTCTCCCATGAAACTTTGGTTTTAAAAAAAGTCTTCCATGAAACTGTCCAAAATTACCAAGTTATGAACATATCTTTTGTTGAAATAAGTTATTAACACCTCTTCTTGAAATCATGACTCCAAAATTAGCTGGAATCGGCAAGAATTGGGGTCATAAGTTGGTAACTTCCTTAATCTCAGTGGGATTTCTGCACCAGTTAGACAATAAATAGTCCTTGGGAGATCTGGGAGCTGTAGTCTCCAAGATCCATCATAGATCCTTTGGTTATGCTCCTGCTTTGCAGGTTGTTCTTTGATTCCGTCATGGATGATGGAACTTCGAAGAATAAAATTAGACATCTTTTTGGTTACTTTACATGAACTGATGAACCAGATATCATCTTATACCATTGGAGTATTCTTAATTCTTTGGTCATATAAAACTATATTTCGAAAATACTAGTGTTTGCACGAAAGTTCAAAATACTTGGATAACTGTCTGATTACTGGTCAATAGTTGCGTACACTTCTTTCAGATGATTATAGTTGAAATGCAGAGCACGTCACCTCTCTTTTTATAGCAGAGGTTCTGACAATTTTATTCTGTCGTGCCAATCTCTTAGTATTTTTCTTAAATTTTCAGGATTCAAGCAAGAATATTCAAATTGAAGCATTTCATGTGTTCAAGGTGAGTAAAAAATACCTAGCAGATTGATTCCCTGTAAAAATATGTTGTTTGTTGTGTTCTCGAAAAAATATGTTGTTCGTTTAAACTCATTTTGATTATTGTGTTGCTACATATTTCAGCTATTTGCTGCAAATAAAAACAAATCAAGTGAGGTTGTAAACATACTAGTCACAAATAGAAGCAAGCTTCTTCGATTTTTTGCTGGCTTCAAGACTGACAAAGGTACTTTGCTTTAACCACTGTATGTACTTGAAAAATAGCCACCGTATGTACTTACATTTGCACTTGCTATTTTTCTCACAAGACCCGGCCTGTAGTTCAGTTATAATTTCAGCTCATCGGTTATATGTCAATTGAGCTTTCCCATTGTAGTTATTGTTTATTATTAGGATTTTATTTGTACTGTCACAATTCGACATGAACTGATAGTGTTAATTATGGTTTTATCAGAGGATGAGCAGTTTGAGGCAGACAAGGAGCAGGTCATAAAGGAGATATCAGCACTGTAGTGTCCCTGATGTATCTTGCCGAAGATAAACTAGCCAATGCAATGTATAAGTAGTCTCTCGTGGACTTGTATTTACCGACCATGAGAGGCTCTCGCATGGATCTACCACAAGGACATCTACCACGCGGTGGGTATGGTTGGGTGGTGATGTTTCGTAATGAAGCTGCTTGTGTAATAAATAATAATAGACTTCTGCTTATTATTATGTTGGATTCAAGCAACGTTATGAATCGCAAGGTTTGATGCTGCTATGAAGATGTGATTTTTATAGTTTGGCTACCCTGATTGGCTCCAAAGTTGGGATTATGCGGTGCTACTTCACCTTTCTTTTGGGAGCCTTAACCATATTTTCAGACAGTTTTAATCCTTGACTCATGGGAAGTCTCTTGCAAAGCGTATTACTTTATGGACTGGGAGATGAGACAGTTCTAATGTACGCGATGTCACGTCACCTTTCTTTTATAGCAGAGGTTCTGACATTTGAAATGTTAGCATACGCAAATACTAGGATCAACGTGCATTAAAGAAAAACTACTTGTCTTACTAGAAATAACTTTCTTGCTGTAGGGGATCACTCTCGTACTCAACGAATTCGTCGGAACCTATCGAAAGATTCGAGAAGACATAATAAGAAAGAATAACACTGAAAATATTTAAAAATCCAAAATCACCCAAAAGTCATGAAAATTTGACAGAAGGTAGAACATGATTTTAAATCAATTTAGCAACAAAATTCAACTGATTTGGAGTTTGCATGCAAAAGTTATAGCCAAAACAAAATCAGTTTTTTTTTGAATAAATGCTAGAAAAAGCATCATGGCTACTGTTCATCCGAATTAAAAGTTTTGGCACAAATTTCCAGAAGGGCGGTGAACATGAAAATTTTATGGTATGCAGAGCTCCTCATGAGATGAACAATGAAATTTGAGTCACCTCATTTGGAGTTAGAATGAATTTCTTATGATTTTTCAAAGTCAAGAAAGTAGTGCACAAAACATATGTAAAATAAGATTTTCAGAGGAAGTAACATACTCAAAACCTATTCTACAATAAAGTATAGTAACATAGGAAATCCAACAAGATTGATTTCACTCAATTTAGAGTCACGGAGAAATACTTATGCATTTTTCAAGTTAGACGAATTTTTAGTGCAAAAATAATGCTAAATCGAAAGTAATTCTACTATAATTTATGTAACAGTAACAAGAACTAAACCAATTTTAGATTAAAGTACAATTAAAAAGGAAACCAACAAAATTTGTTTCATGCAAAAAGGAGTTAAAATGAATTACTTATGCAGTTTCGAAGTTCAAAACAATTTACAGTAAAAAATAATTGATATACGGATTTTCTTATAAACCCTGAGTTGAAAATGTTTGGACCGTTGAGATATAATCGGACGGTCCACACGAACGGTTACGTTCGGACAGTCCGAACGGCCCAAAACGTTCTAAGCGGTTGAATCGAAATCGGACGGTCCAAACGAAAGAGACGTTCGGACAGTCCGAATGGCCAAAATGATCTGGACCGTTGAGATCAAATCGTACGGTCCAAACGAGGTACAAGTTCGACAGGTGGGTCCTACACGTTAGAAACTCTAGCTATAATCGACGCTTAAACCTATCGTTTTTATATATGCGAGTCCCACATGCCATAGGCACAAAAGCATGTTAAGGCAGCCATTAATTACTAAGTAATGATTACCAGTTAATAGCTGAGATTTAAATCTTAATCTCCTCGCTACAGAGATTGACGGGGTACGACAAAAACCCGAGTTCAATGTTGAGCTCATAGCCGATGATGTGGTCTACGCTGGCGTGAGCTAAGGGCATGAACAGGTTCCTAATAGTGTTGCGCACCTACTGGAGGTGGTGGCGGCGGCTGAGATGCCCTATACCAGCGGCTAGCCGGAGAGGGGCGGTGCTAAGGTTCGGGCAAACTTGCATGTCGCAACCCGAGTGTGTTTTGAGCCTAAAATTGCATGCATACGTATCTAGAGGTTACTAGGGACCTTACCAAAGGATGGAGAGGTCCGAAGAAGCTCTGAGGTGGCTTGACGTCGTTAATGGCAACGACGGCGCTCGGCTCCAAGCGGAGAGAACAGCCTGAGCAAGGAAAAGACCCATGAAGCATCAAGATAGCTCAAGTAGGTTCAGTAGATGGTGTGAGAGCGTGGAATTGGGAAATGTCTTACTGGATTGACAAGGAGATGAAAAGGGATCTTGTCGGCCGCAAATGGAGGAAACTCAAAATCCACGAGTTCCTGCGACATATTGCCCAAATTAGTTGAGGGGTTTTCAATGTCACACCTAAAGACACGATATGACACGCAAGATTGAGGATAAAACTCACCAAAGACAAAGTTGGCACAAAGGTGGCCTTCGAGGCGTGCTCTAGGGCGGAAAATGGCACAAAGGCGTTCCGGGCACTACACAAGAGATCAAGAGCTCGCATTAGCCAAAATGGAAATGACATGCAAGAAGGAAACTAAGGGACTTGGAGGTGAGGATTTTACCGAAAGGATGAGTCAATGTGAGCCTCCTTCTCCTCGGCCGAAAAGAGGAGAAGTGAGGAGAAACTAGGATTTGGAGGGATTTTAACCGGGAAAGATGACGACAATGGAGGCGGCGTTAAGCAACGAAGCTCTAGGAGTGGTCGCAATGGGCGGTGGCTCACGGCGTTGACAGGGCAGTGCAGCATGCAATGGGTGCGTGGCGTTGAGCTTCTGCGCGAGTGCCAACGGGAGGTAAGAGACGAAGCTGACAAGTGGGTCCCACCGTGTTAGCGACTCAAGCGAAAGTGGCTTGGGTCAGGTTGAATGAGTGGGTTAGGTCAAATGGTCAAGTCGGAAAATTTTGATGGTCCGATTGAAAATGGACGGTCCAGATTGCGCGTGCATTCGAATGGTTCGAACGGCCCAATCGATCCGGGCGATTGATATGAAATCTAACGGCTCGCGCGTGTTTGCTTGTTCGGACGGTCCGAACGACACAAACGATGTGGGCGGTTCGATTGAAATCGGACGGCCCAAATAACTTCGCGTCCGTTTGGATTGGCCCGAGCGCGAAGATGGTTGGGTTCAACCAAGAGGCTTGGGTCTGACCTAAGCCCAAACAGTAGCAAGGACTACATTTGAAAAACAGGCTGAAACTTTGAGGAATTTTTAGAGAGAGTTGCATAACTCCAAAAATTCTAAAATTTCTATTGGAGCTTCCTGACTCCAAGATTAACCTTGCATAAAATTTTCAGAGGTTTTTATGCAATGTATTTTTCTCTAGAAATTTCTCACGGTTCTGCCCTAGGGTTTGACTAGCCTCTGAAAAATAGCAAATAAAAATTAAAAATTTTGAAATTTTTCAGAGTCACTAGGATGATCAAGAACCTGGGAAAAATATTTCCAGAAGCTGATCACAAGATTTGTTTCAAAAGTCTAAAAAGGTTATGCTTCTAGTCAATTGAAGCATTAGGTTTTTCACAAACAACAAAACCTTTTGGAAGAATTACCAGAAAATTCAAATAACAACATGATGCACCAAAAGTTTTAAATTCTCCTCATTTTTATACATTTGAAATACAAACCCGAGTTTGGGATGTTACAATAACTATCTGATTACTGGTCAATAGTTGCGTACACTTCTTTCAGATGATCATAGAGCACATCACCTCTCTTTTATAGTAGAGGTTCTGACAATTTTATTCCATCGTGCCAATCTCTTAGTATTTTTCTTAATATTCTAATTGAAGCATTTCATGTGTTCAAGGTGAGTAAAAAATACCTAGCAGATTGATTACCTGTAAAAATATGTTGTTTGTTGTGTTCTCGAAAGAATATGTTGTTCGTTTAAACTCGTTTTGATTATTGTGTTGCTGCATATTTCAGCTATTTGCTGCAAATAAAAACAAATGAAGTGAGGTTGTAAACATACTAGTCACAAATAGAAGCAAGCTTCTTCGATTTTTTGCTGGCCTCAAGGCTGACAAAGGTACTTTGCTTACTTTAACCACTGTATGTACTTGAAAAATAGCTACCGTATGTACTTACATTTGCACTTGCTATTTTTCTCACAAGACCCGACCTGTAGTTCAGTTATAATTTCAGCTCATCGGTTATATGTCAATTGAGCTTTCCCGTTGTAGTTATTGTTTATTATTAGGATTTTATTTGTACCATCACAATTCGACATGAACTGATAGTGTTAATTATGGTTTTATCAGAGGATGAGCAGTTTGAGGCAGACAAGGAGCAGACTATAAAGGAGATATCAGCACTGTAGTGTCCCTGATGTATCTTGCCGAAGATAAACTAGCCAATGCAATGCGCAAGTGGTCTTCCGTGGACTTGTATGTACCCACCACGAGAGGCTCTCGCATGGATCTACCGCGAGGACATCTACCGCACTGTGGGTATTGTTGGGTGATGATGTTTCGTAATAAAGCTGCTTGTGTAATAAATAATAATAGACTTCTGCTTATTATTATGTTGGATTCAACATTCAAGCAACGTTATGAATCGCAAGGTTTGATGCTGCTATGAAGATGTGTTTTTTATAGTTTGGCTACCCTGAATGGCTCCAAAGTTGGGCTTAACCATATTTTGAGACAGTTTTAATCCTTGACTCATGGGAAGTCTCTTGCAAAGCGTATTGCTTTATGGACAGGAGATATCAATCCTGAACCGCTGTTCGTTAAACAAGTTAATGTACGCGATGTCCCGTGGCTCCATGTACCTAGCTAGCTCTTGGCTCTGCCATCCATGGACTGTCGACGTTGCAAACGTGTAACAAAAGATATTTCATCTACAGGCACAGTTCCAGAATCCCTCCGTTCAAACACAAAAACACCTTCCGAATCGCAGTCTTTGTTAACCTGAGAGGCCAAACCACGGTTGCCTCCTTGCGGTCGGTAAACTTGCTGCTAACGATTGTTTTTTGGGGAAAGCTTCTGCAAACGCTGCCTCTACTACTCAACACTACGATGAGTACGAGCACGAATTTGGAAGTAATTTTCACAAGAAGCTTGCAATCAGCTTGGATTTTGGATTGGTTCGCTGCGCTAGCAAATCTTGCGACGAAAGACTGTATTGGTATTCCAGAGGTAAACGTCAAATAAGTTGTCAAGTAAGCCTGAACTATATTAATTAAGCATGTAATGTGTGCGCTGGAGAGCCAGGAGGCATCAGTGGTGGCACTGGTTGCGCTGTCAAATACATCACCAAGTTAATCTCCTTGCAAGCATAAAATCCACAAAAACAATGCAACTATGCAAGACATAGATGTGGTAAAAGTTAACTTACTGGAGCACATGAAAAACGTTTGTATCGGTGGCATGGCGCCGCATGTGACCGGGAGGAACATCATACGGAGCGGGAGGATGGGCTTGGGGAGGAGGGTGTTCATGTCGCCGTTCATGCCGTGGCAAAGGCAGATGGGCGCGCTGTTGATGAGCGACTTGTAGCCGTCGCAGCACGTGCTCGGAGGCGTCAGCACGCTGGTGTTGGTAAGGTAGTCCATGCATGGCATCATGCCCATCAATGGTGTCAGGCACTCCTTCGGTTGTGGTGGCGAAGGTGCGCCACCCGGTAAGCCTGGGAAACCAGGGTGAGGTGGTGCACCTGGTAGTGGTAGGCCTGGCAATGGTGGAAACAAGCCAGGGAAACCTGGCATTGGCTGAGACGGTGGGGCTCCTGGCAAGCCGGGGGAGGCAGAGAGAGGTTGAGACGGTGGAGCGCCTGGTGTGCCAGGGAGCGGTGGCGATGGCGGCATGGTCAGGCCGGGCAATGGTGGAAAAGGAAAGCCTGGGAGCAGTGGCATGAGTGGCAGGCCGGTCAATGGTGGAAAAGGAAAGCCAGGGAGCAATGGCATGAATGGCAGGCTGGGCAATGGTGGAAAGCCCGGGAAGCCGGGCAATGTCGATGGCTGCGCCACTGATCTGTCTGCCGGGGCAGCTTTGGACGATGGCTCGGGCACTTCTTGGTTCCCGGCAATGGCCGGTTCCGATGCTTCTTGATTTGCGGTGCGAGCTTGAATCTGGGACCCTCGCCGGACGGTGCATAGCTGTCGCCGCCACGACGGCGCGGCGAAGAAAAGGGCGGTCAACTTGGACGGCGCCATATTTTGCGTTGGAGTTGGAGGATGCAATGGCGCTTTGGCTGATTTGTGTGGAGGGCGACGTGCGCTGGTGCTCAATTTATAGTGCTCTTCGTGAAGAGATATATAATTTAAGCATTCGTGTTGTAAGATTGTTGGATTTTTATCCTTGACGAGCCCAAGGAGTACGAGGTTCTGTCTCGAGTATCTTTTGCATCTACGATTATAAGCACGCAAAATTCGTCCTATTTTTCATATGAAACTGGATATTCAAAGTATATACGGCTTTACTATGGTACATACATGGTTAAGTCCGGAGCTAATACTTCAACTTATAATGATCAGGACTGTGCTCAAGACATGGGACGCTGGAGTCCTGAACCGCCAAATTTATTTTTACAAGTAGGCTCTGCTTGCGAGTTTAGTTGAGTCACATCTTTAAGTCCAAGGCATCGCGTTTTTCTGTCTCTTGTGTCTCACTTGTCTTTCCTACAATCCTATGTTAACACGTGGGATCTATTCTTTTTCCCCAGATATCATTGGACAACTTCAAAAAATCAAAAGTATTATACGTTACAAAAATCAAAAGTAAGTCATTGTTACGGTGCATGCATGGTTTAAGTCTGTAGAAAGTACTTCAGTTTGTTGATTAATCCTGTGAGCAGTTTTTCTTGTGTTTATTACTGGTAATGCATTCGGGTTTTTTTCCATGGCTAACTAACAGTCATGCCGTGCGCCCGGAAGTTTCTTTGCGCATTGATTGTGTCAGTTTGCATGGCTGAATAACAGTCTAATGAATTGATGTTGCACGTTGCATGGTCATGGGATCGTGGCATTCCTGCTCATTGATGCTGCATGAAATGCTTAGCTTTCTATTACTCTTACACGCGTGTATAAAGTGATGAGAAAACCAGTGAAAAGCTGTGAAGTTCAGTAGCACAAATATTGTCTTATGTTTTGCTATCCAGGTGAGCGTGTGTGTATTTGTGTCAAGGTATTTTTCATGTGCGTGGACACCGGAGAGGCTGACAATTGGTATCAGAGCCAAGTAGCTTTAATCCTTGACGATGGCGCGACTGTTCACGCTCTCCTACCAGGTCTCCTCCCCGAGACGGGGTACAAGGCAACGACACCACTTCTCTCGGCGGCAATGGCGATCGCGAGATTGGATCCGGTGGCAACGGCGGCCAAGAGATTGTGGTGCAGCGGGTGGTAAAGGAGACGGGTGGATCGGTGGTCTACACCACGCTGACGTGGACAAATTACACTGACTGGGCCCTCGTGATGAGGGTGAACCTGTAGGCACAAGGCCTGCGGGAGGCGATCGAACCTGGCAACGTCGATTACTGCGACAACAGACTGGCACTGTCCGCCATCCTCCATGCGGTGTCGCCGGACATGCTGTTCGCGCTGGCGGCGAAGGACACAGTCAAGCAAGCGTGGGACGCCGTGAAGACGATACGGATGGGAGTCGAGCGTGTCCGTGAGGCGAATGAACAGAATCTTCGCAAGGAGTTTGAGGACATCGAAGTCAAAGATGGTGAGTCGGTGGATGACTTCTCCATAAGGACCACGGGACTCGTCAACAATCTCCGGATCCTAGGCGACACGTTGGAAGATGAAAAGGTAGTAAAGAAATTTCTTCATGTTGTGCCACCCAAGTATACATAGGTGGCAATCTCAATCGAGACACTGCTTGACATGAGCACATTGTTAATCAAAGAGCTCACGACGGTGTGTGCTGCAAAGGCGGGCACGACGGCAAGAACGGTGGTCCGTCTAGTGTGCGCTGTAACATGTCGTAGGTTCAGTGCTACAATTGCGACAAGTACAGGCATTACTCCAAGAACGCGCGCAAGCGAAGCGTGCATCGAAAGCGAGCCCACTGACGCAAGCCGCCACCGACGAGCCTGTGCTTCTCATGGAGGAGGTGTGCGTGCTCACCGAGGCATCCATGGGCGCGAGTACTGACGTGGTACTCAACGAGGTGCATGCACAGGTGCATCTAGGGCGCGAGGAGGACACCCACGACGACGCTTGGTACCTAGACATCAGCGCTAGCAATCACATGTCTGGGTGTCTGGCAAGCTTCGTGGAGATGGACAAGGGCGTCACCGGCTCCGTCAATTTCGGCGATGGCTCGGTGGTGGATATACGCGGGCGTGGCACCGTCTTGTTCACTTGTTGGAACAGGGAGTACCATGCGCTGACAGGGGCGTAGTACATCCCACAACTGCGCAGCAACATAGTGAGCCTCGGGCAACTCGACGAGAATGGCCACCAGACACTCATCTAGGACGGCTTGCTCCCAATCCATGACCAACAGCGTCGCACACTTGCTCGGATAAGCCGCACTCGCAACCGGCTCTAGGTGCTCACCGTCAACATTGCACAGCCGGTCTGCCTTGTCCGCGTGGCATGGCTACAATGCGTGGCGATGGGATGCCAGGTACGGGCACTTGAACTTCCAAGAGCTGCGGAAGCTGGCACAACGTGGCATGGAGCACGGGCTGCCGCAAATCAATCATGTCGATCAGATTTGCGACAGCTGCCTTGTCGGCAAGCAGCGGCGCATCGCGTTCCCGGAGCAGGCAAAGTACAATGCATAGCACGTCCTCGACCTGGTGCACGGCAATCTCTACGGCCCTATTGTGCCGGCCACACCAGGCGGGAAGCAATATTTTCTGCTCCTCGTCAACGACCTCAGCCACTACATGTGGCTGGTCTTGCTCACGATGAAGGACAAGGCACTGGTGGTGATCAAGCGTTTCCAAACTGGTGTTGTGGTGGAAACCAGGCACAAGCTACGCACCCTCTACACTGACCGCGGTGGCGAGTTCATGTTGGTGGAGTTCAGTGAGTACTGCGCTGATCGTGGCATCCAGCGGCACCTCACGGTGCCATACTCCCCGTAGTAGAGTCGAGCGCCGGAACCAGACGGTGGTAGCCATGGCTCACAGCATGATGAAGGCCAAGAGCATGCCGGGGATGTTTTGGGGGTGTGGTGGTGATGACAGCTGTGTTCATCCAGAACCGAGCCCCGACCCGCAGCGTCGAGGGCATGACGACATACGAGGCATGGCATAGCGCACAACCTCCGATGCATTTTCTCCGCACAACTTCAAAAAATCAAAAGTATTCTGCGTTACAAAAAATCAAAAGTAAGTCATTGTTACGGTGCATACATGGTTAAAGTCTATAGAAAGTACTTCGGTTTGTTGATTAAGAGTATGTACAATGGGCTTATGTCAGCCGTCTATAGTTGTTGCCAGGTAGGATTTTTGCTGACGTGGATGAAAGAGAATGAAGAAAGAGAAAGATGTTGTCTACTATCTTGTAGTCGACTGTATCACGAAAAACAAGAAAAGCATTAAAAGATTGTGTATTCTATAAAAATAACTAAAAAGACAGCAGTTGTCTGTATCACTGCATGAGCTGATGACATGAAGAGTTGCTATAGACAGCAACTATTTGTATCATTGTATATGCCCAAATACTATGAGCAGTTTTTCTTGTGTTTATTACTAGTAATTGCATCCTTTTTTTGCATGGCTAACTGACAGTCATGCCGTGTGCCTAAAAGTTTCTTTTGCATTGATTGTGTCATTATGTGGCTAAATAGCGATCAAATGAATTGATGTTGCACGTCGTAGGGTCATGGGATGGTTGCATTGATGCACATTGATGATGCATGAAATGCTTAGCTTTCTGTTACTCTTACACACATGTATAAAGTGATGAGAAAACAAGTGAAAAGCTGTGAAGTTCAGTTCCACAAATATTGTCTTATCTTTTGCTGTCTAGATGAGCGTGTGTGTATTTGTGTCAAGGCATTTTTCACGTGCGTAGACACCAGCAAGACTAACAATTGGTATCAGAGCCGAGAACCGAGTAGCTTTGATCCCTGACGATGGCGCGCGACTGTTCACGCTTTCCTACCAGGTCCACCCCCTCCCCCCCCCGAGATGGGGTACAAGGCAACGACAGCACTTCTCGCGACGACAATGGCGATCGCGAGATTGGATCCAGTAGCAATGACGGCCAAGAGATCATGGTGCAGCAGGTGGCAAAGGAGGCGGGTGGATCAGTGGTCTACTCCACGCTGACGCGGACAAACTACACCGACTGGCCCTCGTGATGAGGGTGAACCCATAGGCACAAGGCCTGTGGGAGGCAATCGAACTTGGCAACGCCGATTACCGTGATGACGGACTGGCGATGTCCGCCATATTCTGTGCGGTGTCACCGGACATACTGTCCACGCTGGCGACGAAGGACACAGCTAAGCATGAATGGGACGCCGTGAAGACGATATGGATGGGCGTCGAGCGCGTCCATGAGGCGAATACACAGAAGCTTCGTAAGGAGTTCGAGGATATTAAATTCAAGGATGGTGAGTCGGTGAACGACTCTCCATGAGGATCACAGGACTCGTAAACAATCTCTGGATCTTAGGCGACACGTTGGAAGATAAAAAGGTAGTCAAAAAATTCCTTCATGTTGTGCCACCCAGGTATGCACACGTGGCAATCTCGATCGAGACACTGCTTGACTTAAGCATGTTGTCAATCAAAGGGCTCACCGGCCAGCTTCGATCAGTGGAGCAGCGCTAAGCGCACAACAACTTGGGCGGCTCCGGTGGGCGTCTGCTCCTCACTAAAGAGAAGTGGCTCGCACGCACCAAGAATAGGAATCAAGGCATCGGCTCCTTCGGCGGTGATAACCGTTATCACGGCAAGCCGCATGGCCGTGGGTGCTGCAAAGGCAGGCATGACAGCAAGGACGGTGGCTCGTCTAGTGCGCGCCGTAACATGTCGTAGGTTCAGTGCTACAACTGCGACAAGTACGGGCATTACTCCAGGGACTCCCGCAAGCCAAAGTGTACTGAGCAGGCCCACCTGACGCAAGCCGCCGTTGACGAGCCTGTGCTTCTCATGACACAGGTGTGCGCGCTCACCAAGGCATCCATGTCGTGGATACTGACGTGGTACTCAACGAGGTGCACGCGCAGGTACATCTAGGGTGCGAGGAGGACGCCCACGACGACGCTTGGTACTTGGACACCGGCGCTAGCAATCACATGTTCGGGTGCCAGGCAAGCTTCGCGGAGATGGACATGGGCATCACTGGCTCTGTCAAGTTCGGCGATGGCTCGGTGGTGGATATACGCGGGTGTGGCATCGTCTTGTTCACCTGTCGGAATGGGGAGCACCGTGCGCTGACGGGGGTGTACTACATCCCACGAGTGTGCAGCAACATAGTGAGCCTCGAGCAGCTCGACGAGAATGCCTACCAGATGCTCATCCAGGATGGCGTGCTCACGATCCACGACTGGTAGCGTCGCACACTTGCTCGGGTAAACCGTGACTTTTCAAGAATCGACTCTATGTGCTCACCTCAAGATTGCATGCCTGCGCGCTTTGTCCGTATGACGCAGCGCACGCGACATGTGGCGATGGCATGACAGGTACGGGCACCTGAACTTACAGGAGCTACGGAAGCTGGTGTAACGTGGCATGGTGCACAAGTTGTCGTAGATCAATCATGCCGATCAGATTTGCGACAGCTGCCTCGTCGGCAAGCAGCGGCGCACCTCATTCCCGGAGCAGGCAAAGTACCGCGTGGAGCACGTCCTCGACCTGGTGCATGGCGATCTCTACGACCCCATCGCGCCAATCACACCAGGTGGGAAGCAATATTTTCTGCTCCTTGTCGACGACCTCAGCCGCTACATGTGGCTGGTCTTTCTCACGATGAAGGACGAGGCGCTGGTGGCGATCAAGCGTTTCCAGACTGGCGTTGAGGTGGAAATGGGGCGCAAGCTGCGTGCCCTCCGCACTGACCACGACGGCGAGTTCACATCGGTGGAGTTCAGTGAGTACTGCGCTACTCACAACGTCCAGCGGCACCTCACGGCGCCATACTCCCCGCAGCAGAACGGCGTCATCGAGCTCCAAAACTAGACGGTGGTAGCACTCGCTCATAGCATGATGAAGACCAAGAGCATGCTAGGGATGTTTTGGGGTGAGGTGGTTACGATGGCTGTGTTCATCCTGAACCGAGCCCTGACCTGTAGTGTCGAGGGCATGACGACGTACGAGGAGTGGCATGGCGCACAACCTCTGGTGCATTTTCTCCACACTTTCAGATGCATCGCGCACGTCAAGGTGATGAAGCCACACCTAAAGAAGCTCCATGACATGAGCACGCTGATGGTTTTCATCGGCTATGGGCCCGACGCCAAGGCGTATCGCGTCTACGACCCTATCGGCAAGTGTTTGCATGTGACAAGCGATGTCGTCTTCGACGAGCGGCACAGTGGGACTGGGGCGCAGAGCAATGCAGCAACGGCAAACTCCGGTGAGATGTTTACTGTTGAGAATACTATAGCAGGTGCTATGCGTGGCAACCCCACAACGCATGGGAGTGATGGGCCGTCGACACCAGGAACGCCAAGTCACGGGCCTAGCCCAGGCCACTGATGCCGGCATCTGGAGCAGCAACGAGAACATCTACGCCCGTGGCACAAAGTGGGTGGAATTCGTTTCACCGCCCACTGATGCTTTGCCCACGACGGACGACGAGGGCCCTCGCCGCTACCGGACTGTGGCTAACGTGTACGACACGACCACGGTCCGTGACCTCGATCATGAGGAGCTGTACCTGACGGCGGCAGATGAACAAGTCGATTTCTCTGAGACCGAGAAGCACGAGTGTTGGAATCACGCCATGCTCGAGGATATGAGCTCCATCGAGGAGAACGACACTTGGCAACTTGCCAACCTCCCCGCCGGTCACCGTCCCATCGGCTTGAAGTGGGTCTTCAAGGTAAAGAAGAACTCCCACGGCATTGTTATCAAGCACAAGGCTCACCTCGTGGCAAAGGGCTATGTGCAGCGTCAGGGCATCGACTACGAGGAGGTGTTCAAGTCGATGGCTCGTCTTGAGTTCGTGCGCCTGCTAATTGTGCTCGCCATGCACGAGGGATGGCCAATACACCACATGGACGTCAAATCGGTGTTCCTCAACGGCGAGCTCGGCAAGGAGGTCTACGTCACCCAACCTCCCAGCTTTGAGGTCGAGGACCATGAGCAGAAGGTGCTGAGGCTCCACAAGGCCCTCTACGGCTTGAAGCAGGCATCGGGAGCATGGAACGCCAAGCTTGACAACTATTTGCTGTCGCTCAGGTTTCAGCAGTGCGCATCAGAACATGTGGTGTACATGCGTGGCAGCAGTGCATCGAGGCTACTGGTGGGCGTCTATGTTGACGACCTCATTATCACGGGCACCGACGCACATGAGATCGTCAAGCTCAAAAGGGAGATGAAAAAGTCATTCAAAATGAGCGATCTCAGCCTGCTCAGCTTCTACCTCGGCATCGAAGTGCACCGGTCCGATGGCTGCGTCACGCTGAACCAATCTACATACACGCACAAAATTCTTGAGAAGAGCGGTATGGTAGATTGCAATCCCTTCCACATTCCCATGGAGACGAGGCTCAAGCTGAGCAAGGCAAGCTCAACCCCTCTCATAGATGCCACGGCCTATCAGAGCGTCATTAGGAGCTTGCAGTACCTAGTGCACACAAGACCTGACATCATGTACCTAGTGCGGTCAGAATGGGTGAACAGTAAAAATCAGCACGGAACATAATTTCAACACGATTTTGAAAAACACGAATTGATCTAACTTTTGATCCACAACTCTAAACTTCATAAAACTTGAAGCACACCTTCTCTAGGATGTCAGAAATCTATTCCAATCAAACATCTTGAAGATCATTGCAAAAGTTCTGGCCTTGTTCCGTTTGATTGAAGGTTGCATCAAAACCAGATCAAATACGAAAATGATGATTGAGAGGAGATTGTGGGAGGAATCCATCCAAGATGGCTAAGGATAGTTTCCCACATGTCCTAGCATCCTCAATAATAGCAAGAATCAAGCCAAAACCCTTAAGAGCAAAACACCTAAAATCACCCTTTCTTCCACTAAAACCGGTCAAACTCAAGAACTTGCAATAAAAAGTACTTAGATGGATAGGATCTGGTATACACGAGATATATCCATCACTTACATGTCCTAGGTACAAAGCAAGATCAACAAGGGACAAAGGAACACCAAAAATCAAGCCAAATCAAGAAATCAACACTTCAGCATATGAGAGAAAGAATTGGACGAATTTGGAGGTTTGAATTCTACTTGGAGATGAATGTTTATAGCCACTCCTTTGAAGGACAAACTCACTAGGGCAGCACACACACAAGTGCTCTCATATCTCTCAATACATTTCTCAAACCCAAGCCGCCTCCTCTCTCCATTTTCCCCATATTTTCACATTATGGTTCCTTGGCTTAGCTGGATATGCAAATCATGCACCATTCCCTTATATAGTGGAGACTAGGTCTAGAGAGAAAACCCTAATGGACACCTATTAATCCCCCACACACAAATGGGTCTCACTCACGAACGCTTCTCAAAGCATCGTCTTCATCTTTAGCTCCATTAAGCCAAATCCATCATGTGTTTGCCCTCCACGGAGTATCCTTGACTTAATCCACTTAGGACACCGCCGTAGTTTTGCACACCACCACTTTTCCGGTATTGAGAAATTTACCAAAATGCCCATCTACCGATATTTCCCGATTCCTTCACATCGAAGCATCGCCCATACTTCGCCATCATCAATGTGGCCCCAAAGGCTTCCCGCCAAGCCTCTCATGCATCAGGATCCCACCGAACCGTCCTTGCTTGCAAATCGGCCTAAGTCACTTGGCGCACCACATGCCTTACCATGCATCATGACCACACCCAGCTTCCTTTACCGTTCTGGACCTCAACTCCTCCCTAAACTTAGTCCCGGACCACCTTGATGTTGCCCATCATGTCCATCACCAGTAGCTTCCGCTCTGGTTCCTCGTCTTCTCAGCTTGTAACCACCTCGGTAGCCTCAATCACCTTCCGACGGTACCTTGATCGTTCTAGACCTCAATTCTCCTAACCTAGTCTCAATCCCATCCGCCTCACCATGACGTAGCTATGGAGTCCTTCAAAGCTTCGCACCTGGAAGCATCACTTTACCTCAAAAGGTCTTTGCTCAAACTTTACCTTCCATGGTTATTGTCCATCTTAAACCATGCTTGAGTCCAACCATCTCACCCATCATCCATGACCGTTCTGTACCTTAGTTCCCCCAACCAAGTCCCAGTCCTCCTTGCCGTGGACCATAGTTGACCCTAAGCCACCTGCACAACAATAGATAAGACAACCATTTTCGAGCACAGGTTCTTTGCACTTGACCCACAGTAGTCCATAAGAGTATAATGCAAGCATATGCACCAAACCCAAGCTCCTAGGACTAACAGTCAAAGTTCAGCACACATCATTGTGTCTGAACTCGCCCTGACCAGTCAAATTGTCGGCCCTCGGCTGATCTGTCGATTGTTTATGTTGTCGGTTGAGAAGGAATTCTTGTGCGATATTTGTGGTAGCCAACTAGGTCATTTACATGGCTTTCTCTTGCTTATGGACGAAGTTCAGGCTTTTTGCAAATACTGAGTGAGTTATTAAAAAACAGCCTCCAATTTGCATTTTTGGGTAGATTGTCAATGCATTCATCAAGGGGGAGATTATGGAGACCATGCGATATGGTCCTAATCTTGGTGTTGAACAATTGGCATAAGTGTCGAGGGGTTTGGGGAGTAATCCATCGGTTTGGCAATTTGTCAGAGTTACTATGATGTGGTTGGTGGTTTGATCGATCCTACAGGGCGGTCTGATAGGCCAGGGGAGGCGGTTAGACTGGTGGTGCGAGCTTTTGAGTAATGGGTACCAAACACTTGTGTGTGAGTGTTTGGGGGTGAGTTTGCACCAGGTGCCATTGAAAATGGAGACTAGACGTGAAACTAGATAGAGTTTTGCTAAAAAGTCCAAAGAATGTGTTATCTGGAACTGGGAAGCAGTCTGATCGACCGCTGGTTGGCAGCCAAACCAGTGGAAGGTCTGACTGGTCCCCTGTTACCGAGGGTAGCGGTCTAACTAACCATTGGTTGGTAGTCAGACCGACCAAGGGCCGGCGGCCTAACTGGCTAGGGCGAGTTCAGGTACAGTGAGGTGTGTTGAACTTGAGGGTTGGTCCTAGGAGCTTGGGTTTGGTGCATATGTTTGCACTATACTCTTATGGACTAATGTAGATTAAGTTGTGAAGAACTTTGTGCCTGGAAATAGTTTATTTGTCTATTATGGTGCAGGTGGCTTGGAGTCAACTATGGTCAATGGCGAGAAGGACTAAGACTTGGTTGGGAGAACCAAGGTCCATAACGATCACGGATGCTAGGTGAGATGGTCGGACTCAAGCAAGGTGCAAGATTGACAAAAACCATGGAAGACAAAGTTTGAGCAAAGACATTTTGAGGTAAAGCTAGTGATGCTTCCTAAGCGAAACTTTGAAGGATTCTGGAGCTACATCATGGTGAGGCGAACGGGATCGTGGCTAGGTTAGGAGAACGGGGTCCGAGAACGATCAAGGTGCCGGCGAGAAGATGACCGAGGCTACCGAGGTGGTTACAAGTCGAGAAGACGAGGAGCTGAAGCAAAAGCTACCAGTGATGGACATGACGAGCAATGACAAGGTGGACCGGGACTAAACTCAGGGAGGGGTTGAGGTCTACAACGATCAAGGAAGCAGGTGCGGTCATGGTGCATGGTAAGACATGTGGTCGTCAAGTGACTTGGGTCTATTTGCAAGCGAGGACGGTTCGATAGGATCCAGATGTGTGAGGGGCTTTGCGGGAAATCTTTGGGGCCATAAGGACAATGGCGAAGCATGGGTGATGCTTTGATGTGAAGGAATCGGGAAAAGTCGGTACATGGCAACGATGATCGAGTCTAACATTTTCAATGACGACCGAGCACTTCGCTACACGGTCGATTCGGCGTAGCTTGGTGCGAGGTTGTAAACCTGAGCACGGCATTCCCGCCGTTGGCCATGCCCGCACGGGGTAGACGATAGCGCGACGCATACGCGTGCGTGCAACAAAAGCGAGGGTGCTAACTGGTGATTGATCGTGCCCTTCACCCAAGCCCGTATGGGAAGCACGTGCAGCATGAGCTGCTGCACAGGGCCCCAAAATATTAGGGGGGTCGTCCATTCTTGAATGATTATTTCCTAATTTGTGTACTAGTAAGAGTAAGAAATAATAAGTGAGCATCTTATTTATTCTCTTCTTCCAGAAAACTACCACTGATTCACATCCATTTTCTCCACCTTCCACCTCTTTGTTTTATTTTGCTCAATTCTTTCCTAAGAAAATATGGGGCCTTGTTGATATTTTAAAGTTTATGAATGGTTAAAATGTTTTCGTAATGCAATTGTTTATATAATTTTGTTGATTATTCAAGCAAATATTGCATCTGCAAGAAAGAGCTTATATAAATCGAAGTTGTCCAAGTTCTACTACTTGCATTCTATCATGAAAGACTTCATGGTAGCACTTGCAATTGATGTTTAATTTAGGAAAGACCAATTACGAAGTTAATTGAAGGTTTTGCTTCGAGGCATACCAGAAGAATGATGCTTTTCACTTCCAAATTCTGGTACTAGTTTAGAGACTTATTTTTCAGTGGACCGAATCATTTGTAGTCTCGTAAGGAAAGAAATTACAATTGTAATATAAAAAATAATGCATTTTATTTTGACGGTTGACTTTTATAAATGTATGAACTAATTTTAATTTTAGTACAGACCCCAAAACGTCAGGTACTGCTTTCACCCAACGATCCTCGAGTGTTAGCCAAGACAAATAGTACTAACTAATGCGCATCAGAAGTTCATCAAATCATAAAACCGAGAAACGAGCTAGAGCCTAGAAGTATCACGAATGAACCGTCGACTTCCCAAACGTGTCAAAAGTTGTATGCTTTGGTCAACTGGGAATTTTGAGGTGTTAACAAATTAAATTAATCATGGTATCATCATCTAGTATATAGGGACGATTACATCATACAAACCAAATCTTCTGTGACCAATACTTCTCTCCACTTGTCGACAGGGTTCCAGGGGTCCTTCCTCAGTTCTCTTTGCTTCCACTTGAGCCCCTCATTACCCTGGTGCTTTCCCCTAACTTGATTTTAGCTTGTCTCCTCAGGAGCGACTTAATTTGGAGTTGGTCTCCTTGCGGCCGTGAGCACCCCCTTCTTCCCCATCGCCGGTAAGGACCTCCTCCCTTCAATTCCTTGCTCTGGGAGCATCTCCGAGCTATATGGAATCCATCTTGATGACCCGGTGCGGTTAATTTTGCCTAAGTCCTCTTCTCCACGTTGTCCTCCTCGGCGCTGGTAAGGTCCTTCGTCGCTGGAGCTACTCAGTCCTGCTCTGTCCCTCCGCGACCTCCAGGTAACCTCCTGGTAGTCCCTAGGAGCTGGGCACTCGCTTGAATGAACCGCTATGGAGCTCCTTTGCTGTTTGTCGTTTGGCCGTGCTTGTCACCGCCGCAGCTCTCTGGCTAGCCGCCGTTCTGGTCCACCACCGCAGGTGTGAGTGGTACCAGCGGGTGCGCACTGCTATTGCGCACCCGTACCTGGCATCCATTCGCACTGCCGTGCCGTAGGTCGCCGACGGCGACCATTTCTTGCCGTCGGGCGCGTTGTCGAACGCGCCGGCACAGTGCCAGCATGTGCGCAACGTGGCTCGTTGTGAGCCGTCCAATCTCTTAGATCTGCGGTCTCGATTTCGCGAGCGTTTGTTCTTCATTCGCTTTGGGCCGTCCCTTTTCAGATCTGCGGGCGAGATCTCGCGGGGCCGTGCGTGTGCACTGTGTCACGTTGATTGTGAGCCATCCATCTCACGATCGACGGCCCACAGTTGCCGTCTCTGTTCGCACGTGTGGGTTCAAATGCAGCGCGCGAGGTTCAATGTGGACCGTTGGATCCAAGATCAACGGCCCACGTTTGTCGATCTCGCGGTAGCGTGCGCGCTGTTGCGGCGTAGATTTGGGCCGTCCGATCCAGGATCAACAGCCCAGGTTCGTCCACGTCGTTTTTGATTTTAGGAATTCCCGATGGAATTACTTGTAAAATGAAAAAGGTAATAAACTTTGAAAATGCATAACTATTTGATGTTAGCTCCATTTGAGTTGATTCAAATTTTGGTAGCTCTGGTTTGAACTAAACTTTAATCTAAAAATGGTTGTAAGTTTAGTTCGGCTCCAGAAAATGGATTGGTAAATAGGTTTCAAAATTAACTTTAATTGTTGCTCTAAATGTTGCATTTAACTTGTAAATTGCATAAGTAATTCTCTTTAGATCCTTTTTGAGTGAATCCAACTTTGTTGGTTCCCTATTTTAGTGTACTAAATGGTAGAATAGGATTTAAGCATGTCACTATTTTCAAAAGAATTGTGGGTGCATTTTATTTGTGCTCTTTTGCATGTCTTTGAAAAATCATAAAACATGCATCATAGCTCCAAATGAGGTGAACTCAATTGTGTTATTCATCTCATGAGGTGCTTTATTTACCATAAAAATCCCAGGTGCAACACCTCTTTGAAAAATTGTGCTAGAGAATTTAATTCGGATGGACACTGACCGATTTGAATTTTCCAGCAATTTCCAAGCTGAGCAGATTTGTTTTGGCCATATCGTTTGCATTGAGAATCCAAATCAGTTGGTTCTTGTTGCTAAATTCTTTAAAAATCATGCTCTAGCTGCTGTAAAAATTTTAGAGGTTTTGGAGCAAGTTTGCTGTCGAGTCTTTTCGGTTTTCCTCGTTCTTATCGGTTCTATTTCGCTTTTTCGTTAGGCGCCGACGAGTGTGTTGATCCCGTGAGTGACCCTTTGTAGCATAGTGAGCAGCTCCAGCAAGGCCAGCATTTTGATCATGTTCAATCCCATTATTTTAAAGTTTAATACTTTGTTTAACTTGTATGTATGCATGCTTACTTTGTGTTATATTATCGATTAGTTGACCCTAGATGCATACTCTGTAGGTAAATATTCTTTCTCTACTACTAAGCCTAGGAATATCTTGCTGTGATGTAGAGTTCGTTGGATGAGCTCTCATCACTTAGTAGATCACGTGTTGGTATTGCTTAGATTGCGGTAGAATTGGGCAGTCATCGACTTAGTCGATGATCTTGATCACACAAATCTAATTATTATTCCATTATGTCCAGCACTTGTGCTTTGTTAATTTGTAAAGTCAAAACAAAACTGAAAATGAAAAATATTTGGACTTGGGCACAATGGATGATGGTGTGATTTGTTGGTATGTGGAATGGTGCCTAAGTCAACAAGGACCGAATATCTTGTTGCACTAAACTAAGCAATTATGTGTGCTAACCACACGAGGGGGATATGGGACCTCTCTTGACTAAGTACTTTGGTGTGTGTTAGCTTTGAGTTGCATGGTGGGCTATTGGGTGAGCAGTAGTGGGGTTTATCCACTGCAAGGAGCACCATCCGTATAAGGGGGTGAGCATCTTTGATGACTCCGCATCAACGTATGGGGAGGTTGTATCCCCATATGGGCAACTCATTGTTGATACACAATATTGGAAATGTCTCGTTGGACTTAGCTGTGCCGGCATACCAAAGGAAGTGTGCTAATAGCTTGGCGAAAAGTCGGTCTGACGTGTGGGTACATTGGTACACCCCTGCAGGGTTCAAACTATTCGAATAGAGTTGTCCTAGGTTATGGACACGCTTGGGGAGGTCTTTCGAGAGTTAGACTATAACCTTTAATTAAAACTTGACATGGGTGGTATGAATGGCTAATTCATGCTATTGTTGTGGTGGCTATTGGGTTAGTCACTTCGTGATTGTTGTTGTCATCTATCTATTGTTATTATGTTGTTATCATCTCATTGTTATTTGCAAAGTAAAAATGAATTGTAAACCTGCTTTGAATCTATTTAAATATTACAAATGAAAACTTGCTTTATCTGAAAACAACCTCTGACCTCCACTTAAAGAAGCTTGCATGTAGCATATGTATAGGTCTGTTACACTACACGTCAGTCTTGCGAGTACATTTTTGTACTCATTTGCTTTGCTTAATAAATTTGTTGCAGAGGAGGTGGAGCCCCAAGGGCCCTACTTTTGTGAGATGTGCTGTGGATGGGACGACTAGCTTGGCGGCCCGGTCGGTTGCCTTGTGAGCTTTAGGCAAACCGTATGGCTTTTGTTTATCGCCATTTTATGGCTTTTGCTTCCGCTGTTATTTTTTCTTCTTTAGTTGTTATTTGGCCGGTCGGCCCCTTTTGTAATAACTCGCTATTATGTATGTCTTTTATTTAATCTAGTTCGTGCTTTGGTTCTATGTCTTGAATGGAATTGATGCATGATTTTGTAAAGGGGTGTGTATACTGCATTTCTAGGAAGTATATATATCTTGAAGACACGGGTTATTTTGTTTGTGATGCTAGGGTCAATGGATGACTAAGCATTACAAGCCAAATAAGCCGGGGTCCTCACAAAGTTGGTATCAGAGCCATACGGACCGTAGTAACCCTAGCTTGGTCGTCTTTAGGATGTTTTGAAAAACTTGGTTTCAAAATATCAAATGTTTTATGAAAGCTTAAGTACATTCTCTAATTTTACTCCTTACCTATCTTAGCTTTCTTATCTCATCTTGCTCTAATTTGAGTTTTAAAAGTTGTTTCCCTCTCCTTTCCTCAAAAGATAGCGTTATCGTTTAATTGGGTTTTGGGAATCAATGAGATTGGCAAATTGAAGTGTTAGCTACCCATTACAAGGTTTTGAAGTTCTGGAGTCGGTGATTCGACGAGGAGCTTGATGCGAATCCGACAATGAGCATCAAATTGCCGCACAGCTAGCCTCAAAGGTTTCTAATTAGGATAGATAATGGGAGGATAATTCAACTAAGACTTGTGGGAATAAAAGGGTAAGATGTGATACTAGTTAGCTAAGTATCTAACACCTATTTTATTGGTTTTACCTTGCTTGAAGAAGTGTTAGAACTAAAATAGCGTGCTGAAATTTTGTCTTCTCAACCGATTGCTCGTTCATTCAATACGGGTTTGTCGTGTCGGGAATTTGAGCTTTAGTCTCGTGTTTCCTTGCTGTTTCTTGAGCCTTTTTGTAAGCTTTTAAGAGTTGTGTTCTCTCTGTTTAAGTTGGGCTTTCGGTTAGGGTGATTTTCTATTCCCCTGGTCGATAGCTTTTCGCTTTCTTTAACTTCTAATTTTTGATTTCGTTGTTAACCCTTTCTCTCTTCAGCAGGATGGCTGGAAGAACTCGTAGTGGTTAGGGTCAGGCAGTTGGTCCGAATGAGGAGCTCCCGCCTCCTCCGACCATGGCTTCGGTTCGTGCTCAGATTGAGCAAAATCGAATGGATCGCATCAGATTCTAGAGGTTATTGTGCAACACCTCCACTCTTTCCGGTGCCTCTGGATCAGGGGGAGGAAGTGGACATCAGTCGTGTGGGGGACTTGCAGAGTTCCTTCGCACCCAACCGCCCACTTTCTCCCGGTCTGAGGACCCACTGGATGCAGACGATCAAGCTGGCTCGGTTGAGCGGAAGCTCAACATTGCTCGATGCTAGGACCAGGAGAAGGCACTTTTGCATCCCATCGGTGGAGGGTGCGGCTCTTTCATGGTGGGAGAACTTTCTCGCCATGCAGCCCGCAGCCACTGCTGCCTCTTGGGAGGAGTTCCGTGTTGCCTTCGGGCGGTCTCACATCCCCGCGGTGTGATGAAGTCAAGAAGAAGGAGTTTCTTGCGCTCAAGCAAGGGCGCAGATTCGATCACAGAGTACTTGTACGAAGTTCAACCATCGGCTCGTTATGCTCGGAGGAGGTGGCCACCGATGAGGCCAAGCAGAGAAGTTCATGGATGGCTTATCCGAGGAGCTTCAGACAAGCTATCTATCGTCGACTTCCCCGACTTCCGTGCCTTGGTCGACAAGGCCATCGCCTCCGAGCACAAGGGAAGGACGCCATGAGTCGTGAGTCCCAAGCGCAAGTGGGAGACCCAAGTCTTCGGCCAGCTTTTCCCGTACTCACTTCGGGTAGTCTCAGGGGTCCCGTCCTCAGGCTTCAGCACCTTCGAGGTCGTTAGCACCTGCCCCTCGTCCTCCGCTGGTCGTGTTTCGACCATGTGCACCTGCAGCTCAGCAGGGTGGCCCCCGCAATGTTGCCGAGGTCACATCCTTCTTCTGCAACCAGAAGGGCCATTATGCTAACCATTGCCCTAAGAAGACTGGAGCGGCCCCTCGTCCTAATGGAGGACACAGGCAAGGAGGTGGTCCTTCCCAGGATCAGAAGATTGTCCCCGCAGCCCAAGGTGTGGGCAGCGGCCGCGTCAACCTTATCTTCGCGGAGGAAGTGCAGGAGGCGTCTGACGTCGTGTTAGGTACGCTTCTTGTTAACTCTCATCCTGCTACTGTTTTGTTCGATTCAGGAGCATCTCATTCTTTTGTATCTCAGTCTTTTGCTGTTGTTAGTGATCTTCTTTTTGCTCCTTTGTTGGTCCCGTTGCTCATTCGCTCTCCGGTTGGAGTTTGAGTTGAATCCGAGTGTCGGGAGGTTCCTATTGAGATTGAGGGAGTAAGATTTTTAGCAAATCTTATTCTCCTCAATGCAGCGAGCTTAGATGTGATTCTGGGCATGGATTGGTTGTCCCAGCACATGGGGCAAATCGATTGCGCCCGGAAGCTCATCTACCTCACAAGTCCCTCCGGCGAGCAGGTTCGCTTTTCGCCGAAGCTGCAAGGTCCGCATCTCTTCGCGCTCGAAGCGAAGCCAGCTCTAGATATTCGTGAAGTCCCAACGGTATGTGACTTCATGGATGTCTTTCCCGAAGATCTTCGGGATGCCACCAGTTCGAGACCTCGAGTTCGTCATCGAGTTGGCTCCCGGTACCGCCCCGATTTCAAAGAGGCCTTACCGGATGCCACCGAATGAGTTGGTGGAGTTGAAGAAGCAACTTGGTAAGCTTCAAGAGAAGGGTTTCATCTGCCCTAGCTCATCTCCGTGGGGTTGTCCAGCCATCTTCGTAAAGAAGAAGGACGGTACTTTGTGTATGTGCGTCGATTACCGTTCACTTAATGAAGTGATGGTAAAGAACAAGTATCCTTTGCCCCGCATCGACGATCTCTTTGATCAATTATCTGGAGCTCAAGTCTTCTTCAAGATTGATTTGAGAGTGGGATATCATCAAGTTCGGATCCGACCTGAGGATATTCCCAAGACGGCTTTCTCTACTCGTTATGGTTTGTACGAGTATACCGTCATGTCGTTCGGCTTGACCAATGCTCCTGCCTTGTTCATGAACCTCATGAATTCGGTGTTTATGGAGTATTTGGATAAGTTTGTCGTGGTCTTCATCGATGATATTCTTATCTACTCCAAGAACGATGAGGAACACGCCGAGCATCTGAAGCTTGTTCTGGGCAAGCTGCGAGAGCACCAACTATATGCGAAGTTCAGTAAGTGAGCGTTCTGGTTGAAGGAAGTGGCATTCTTAGGCCATGTTCTTTCAGCAGGAGGCGTAGCCGTTGATCCTAGCAAGGTCAGTGATGTGCTTTCTCGAGTCGGCCGGATCGAAGAATAAAGCACGGAGTTTTCTCGGTTTAGCGGGATATTATCGTCGCTTTATTGAGAACTTCTCCAAGATCGCGAAGCCGATGACTGAGCTGCTCAAGAAGGACAAGAAGTTCGTGTGGTCCACTGATTGTGAGGAGAGCTTTCAAGTACTCAAGAAGCGTTTGACCACCGCTCCCGTTCTAGTTCTTCCCGATGTTCATCGGAGCATCGATATCTTTTGCGATGCTTATCGTCGAGGCCTCGGTTGTGTCCTTATGCAAGAAGGCAAGGTAGTGGCCTATGCATCAAGGCAATTGAGACCTCATGAACTCAACTATCCTACCCATGACTTGGAGCTAGCTGCTGTGATTCATGCACTTAAGATTTGGCGACATTACCTTATCGGTAATCATTGTGAAGTATATTCGGATCACAAAAGCTTGAAGTATTTGTTCACCCAGCCAGATCTGAACCTCAAGCAAAGGAGATGGTTGGAGTTGATCAAAGACTATGACGTGGGTATTCACTACCATCCGGGCAAGGCTAATGTCGTTGCCGATGCGCTTAGTCGTAAAGTGCATTGCAATGCATTGTTGCTCAAGGAGCATCAGCCCACCCTTCTGGAGGAGTTTCAGCGTCTCAACTTGGGTTTGGTTGAGCAGGGTTTCCTCGCTACCTTGGTTGTGCAACCAACCTTGGTGGATCGGGTCAAGGCCGCTCAGCAATCGGATGCTGGAGTGAACCAAATCAGGCAAAATGTCAAGAACAGAACAGCCAAGTGCTTCTCTGAAGATGAGCTTGGTATTGTGAGGTTCGGGCAACGCCTTGTGGTTCCAACGGACATGGAGTTGCGGAATTTGATCCTCCGCGAAGCCCATGATTCGCCTTTGTCCATTCATCCCGGGGCCACAAAGATGTATCAAGATCTCTGCTAGGGATTTTGGTGGACCCGAATGAAGAGGGAGATTGCGGTTCGTTCTTCGAGTGCGACGTGTGTCATCGTGTCAAGGCCGAGCATCGGCGTCCTTGAGTTCGCTTCACCCTTGCCGATGCTCGAGTGGAAGTGGGATTCGACGGGATGGATTTTATCACCGGTCTACCCAGTCTCCCAAGGAAATGATGCCATTTGGGTTGTCATCGATCGATTGACTAAAGTGGCTCATTTCATTCCTGTCAAGACTCAGCTTCGCGTGGGTCTCTTAGCCGAGCTCTATGTTTCCAGAATTGTAAGTTTGCATGGGATACCTAAGACAATCATTTCTGATCGTGGTTCTCTGTTCACTTCTCGATTTTGGCATAGTTTGCAAGAGGCTATGGGAACTCGCCTTTCCTTTAGCACATCATATCATCCCCAAACTGATGGTCAGACCGAGAGAGTCAACCAAGTTTTGAAAGACATGCTCCGTGCTTGTGTCCTTTCCTATGGGAAGCATTGGGAGAAGTGCTTACCATTCGCCAAGTTTTTTTACAACAACAGCTTCCAAGCCAGTCTCGGCATGGCACCCTTCGAGGTCTTATACGGGAGAAAGTGCAGAACCCCGTTGAACTGGTCTGAGACTGGCGAAAGACCTTTCTTTGGCCCGGACTCAATCAATGAGGCCGAGAGTCTAGTCCAGCTTATTCGTGAGCGTCTGCGCACAGCTCAATCCAAGCAAAAGAGCTATGCGGATCGCCGTCGTCGCGAGTTGAGTTTTGAGCCCAATGACTTTGTTTATCTCAAAGTCTCTCCTTTGAAGGGCCATCAACGTTTCGGCGCCAAGGGCAAGTTAGCTCCTTAGTATGTGGGTCCCTACCGCATCATCGAGAAGAAAAGAGTTGTTGCCTATAAGTTGAAATTGCCTGCTGCACTTGAGGGGGTACATGATGTGTTCCATGTGTCCCAGTTAAAGAAGTGCCTCTGTATTCCAACTGAGGAAGCTCCGTTGGAAACTCTCGATGTCCAAGAGGATTTGACCTATCGCGAGCACCCTGTCTACGTGCGGACTACCCCTCTTTCTTTTCCGAGTGAGTCAAAATTTCGGAATTTTTGGAGTTAGTTTGCTACCTCTAAAAATTCCTCCAAACTCAGTCTTCAAATTTAAACTCAAAATCTGGGCACTGTTCCTCGGGTCCGTGCCACTTCAAATTGGTCAAACCCAACCAACTTCCCTGCTCAGCCCGAGCTCCTCCCCCGCGCGAGGTCGTGCTCCGTTGGATCAAAACCCGATGGCCACGACCTCCCCTCTCCTCTCATCGCCGTAGATCAAGATCTAACGGCCACAACCTCCCATACCTTGCCAGCGTCGCGCGCACCAGCCCGACCTCCCCTCTCCTTTCGTGCGCCGTTGGATCAAAATCCAACAACCACGACCTCCCCTCTCCTTTCGTGCGCCGTTGGATCAAAATCCAATAGTCACGACCTCCCACCTCTTTTTCGTGTCATGCACAACCGCCACGACCTCCTACCTCTGTTCGTCGCCGTTGGATCGAAATCCAACAGCCACGACCTCCCACCTCTGTTCGTCGCCGTTGGATCGAAATCCAACATCCACGACCTCCCATCGCGTCGTGCGCAATAGCCACAACCTCCCCTCTCTGTTGTGTGCCTTTGGATGTAAATCCAACGGTCACGACCTCCCCTCGTTGTTGTGCGCCCTTGGATGTAAATCTAACGGCCACGACCTCCCATCTCTTGTCAGTGTCGCACGCATCGGACAAGACCTCCCACCTCTGTTCCGTGCCATTGGATGCAAATCCAACGGCCACGACCTCCTATCTCCTTACCGAGCGCGACCTCCCCTTTTCTTTTCGCCACCGTGCGATGGAGATCTAGCGGCAGCGACCTCCCCAATCGAGAGCTTCTGGTCGCGACCTCCTCCTTTCCTTTCAGACCCCCGAATCAGATCCAAGGGTCACGACCTCCCCCTTTTCTTATCGAACGGTCGATAGCAGTCACCTGTTCTTCTCCTTCCTCGGTCTCGCGCGTGCACCATGGTAGAGGGAGGGCAGTGTCTTGTCACCTCTCAACAGCTCTTTCGCTGCAAGCATTTAATGCGGGTCAGCCTTTCCGCCCCCTAAGTCCTGCTCTGACCAGCCCCCATCCCCTCCACATCCTTTGTGGAGCCATGGACCAGTGTGGGCTAAGCTCACCATGGAGCTTAACCCTAGCTCACTTGCCTTTGCTCCCGGCTATAAGAGGTCCTCTTGTTCCTCCTTAGCTTCCTTTAAACACCTCCTCCACTGCTCTCGGCTCTTTTGAGCTCAAGCACCCGTGAGCCCCCAACTGCCATTGCTACACCTCGGAGCTCCTCGGTGCCGACAGGGTTCCAGGGGTCCTTCCTCAGTTCTCTTTGCTTCCACTTGAGCCCCTCACCACCCTGGTGCTTTCCCCTAACTTGATTTTAGCTTGTCTCCTTAGGAGCGACTTAATTTGGAGTTGGTCTCCTTGCGGTCGTGAGCACCCCCTTCTTCCCCATCGCCGGTAAGGACCTCCTCCCTTCAATTCCTTGCTCTGGGAGCATCTCCGAGCTATATGGAATCCATCTTGATGACTCGGTGCGGTTAATTTTGCCCAGGTCCTCTTCTCCACGTTGTCCTCCTCGGCGCCGGCAAGGTCCTTCGTCGCCGGAGCTGCTCAGTCCTCCTCTGTCCCTCCGCGACCTCCAGGTAACCTCCTGGTAGTCCCTAGGAGCTGGGCACTCGCTTGAATGAACCGCTATAGAGCTCCTTTGCTGTTTGTCGTTTGGCCGTGCTTATCACCGCCGCCCCTCTCCGGCTAGCCACCATTCTGGTCCACTACCGTAGGTGTGAGTGGTACCAGCCAAGAAAGATCGCTATTGCGCACCGTGCACAGCATCCATTCGCACCGCCGTGGTTATAGGTCGCCGGGCGACCATTTCTTGCCGTCGGGGGCGTTGTCGGACGCACCGGCACAGTGCTAGCACGTGCGTGACGTGGCTCGTTGTGAGCCGTCCAATCTCTTAGATATGTGGTCTCGATTTCGCGAGCGTTTGTTCTTCGTTCGCTTTGGGCCGTCCCTTGTTAGATCTGCGGGCGAGATCTCGCGGGCCGTGCGTGTGCACTGTGTCGCGTTGATTGTGAGCCGTCCATCTCACGATCGATGGCCCACAGTCGTTGTCTCCGTTCGCGCGCGTGGGTTCAAACGCAGCGCGCGAGGTTCAATGCGGACCGTTGGATCCAAGATCAACGGCCCACGTTTGTCGATCTCGTGCGGGCGCGCGCGCGTTGCCGGCAGGACTTGGGCCGTCTGATCCAAGATCAACGGCCCCGGTTTGTCCACGTTGTTTTTTATTTTAGGAATTCCCGATGGAATTATTTGTAAATTAAAAAAGGTAATAAACTTTGAAAATACATAACTATTTGATGTTAGCTCCATTTGAGTTGATTCAAATTTTGGTAGCTCTGGTTTGAACTAAACTTTAATCTAAAAATGGTTGTAAGTTTAGTTCAGCTCCAGAAAATGGATTGGTAAATTGGTTTCAAAATTAACTTTAAATGTTGCTCTAAATGTTGCATTTAACTTGTAAATTGCATAAGTAATTCTCTTTAGATCCTTTTTGAGTGAATCCAACTTTGTTTGGTTCCCTCTATTAGTGTACTAAATGGTAGAATAGGATTTAAGCATGTCACTATTTTCAAAAGAATTGTGGGTGCATTATATTTGTGCTCTTTTGCATGTCTTTGAAAAATCATAAAACATGCATCATAGCTCCAAATGAGGTGAACTCAATTGTGTTATTCATCTCATGAGGTGCTTGATTTACCATAAAAATCCCAGGTGCAACACCTCTTTGGAAAATTGTGCTAGAGAATTTAATTCGGATGAACACTGACCGATTTGAATTTTCCAGCAATTTCCAGGCTGAGCAGATTTGTTTTGGCCATATCGTTTGCATTGAGAATCCAAATCAGTTGGTTCTTGTTGCTAAATTCTTTAAAAATCATGCTCTAGCTTTTGTAAAAATTTCAGAGGTTTTGGAGCAAGTTTGCTATCGAGTCTTTTCGGTTTTCCTCGTTCTTATCGGTTCTTTTTCGCTTTTTCGTTAGGTGCCGATGAGTGTGTTGATCCCATGAGTGACCCTTTGTAGCATAGTGAGCAGCTCCAGCAAGGCTAGCATTTTGATCATGTTAAATCCCATTATTTTAAAGTTTAATACTTTGTTTAACTTGTATGTATGCATGCTTACTTTGTGTTATATTATCGATTAGTTGACCCTAGATGCATACTCTATAGGTAAATGTTCTTTCTCTACTACTAAGCCTAGGAATATCTTGCTGTGATGTAGAGTTCGTTGGATGAGCTCTCATTACTTAGTAGATCACGTGTTGGTATTGCTTAGAAATGCTTAGATTGCGGTAGAATTGGGCAGTCATCGACTTAGTCGATGATCTTGATCACACAAATCTAATTATTATTCCATTATGTCCAGCACTTGTGCTTTGTTAATTTGTAAAGTCAAAACAAAACTGAAAATGAAAAATATTTGGACTTGGGCACAATGGATGATGGTGTGATTTGTTGGTATGTGGAATGGTGCCTAAGTCAACAAGGACCAAACATCTTATTACACTAAACTAAGCAATTATGCGTGCTAACCACATGAGGGGGATATGTGACCTCTCTTGACTAAGTACTTTGGCGTGTGTTAGCTTTGAGTTGCATGGTGGGCTATTGGGTGAGCAGTAGTGGGGTTTATCCACTGCAAGGAGCACCATCCGTATAAGGGGGTGAGCATCTTTGATGACTCCGCATCAACGTATGGGGAGGTTGTATCCCCATATGGGCAACTCATTGTTGATACACAATATTGGAAATGTCTCGTTGGACTTAGCTATGCCGGCATACCAAAGGAAGTGTGCTAATAGCTTGGCGAAAAGTCGGTCTGACGTGTGGGTACATTGGTACACCCCTGTAGGGTTCAAACTATTCGAATAGAGTTGTCCTAGGTTATGGACACGCTTGGGGAGGTCTTTCGAGAGTTAGACTATAACCTTTTATTAAAACTTGACATGGGTGGTATGAATGGGTAATTCATGCTATTGTTGTGGTGGCTATTGGGTTAGTGACTTCCAGGATTGTTGTTGTCATCTATCTTGTTAAAGGTAGTAGTGTAATAGTCATGTTAGTGTAATAGTCATGTAGGGGCAGTAATGTAATTGTAGTAGTTTAGGGTTTCTAGTCTAGGGTTTCACTTGTATACTATATATTGCCCCCTTGGGCTCTTGCAATACATGGAAGAATTCAGCCCCATTTCACTCTTTTCTCATATAATCTAACATGGTATCAGAGCATAGATCCATAGCCTAGCATCCTCTTCCACCGCTGCAGCCCCTAGGGGAGAAATCTCCACTCCCGGGGGCAGCATCAATAGTTTCTTCAATTCTTCATCTTCTTCCAGCAGCATCAATCTAACCAAGTAGCAGCTACCAGCAGCAGCAGTAGCAACTCTCATAGCAGCATCTTCAATCGATCCGACGAGATCCGCGTCGCTGTCGCCGGAGACGATCGGACGGACTCGGATCCGGAGCTCCTCAGCCTCGCCTCAGGCTCCCTGCTCCCGGATCCGCGTCGCTGTCGCCGGAGACGATCGGACAGACTCAGATCCGGAGCTCCGCCGCCGCCGCGTCGGCTTCTCCAGATCCGGGTGGGATCTGGCCATCCTCGTCGCCGGAGCTTCTCCCCTGCGCCTTGTCACTTGGAGCGTCCTCGCCGTGCCTTCATCGCGCCGGATCTTCCGCTGCCTCCTCTGCTTCCGGACCCTTTTCAGATCTGGTGCAGATCTTCATCGCGCACGGGAGCCTCTGGATTTCCATTGCGCCCGAGGATCTTCATCACGCCCGAGTCGATCCGCGGGATCCGGAGCTCGCCGCCTGGATCCAGCGCTCCGGCGCATCTTCTTCACCTGGAGCAGAGGCCCGACATCGCCTCCTCGCCTCTCCTCCGGATCTGCGCTGGAGTAGAGGCCCGACGCCGCCTCCTCGCCCCACCTCTGCTCGGGCCGGTGAGCCCGACTTTGCCTCCTCTGCTCTAGGCCATGCCATCTCGGCGCCGACTCTCTGCTTCTGGATCCTTTCGGATCCGGCGTTGCCGCCGTCCCTGCCTCGGGCCCAGTGATCCTCCTCCTCCGGCGATGGCCTCGGGCCGGCCACCTCTGCTCCGGATCCTTCCTCTGCTCGGCGACGGGGCTGGGCGCCTTTCATGCACGAGTGAGCAAGCAACCATGTCGCCAGAGCTTGCCGCCGCCATCCATGTCCTCTGCTCCAAGTTGGCTGCCACGTCGTCCGGCCAGATCCGGCGTCGACCTCGCCTCGGGTTGCTGCCGTTGGCCCTGCCTCGCGCCGCCACCTCCTCTCATCTCAAGTCTAGGCTCCGCTTCCGCCTCTTCGAATCTCCCTCAAGCCGCCGCCGCCTCCACGCCTGCAGCCTGAGCATTCTTCAGATCTTCCTTAGCGATACTATCCATGCTTTGGACTTGCTAAGCTCTGTGTCCTTTGACCTCGAGCATTCTTGCAACCGGGCACCTCAGCTAGGAGTGAGTCATTGGTGGATTTTGCCGTCTCCAGCTGCTGCTTGGTCTCAGTTACTGTGGCATTCACCTCAGCTGCAGCCTTGTCCGTCCTTGTTCTGTTCGCTGGAACAATTTTGCTGGTCTTTGGCTCGTTTCCTCCGCTTCTCTGGCCTCTTGACTTGAGTGTGGCTCATGGGCTCATGGGCTTGGGGCTTCATCTGCCGCCACCTGGGTTGTTGTTTTCACCTTGCTACCGGATATGGTCCATTGCTCTAAGTCGAGGAGTCTGCTGCCCTGCCTGTTGCCTCTGCTGCTAGTATCTTTTGTCTATTTCCTTTGATTTCCATCGAGTCCATCTAAGTCCGCTGCATTTCTCTTTGAGTTCATCGAAGCGTTGCTAGTCCATCAAATCCTTTGTCGATCAGCCGTTTGCTTCTTCCTTTTCGGGTTACCGCGGTTCGTCCATTGGATCGAGTGCGGTCACCCCATCATCGTTGTTGATGCGACTTTGCCCTCTTGGTCCTCTCTTGTATCCATCTTGCTACACATCTTCGCATCATTGCGACTCTTGACCAATGGCCTTCTTTGTCGTCATCATCAATCGTCTCTTTATCTTTGCCTTCGTCGGGCGCCAGATTCGACACCGTCACCTCACATCTTGGGTGGGCAGATCTGGACCGTCGTCTTTGTCTTTGTCGATTGCTGGATCCGACACCGTCACCTCACTTCTTGGGTGGGCGGATCTAGTTCGTCTCCTCGTCTCTATCTCTCTCTTCATCGGCTTGATTTGACATATATCTTTGTTCTTGTCGGCTTCAACATCTCCAAATCATGACATTCGTGTGTGAAGAGCTGAAGGATAATTTTTGTTCAAGAGTTGCATGCTTCGACGATATCTTCAAGCTCGGACTTCGGATTTATCTCTTTTTTTTTAGTGTTTGACCTCTTCAAACTCAATGCTATTGCATACACATTGAGTTTGAGTGGGGGTGTTAAAGGTAGTAGTGTAATAGTCATGTTAGTGTAATAGTCATGTAGGGGCAGTAATGTAATTGTAGTAGTTTAGGGTTTCTAGTCTAGGGTTTCACTTGTATACTATATATTGCCCTCTTAGGCTCTTGCAATACATGGAAGAATTCAGCCCCATTTCACTCTTTTCTCATATAATCTAACATATCTATTGTTATTATGTTGTTATCGTCTCGCTGTTATTTGCAAAGTAAAAATGAATTGTAAAACTGCTTTGAATCTATTTAAATATTGCAAAAGAAAACTTGCTTTATGCTGAAAACAACCTACAGCCTCCAATTAAAGAAGCTTGCATGTAGCATATGTATAGGTCTGTTACACTACGTCGATCTTGTAGTACATTTTGTACTCATTTGCTTTGCTTAATAAATTTGTTGCAGAGGAGGTGGAGCCCCAAGGGCCCTACTTTTGTGTGATCTCTTTGTGGATGGGACGACTAGCTTGGCGGCCGGTCGGTTGCCTTGTGAGCTTTAGGCAAACCGTATGGCTTTTGTTTATCACCATCTTATGGCTTTTGCTTCATTGTTATTTTTTCTTCCTTAGTTGTTATTTGGCGGTCGGCCCTTTTGTAATAACTTCGCTATTATGTGTGTCTTTTATTTAATCTAGTTCGTGCTTTGGTTCTATGTCTTGAATGGAATTGATGCATGATTTTGTAATGGGTGTGTATCTCGCATTTAAGGAAGTATACATATCTCAAGACACGGGTTATTTTGTTTGTGATGGTAGGATCAATGGATGACTAAGCATTACAAGCCAAATAAGCCGGGGTCCTCACTGGTGGTAGCATGGAGTGAGCTGCATGTGGCTGGAAGGAATATCATGCGGATTGGATCAATGGGATTGGTGATGAGGTTGTACAAGTCGCCATTCACGCCGTGGCAGAGGCAGATGAGCGCGTTGCTGACGAGCGACCTAAAGCCATCACAGCGTGTGCTCGGAGGCGCCCGTACGCTGGTGTTGGTGAGGTAGTCCAAACATGGCATCAACCGTATCAGCGGTATGAGCGGCGTCAGGCACTCCCTCGGTTGCGGCGGCGAAGGTGGTCATGTTGGAACATACCTAGAATCAACACACGCAATTTTTCGTGGACACACACTTTTACGGAAGAGACAAGGAACACGGACATATAGAGATAATTCTCCTGACGCGAACTCGACTTGCGCCCTCTTTTTTCTTGTCTTTCTATTCCATCGCTCTCACAGAAACATGTTGAGTACATTAGTACTTATACACACGCGACACACCCGTGGTGCCCTATCTCCACGCCATTAGCTCCTGGAGACTCGGCCCACTCGCCCAACTACCACATGCACACGATGCTTCCCTGCATGCACGTGCATGACTTCTGATGTGCCAGATTTGTTGGATTACCGGCTCCTCCAGCCTGACCGGGCTTCCATACTAACAAACTAGCATGCAAACTAACACTCTCATGCAGCTCCGTCGGTGGACTAACTAGCTAACTACACGCAAGTTAATACTCACGATGTGCATGGACACATGCAGATACAATAGCAATCAAGATTAATATACAAGATTTCCCCCTAATCTTGATTGCTTCTTCTTTTTGCCACGGGATGGACCCACATACATGGACTTGAAGGGAGCCCTCTTATCTTTGTCGATCTTCTCCTCAACGAGACACGGAGATAGCCGCCAATGCCATCTTGTCTCGTTGGTTGTTGATGGCATGGCATCGCACCACCATCGCCTTGTTGCGGCCTCACGCGCCGCCATTACCGTAGCGGCCTCGCACCGCCAGCCGTCTTTGTAGGCATTACACCAACGCTTTCTCGTAGCAGCATCACACCACCACCTGAACATGGCCTCACACCATGGTTCATGGCCTTCACCACGAGTGTGCCATCACAGCATCCTCTCGTTGCCACATCTTCGCCACTGGTGACGCAACTTGCCAGTGACTCGCCACTTTTCCTTCGCTCGTGACGCATGATCCACTATGAAAATGACGTGCGGCCGGCGATGTCTTTGGTGAGGCGAAGCGGCGGGCGGTGGCGGCTGCGTGCTAGCACCGCAACGTGGTGCCTTGGGCCCGAGTGTGAGCACATACCCCCGAAGGTGCTATGTGGAGCGGCGTCGGCGAGGTGCGACGTGTGGAGATACTTCTCGGTAATGGTTCACCGAGCGGTGGCACGTCAAGCGGCTCCATGTTAGAGTAGCAACGGCTTGAGCAGCGACGGTGGCGCAGCCCTAAAGGCGGTTGCACTAGGCGATAGGCTTGGTGGCGCATGACGTTGGCAAAGCGAGGGCGGCGACGACCGGGCAGCGCAATTTCATCGGCAAGTGCATGTAGTTGAGTCCATGCATGTTTCATGTGTGTGATTGCATGTGTGTGAGAGTTTTTGTTAGTGTGTGTCCAAGTTCTCACATGTGTAAGTTCTGATCTGAGTCTATGTCGCCATCGAGTTGTGTCACTTGAGAAGGACAATTGGAGCTGAGATCAAGGTTGGGATCGCCAGCTGACTCTTGATTAGGTTACTAGTTTTAGTGCTAAAGTAAAACTAGTTGTCCAAATGAAGACACCAAATTGTAGTTTCTGTTGGAATGAGGCTTGTTGTCTATTCCATTGGGCCAAATGGCCAATATATAACATTCTGAGGTTGAGAATATGTAAAGAACACCCTAGGCTAGATACATATTTAACAGTTTCATCTTTAAATTATACAATTGGATTCAAGTGTTATTCCTGGTGTTTTGATGTAATATTAAGTAGTTTCTATACTTTGCAAAATGTTTAAAAATCATGTCTCCTTGGTTCTTGTGTGGCTTGTGCCATACATGACCTTGCTCAGTGCTTGATGATCATGTCTATTTCCTAGCAACAGTATTGGGATAAACTTTAAGGTGTCTTCTGTAATGTACCTAGTACATTACATGGGATAAACACTGTAGAAAAGGAGACCGACAGCGGTAGCTTGAAGGAAGAACGGTGCGCTTAGAGGAGAGGGCACCTATTGGGGTAGGGAGAAACTAGATGAGGAACTTAAGACTTGAGACTAATTCATCTTCTTGCTTGAGAATAATGATTACAATAGTTCTCCTTATATAGAAGGCTCTCCTAACAATTATGGATAAGATCAATCTAAATAATATATTTCCTAATTAATGGATAAGATGTCAAACAACTAATCCTTATCTTAGGAAACTAATCAAATTATTAAGGAAATAGATAACTTCGTAGAGAAAAGCTATCCTCCGTGTGGGCCTGCTACTACAGTACCCACGAGTACTGTTTACGTGCAATAATTTCTGCACATGACAACTTCCTCGTTCCTCGATAGGTAGCTCATCCTTGAGCTGTGGTGGCTGCCATGATTGCAACCATTGGTAACCCCGTGATGCTAAAAGGCCATGACGTTGACACAATGCCATGAGAGAGAATATCAGGACTCTAGCGATGATCGACAATAACAGTGGGAAGCCCGCGTGATTCGGCATCCATTGCGTGCGAAACTGGCACGGGGCAGCAAAGGATTGCTGTCTACCGTGGCATTCCACACCATTAGAACGGGCACAACAAAGTCGCAATTCGATCCAAGACACTTCGCGGTGCTCATAGCAAATAGCATGGCCTCGGTCGGTGGTATGGAGACGATGGCAGTGAAGCGACGACCCTCTCCTTTGATGGTGGCAGTGGCGACGTCGGCACTAGTGTTGCGCCACTCTATCCACTGTTGCCACCATCTTCTCTAGGATGGCCTTCATCTTCTCGGTAGTAGCTATCATCCTGTCGGTGGTGGCCATCATCTTCTTGGTGGTGGCTATCATTTGTTCGGTGGTAGAAATCATCTTCTCATTGTCAGTGTTCATTAAGGCCAACAGATCAACAGTAGAAGCCATGGTGGGTGGCTTTGATACCAAATGTAATGTATCTAGTACATTACATAGGATAAATACCGTGGAAAGGAGACCGACGGCGGCTTGAAGGAAGAACGATGCTTAGAGGAGAGGGCACCTATTGTTGTAGGGAGAAACTAGACTAGGGAGAGGAACTTGAGACTTGAGATTAATTCATCTACTTGCTTGAGAATAATGATTACAATAGACCTCCTTATATAGAGAGCTTTCCTAACAATTATGGATAAGATCAATCTAAATAATATCTTTTCTAACTAATGGATAAGATACCAAACAATTAATCCTTATCTTAGGAAACTAATCAAACTATTAAGAAAATAGATAACTTGGCGAGAGAAGAAACAATCATCCGTGTGGGCTGCACCTATAGTAACCATGATCTTGTTTACGTGCGATAATTTCTGCACATGACATCTTCTAGTTTAAAACCGCTTTTATAATGAAATTATCGGTTAGTGCATAGATGCTCTATTTTGATGTTACCAGACTGTTTTTAGCTGATTTGTGGCCATTCTTTTTATAAACACTTTCGTGATGCGAGCTTTCTGCATGTTAATGATGGTTTTGTCTTCTTCTTTTTCCCACTCAACACTATCCAGTCCTCATCATTTTTAGGGCTAGGGTACTAGGCGTGTTTTTATGTAAGACATAGAATTTGGCGATACATGTGTAAAGTAAGTAACTCAATCAGTATACTATGGTGGTACAACAAATGTGGTTAGTTTTGCAAACTTGCACTAGCCATATGGTTAATGCATTGCATCCGAGTATTGCTTGTATTTTTGTTAATAACTTCAGATTAGCTTTGTTTATTTAGCTCATTATTTGCACCGCCACAATTTATTTCTTCACCTCTCGGTATGAGAATATGGACATTGCTTTACACTTTGGCGCTATCTTTGAGGAATGTATTCGCCACCAAAGTAATGCAAGGTGACATTCTTGAATTGAAATCTTGATATTTAGTTTTCATATATATATATATATATATATATATATATATATATATATATATATATATATATATATATATATATATATATATATATATATATATATATATGTGTGTGTGTGGGGTGGTATGGTACTCACAGAGTACGTACTCCCACTTCTCATATACCACTTACATGATATGATGATACCTCTTTATCAATTTGAACATACTCCAATGATGATTATAAGATACCCTAAAGTGAGTTCTATGAAAAATTTCATTAAAGTCCACTTTTTATGGCAAAAATTGTATATATACTTTTTTATATATATGAAAAAGGGAAAATGGTATGGTACTCCTGGGAGTACGTACTCCCATCTCTTATATACCACTTAAATCATATGATGATACCTCTTTATCAATTTGAGTATACTCCAATAATGATTATAAGATACCCCAAAGTGTGTTCAATGAACAATTTCATGAAAATCCACTTTTTCTACCAAAATCCGTGTATATATTTCTTTTATATATGAAAAAGGGTATATAACAAAAATAAAGAGCTGCAATGAAAACTTTTCAATCAAGTCATATTGGAGTATCTTATAATTGGTATTTAAATATACTAAAAGTGATAAACAAGTATAATATATTCGTTTAAGTGGTATATTAGAAGTGGGAGTACATACTCCCGTGAGTACAACAGCGCCTCGGGTGTATGTACTCCTACTTCCAATATACAACTGAAATGAACATATTATACTTCTTTATCACTTTCAAGATACTTAAATACCAATTATAAGATACCCCAATGCTAATTTGATTGAACAAAATTAATTGGGGCCCTTTATTTTTTTCTATCTCTTTTTCATATATAAAAGAAGTATATACACAAATTTTGCTATAAAAAATGAACTATAACGAAACTTTTCATGGAATTCACTTTGGAGTATCTTATAATTATTATTGGAGTATGCTCAAATTGATAAAGAGGTATCATCATACAGTTTAAATGGTATATGAGAGGTCGGAGTACGAACTCCCAAGGATACCATTTTCGACATAATGTCACAGTAAAAACCATCACACCTATCAAATGCTTATCCACGAACCAAAGGATGAAGACCAAGCATTTCACCATGACCTTATAACATATTCATCAAGAAGTCAAATATACATTCCCCATTAGCCACAAGTAACAATTTTTTATTTGTGAGAATCATGGAGCGCATTAAATTTACTATCCATAAATGGAAAATTGAAAAGATATACAATATATCCGTGGTTGCAAATTTCAAAGACTGTCGTTGTGTTGCTATTTCGTGTGCTATATATATTTTTTAAAACGTTTCCCCACCTTCTTACGACGATTTGGTGATGTTGGGAGTGTTTTTTTCTTTTCGACGCGCCCTGGGGGGTGGTTCTCCAGAGTAGTACATGATGGTAAAACGAAAATAATATCGTCAACAGATGATATCCTAGAAAGCTGTGCAGATTGGAAGTTCCTGCAGAAATAGTGCTTGTGTATCTTATTATTCGTTCGTCGACAGGTACGTTTTACAGTCTGACCACATGAAGAAGTTCTTCGACTATATACAACTTCCAAATTTTGACATAGCATCAGATGCTTCTGCGACCTTTAAGGTAAGTTTCTTTTTTCCTAACTTAAGTACTTAAGCCCTACTAAGAATCATACATATGTTCTGCATACTTTGTTCACTGTATCACCCTTTTCTCTGTTTTTTCTTGATATAAGCACACCTTATAGCTTCAAGGAAATTACTCGATGACTTCAATGTCAGCCAAATATAGGAATATGCATCAATAGATGCTTTCTTGGCTAATGTTTTACAATTTGTTTTCCAAACCCATTCCTGTTCCTTTTAATATCAACTATTGTGGGATGATATTTTTCTACTCTAAACAGGAACTTCTGACAAGGCATAAAGCAACCGTGGCAGAATTTCTTTCCAAGAACTATGACTGGGCCAGTATTCTTTCTTGGCACCATCATTGTTAAACTATGCGATAAAGCTTGTGCACATGTGTTGTATGCCTTTCATTTTAAGATCTACCTGGACATGTTAAGCAGTAGAGAATCATTAAATATCTGTGGTTAAAAGAACATAACTCTTAACCTCAATTCATGCTCTAGTTTATTTACATCTTGTGTTAGGGGGAACCTGATCGGCTTGGTCAGTCGGCAAATTGTTGATGAGGTTAATTCAGTGTGTTTGCCCTTATTGCATAGTCAACACTACTACAGAACAGACCTTTGGTCGAACTGCCAAATGGGCAATAGTCTCGGAGAAAATTGCGTCCGGGACCAAAAAGATCTTTAGTCCCGGTTGGTAACACCAACCGACTAAAAGTCCCCGCCCAACGGCTCGGTGGCAGGTTTTAGGAGGACATTTAGTCGGTTGGTGTTACCAACCGGGACTAAATGTCAACCTTTAGTCGGTTGGTACTACAATCCGGGACTAAATCTTTAGTCCCGGATTGTAGTACCAACTGGACTAAAGGTTGGCATTTAGTCGGTTGGTAACACCAACCGACTAAATGTCCTTTATTTAAACTCTGTTTGGCGTTAAATCACACAGAGCCGGAACGCCGCTGCCATGGGGACACCTTGCCATTGCTTGTCACCACCGCCGAGCCGTTCATTCACTCAACCGTATTCACCGGCGTGTTCATGTAAGCTCTCGATGCTAACCTGCCGTCCATTATGAAAAATATGAAATGTGAAATTTGAATAATTTTTATATGTTATAAAATTGCCAATTAATTCATAAATGGAACTTTCATGATTTTTGTAGGCCACAATAAATTTCCAAAAATCATGAAATTTGTTTTTCCACTAAGTTACACTGTGAACAGTCCATATAAAATTTTAAGACTATTTGGACAAAGTTGAATTTATACCTATTTTATGCTTATTTATTTAATTATTATTCCATGAATTTTGTAGGCTAAATTAATGATCCAAAAATTCTGAAAATTGTTTTGCCATCTAATTAGGCTATGAACTATCTGTACAAAATTTTGGGATCAATCTGAAGACTTTTATTTTTCACCTTATTTAATAATTATTTAAATAAATGAAAAATGACTTTTACATGTGTTAGTTAGGTTAAGCTTTGAGGGTGTTTGATGAGATAAGTCTTATCTTATCAGATCCAACCTCTTGGGTAAAAATAATAAATATTAATTTTGTTTTAATAAATAAGTTTAATATTTAATTATTAAGTAATTAGTTAATCTCTTAATTAGCTTAATCACTTAGTTATTGTTTGCCTTTTGGATTGATTGTTGACCTAGGGTCATTCACCCTTAATGACTTTGGGCAATTTAGTTAATTATTAATTATCATTTAACTTGATGTCCCTTCTCCTTAAGCTTACTGTTTTGCGTTAAATCACACAAGAGTGAACGCCGCTAAATGTCAGGGACACTCGTATTCTTAGGCAAGGCGAAGCTCCTAGTGCAAATTTGTCAAATAGTGCTGATTCTTTGAAAATTCAAAATAAATTCATCTTAATTTCAAAAATTCTAAAAATTTTGGGTAGCTTCTCTATCATGTGTACTATCGGGAAAAATTTGAAACTTGAAATTTAATTATGTGATATGTCATATAATGCAGACGATGACACGCCATTGGATGTACAATGCCGATCGCCGCTCAAAGAGTTCATTGATGGCGTGCATTATTTCTTAAGAGTGGCCGAGGCAAACAAGCGGGATGGTTTCATGTCTTTGTCCATGTGCCTGTGTAAGAATTTGAAGGAATATTCGCTCAAGGAGTCTTCACTCACACTTGTTGAAGTCGGGTTTCATGCCAAACTATATTTGTTGGACCAAGCACGGAGAAACCAGGGTTATAATGGAAGAAGGTGAAGAAGAACAATTGGACCCTAACGACATTATTGCTCAATACGGTGACTTCGATGATACTGCAATGGGCGAAGCTGAAGAAGAGGCAGGGGCAGAAGACACACTCGCTGAAGATGATGCTCTTGGTGATGTCATTCGTGATGCACAAAGAGATTGCGAAAGTGAAAAGGAGAAGGCTAAGTTTGACCGCATGCTAGAGGATCACAAGAAATTACTATACCCGTCCGCCGAAGATGGGCAAAAAAAGTTGGGTACAACACTGGAGTTGCTACAATGGAAGGCACTGAATGGTGTATCCGACAAGGCATTTGGGCAATTACTGAAGATCCAAAAAAAGATGCTTCCGAAGCCTAACGAATTGCCTGCCACTACGTACGAAGCAAAACCAGGTCGTCGCCCTTTGGGATTAGAAATCCAGAAGATACATGCATGTCCTAATGACTGCATCCTGTATCGTGGCAAGGACTACGAGAATTTGGATGAATGCCCGTATGCAAAGCGTCGCGGTATAAGATCAAAGCGAGATGACCTGGCGATGTTGAGGGCGAAGAACGCCCCAGAAGAAAATCCTGCCAAGGTTATGTGGTATGCTCCTATAATACCACGCTCAAACGTCTGTTCATAAACAAGGACCATGCAAAGTTGTCGCGATGGCACAAAGAAGACCGTAAGGTAGACAACATGTTGAGACACCTGGCGATGGGTCCCGGTGGAGAGCAATAGACGAGAGAATTCCGGAGTTTGCAGATGACGCAAGAAACCTAAGGTTCGCTTTAAATGCGGATGGTATGAATCCTTTTGGGGACGAGCACTAGTCATAGCACTTGGCACTGTTACTCTATGTATCTACAACCTTCCTCCATGGTTATGCATGAAGCGGAAGTTCATTATGATGCGGTGCTCATCCAAGGCCCGAGGCAACCGGCAACGACATCGATGTCTACCGAGGCCATTAGTTGAGGAACTCCTGCTTTTATGGAGCAAACCAGTGTGCGTGTGTGGGATGAGTACAAACAGAACACTTCGACCTGCGAGCATTGTTGTTCGTAACAATCAATGATTGGCCCGCTCTAAGTAATCTTCGGAGACGAGACAAACAAGGGATACAATGCATGCACACAATGTTTTGATGACATTGACAAGATATATTTGAAAAAATGTCGAAAGGTCGTGGTACCTTGGCCATCGTCGTTTTCTTCCTATGAATCACCAACTAAGAAAGAAAGGCAAGCATTTTAACGGTAAGGCGTAACACGAACCAAGCCTCGCGAACCGAAGGCGGGAGGATGTACTTGATATGGTCAAGGATGTGCAAGTAGTCTTTGGAAAGGGACAAGGCAAATAACTGTTCGAAAGATGCTAAGGGACACGCACCCATGTGGAAGAAGAAGTCCATATTTTGGGAGCTACCCTATTGGCAAGTCCTAGAGGTCCGCAACGCGATCGACGTGATGCACGACAAAGAATCTTTGTGTGAACTCGCTAGGATTCATGGATGTGTATGGAAAGTCTAAGGATTCACTCGAAGCACGATAGGACTTGCGGCGCATGAAAGAACGAGACAACTGCATCCAGAGAAGGCAGACGATGGACGCCATTACTTAAGACACCGCTAGCTTCACTCTTAGCAAAGAAGAGAAGGAAAGCATGTTTGAATGCCTAAACAAACATCAAGGTCCCATCTGGATTCTCCTCCAATATAAAGCGTATAATAAATGTGCGGAGAAGAAATTCCTACACTTAAAGTCCCATGAGCGCCACGTGCTTATGACGCAATTGCTTAGGTTGCTTTAAGAGGAATTCTACCTCCACATGTACGTCAGCCACCGTGAAGCTATGTGCATTCCTCAATGCAATTTCTCGAAGGCAATCAATCCAATGGAACTAGCTACTCTCTGAGAATGATGTGGTTCAATGTCTTGTCGACTTTGAGTTGGTGTTCCTCCATCCTTCTTTAATATCATGACACACCTCCTAGTTCACCGGTCAAGGAGATTAATATTCTCGGTCTGTGTTCCTACACAACATGTTCCCCTTTGAGAGGTTCATGGAGTCTGAAGAAATATGTTCACCGGCGTGCTCGGCGAAGGAAGCATCGCCAAGGGCTACGGGACGAGAGGAGGTCATTGAGTTCGTGTTGACTTCATTCCCGACCTTGACCCGATTGGTGTTCTGAATCGCGACACGAGGGAGACTTAGTGGAAAGGGAACACTAGGGAAGAAAACATATATCGATGCAGGGGCGATTATTTCAATAAAGCGCACTACAGTTCTTCAAAACTCCTCCGTGGTGGAGCCGTATGTCGAGTACACAAGGAGTTCCTCGATCCCAGTTTCGAGGAAGAATGAAGCTTGGATTAGGCGTCATCACATGGAAACTTTCAGCGGTTGGTTGCGAAAAGAATGTCGAGGTGATGACAATATTGATGAGCAAGCTGTATTTGTTGGCTAGGCAACCATCGTGGCACATCCTCACGTATAAAAGTGCGAGATAAATGGAAATACATTTTACATCGTAGCCCAAGATAAAAGGAGCACGAACCAAAAGCAAGTGGTGTCGCGTAGATGCCACAGACCCAAATGGAAAGAGGCAAACATATTATGGCGCATAGAGGAGATTTGGGAACTAGACTACGCACCTAATTTTAAAGTCCCTTTGTTCCGGTGCCAATGGGTGAAGATGACCGAGGCGGGTAACGATCGACAAGGAGTATGGAATGACAACGGTGGACCTCAACAATATTGGGTACAAAGGCGAACCATTCGTCCTTCTGCTGATGTGAATCGGTGTTCTATGTGAAAGACATGTCTACAAAACCCAAGAGAGGGAAAAACGACGACAAATCAACCAATGAGCCAAAACGCCACATAGTTCTTTCGGGGAAAAGAAACATCGTGGGAATTGAGGACAAGTCGGACAAGTCGAGAAGATTATGAAAGGGATGACCGAATCCCGCCTTCAATGTGACCAAAGACCCAAGCATCTGCTAAATGCCGAGGACACTCCATGGTTCTGGCATGATCATAACCAAGGGTCATCGTCAAGAAGAAGTTCACCACTGCGTGCCCGCTTGATATATAGTGATGTTTAATAAATAGTGTGTATTAGAGATTTTATGTAATAATTGTAACCAGATGTTTCTATCATATTTTTCTTGTTTTTATCGTTTCAAATGAAATTCCTATTCGATAAAAGGACACATGTACCTCTGTGAAGCATGTCTTCTCCACGGTGTAAAAATGACTTGAAATTTTTTAGCAAGTATTTATGCCTTCAAATGAAATTCCCGACTTGTGGTTTGAGCCCTTCATTTTGTTTATAGTTGGCTCTTCACTTCCTAGCTTGTGGTCACTATAAAAGTCGTTTGAAATGTCAATAAGATAAAAGGAAATGCAACTATTATTTTTAAAAAATTTATGCCTAGTATTTAATTTACTATGCATTTAACAAGAATTAGCATATTTATACAAATAAACTTAATACAAAACCCAAGCTGTGAAAAACTGGCGGGAATCGAATAGTGGGGACCTTTAGTCGGTCCAGTGTCTGCTTGGGACTAAAGGTCCTGACCGGGACTAAAGGTTCTCTGGAAAATATGTCCCAGCATAAAACCTTTAGTCGGTAGTGGCACCACGGGACTAAAGGTCAACCTTTTAATCGGTCCGTATTACGCTTGGGACTAAAGGTCTGACCCGGGACTAAAGGTTCTCTGGAAAATATGTCCCCATAAAACCTTTAGTCTCGGCCGTGGCACCACCCGGGACTAAAGGTCAGCCTTTAGTCGGTCCAGATTACCACCGGGACTAAGGTCTTTAGTCCCGGTTAGTAATCCGCCCGGGACTAAAGGTCCCCTCGATACTTAAACAACGATGGCTTCTTCCTTCTTCCACCCCTTAGTCTCCCTCGCCGTCTCCTCGCAGCGCTTAATTCGTCGGCTCCGGCTTCGCGCGCCGGCCTCCTCCTTCCTCCCGTGGCGCCCCCTCCCGCCACCACCTCCCTCGGCTCCTCCCTCCGCCGCTCGGCTCGCCCAGCTCCTCCTCCCGCTCAGCTCGCTTGGCTCCTCCCTCCTTCACCGGATCCGGCCGCTCACTTGGAAGAGCTCGCCACCAGTGCCGAGCCGCCTCCTCCACGCCGGTGAGCTCCTCATCTCTTGTCGCATTTGCGGGAAGCGAAAAGGAGATCGAGAGAGAAAATATCTGGGTTCACAGAGGAGGCAAACGAGATTAGCTAGCCGCTACTGTTGTCGGTGCCTCGGTGGCAATGTGGTATAGACGACGACACAGCACTAACCCCCGGCGGCGAGCCCTCTTTTTGTGACCGGCCATCGAGCCGAGAAATCATTTTTGCAGGAGCTGGCGAATTGAATGTATATGTTGTTTTTCTTTTGTCGATGCATGTCACGAACCGCACGCCACTTGATGCGAAATCATAACCCGATCACTAGGGGTGGAAAAAAAGCCGAAACTTCGCGAGCGGCTCGGCTCGTTAAGGGCTCGGCTCGACTCGGCTCGAACTCGGTCCCTTAACGAGCCGAGCCGAGCCAGAAAAAAAACTCGTTTTGTTAACGAGCCGAGCCGAGCTGGCTCGCGAGTAACTCGGTTAACTCGTTAAGCTCGCTTCGATTCACTTCTAAGATTAAGCTCTAGTGGGCAGTTTGCCACCTTTTATGAACGGTATTCTCTTGACATTCTAGATTGTCTTGGAAGCCGATGGTTATCAACCATATCTGATATCTCCAGAGAAAGGGTTGAGATCATTGATAAAAATAGTACTCAAAATGGCAATGGTTATGTATGGATCTGCATGCATGTTGCATGATTTGTGATATGGATTGCATGGATATGATTTATGAATGCTATAAATGTTTATCGATGATTGTGATTTGTGAACTTGTGATGATGATTTGTGATATGGACCTTTGCATGGATGTTCATGGCATCTATAATCATTTATTTTTGGGTTTAGTTCAAAGAACACTTGCTCTCATGAATTGCCATGCATGTGTTTGGTTGAATAAGGCATGTTTGGGTGGTCAATGATTGTTCTTTACATATGCTTTCTGAAAATTTCATGAAATTTTAAGATGTTCACCATGTTTATCGCTAACGAGCCTAACGAGCCTAACGAGTCGAGTTCGAGTTTTTAATGAGCCGAGAGAGCACAGGTTTTTGCTCGTTATCTTAACGAGCCGAAGCGAGCCAAGCTCGTTTTCTTACGAGCCTTAACGAGTTGAGCCGAGCCGAGCCGAGTCAGCTCGTTATCCACCCCTACCGATCACGAACCGTTCTAACGTCCTACACATATATTTGCGAAATGGTCGGCCGAATGACAACATGGGCGATGCCATGATGGATATTATCAACAATGACGCCTTACAAGGTGCCCAATTGAAGGTGATGACAACAATCAAGAAGTAGATGGCGGAGTCGATGCTTTGCCGATTATGAAGATGAGCAAGACAATGTTGGCGAGGTCTATCTACAATCTCTTATGTATACATGAAATTGAGAATAATTTCATTTGTCGTATAAATATATTTATTTAAATCTTTGTGTTTCTACATTCGTAGCCCTCTGGATCGGCGACAACAACGGGAAGAGTAGAAATGTACGAGGTCCAAGAAGCCGTTGGAGGGTCGGTTCATTCTCTCGAATTCGAGGAGGATCTGAGCAAAGTACTTGGACCACATGCACGTAAATTTGTCACCATTGTGGGTACCTTGTAAGGGACAGGATCGATCAATGCTCGTGAATGGAAGCAAAAGAAAGTTGCTCCTCATATTAGTTTTGTCTCTGATCGTGACAAGGCACTAGTTTGGCAAGATGTCCTTCAACATTTCGCTCGTCCGATAGAAGATGAAGCTTTGAAGGAGAGAGTTAGGAACGGGCTATGAAGAAGATGGCCACACAATTCCGGTGTTGGAAGAAGAAATTGTACAACACATTTATCAAGAAGAACACGGCGCCAGATTTCAACACTAAGGCCTACGTCAAGTTGAGGCCGTTTTGGGATGAGTTTATGCAGTTCAAGACATCGGAAGAGGGTGAGGCACGGGTGAGAAGGAACCAGCAGAATGCCCGACAAAAGCAATACCACCATCACTTGGGATCGGTGGCTCTGAGTGCCATTCCTAAGTGGGAAAGAATGGAGCAGGAGATTCTTGCCAAGGATCGAACAGAATCAATCAACTGCCTTTGGCGCGCCAAGTATTGGTTTTTCGGTCATGGGGAAGCTTGGACCTAGAGACCGGAAAGATAGTGTATGGCGCAAAACTCCAAAGAGCAAAGAAAAGATTTGCTTATGCTCGAGGCTTGGTGAGAGTGGCGGTGGCGACCGAACAGAGATAAGGATGGTGACATCCTGGAGAGAAATCTTGAACACGGTGGGCGAACAAGAGGCTATGGGGAGGTGTCGTGGGAGCATGCCTTCCCTAAAGACAAAGCCACCTATAGAAGCCGCCAGAGAAAGAAGTACGAGGAGGCAGAGCGGATGCGCAGGATGGAGAAATGGTTCTTGAGTCACGGAAGTGGCTCGTGAAGCGAGAGAGCGAAAAAAGCACTTGAAGCCAAAATGAATGAGGAAATCAAAAGGCAAGTGCTGAGATAGCGATAAGTTCCATCCAAAGGCAAAGCGCATCGAGCCGGAGTCAACATCAGCCCCTAATCGGTTGAAAAGCGATTGCGCTTCCACGGAGGTGCCGAGTGATTCAAGATGATGCAGGTGCGCTTCCCGTGGATGACATCACCGATCCTCTCACGACATGTGAGCTGCACATTCGAGGGGAATGCCACGGTCATGGTGGCTATCGGTGTTGTATCTCGATCGACCCTACGAAGACACCAAGATGCCATGGGGCATTAATACCTCTGGATATGCTAGCGTCTCGGTGGATAGAGTTGTGAAAGGTAATAGCAATGTGCCTCTTGACATTGAAGGAGGTGATGGGAGAAGACTTTAGGAGAAGCGGAGAAGACATTCATATGTTGGCGCAAGCGCTATATCATTATTCTAGGCGTCACCTCCTCCTCCTCAACAACCTAACCCTAGGTGCGGATGAAAGTGAGCGAAACATTTTTCACTAATTATGTATTGGCTTAAATAACGGTTTACTCATACCACGTTGTTTTCACAGAGAACCTCCCCAACCTAAGTCCAATTATCCATTCACCACCAGTCACAGTGTTGCGGCGATGACAATGAAGTGGAAGACACGGTGCATCCCCACCGCCCCATCGCCTCCCTGGCGGGCTCCAACGCCGCCATCGCCCCATCGCCTCCACGGCGGGCTCCAACGCCGCCATCGCCCCATCACCTCCACGGCGGGCTCCAACGCCGCCACCGCCGCTCCATCGCCTCCACGGCGGGCTCCAACGCCGACACCGCCGCTCCATCGCCTCCACGGCGGGCTCCAACGCCGCCACCGCCCCATCGCCAAAGAAGAGGCGCACCCACAAGCGGCGTCGGCCCCACCGCCCGAAGAAGAAAGCCTCAGGAGAACACCGGCTATTTCTAAGACGCGAAACTTTCCTATGAGAAGATCGCCGAGAAATAGATGCTTGATGAAAACAGATGTGGGCAGTTTCTTCGCGAAAGTCAAGGCTAAAAGTGAAGCGGCGAAACCAGAAGCCGTGCTTCTTCAGACGCCCGAAGTTCTAAGGCAAAGGTGGGCGCTCACCGAGAAAAAGTTACGTCATGCTCGTAAGGATTCGCCACTATCGGACTATGACCGCACTCTCACCAAGTCAATTGAGGAGGCGAAGAAGAAAGAGAAGAAACACGGAAGGGTGTTGCACGGCTCGGGGAACAATCACAACAATCGGTGCCCCGCTAGTTATTGGGAATGAATATGGTTCAAACACGAGCGTGCTAGAACAGATATCCGGAAATGTGCATTTGGATCAACTTGATGAATTTTTCATGAAATCGGTCTAAGCATTTCCCAAATGCTCGTGGAGCACACATCAAAAGTGCTCAGGAAGTTGATCATTGGAAGAAGGAATATGTATATGGCAAGAGTCTATACAACCCCGAGAAGCTCATGGAACTTAGATGCATAAATGTACTTGTTAAACAAGTGGTACATGGCGGCGTGTCAAAAGCGGATGACTATATTTGCGTCAAAATTAGAAACCATCATTACTTCCGTGGCGATGACATTATAATGGTTCGATTTAATGAGTTACACCGGCTATGCCACATGAGCGCTCTAGACAAATCTCTCATCATTTGCTTTTTTATGCATGCGTGATTCTTTCTTTTAATAATCTCACTCTAGCATATGTATATGTATAAGTAATTATCCTCACACTAGCTAGCATGTCTATACATATGCAGAGACATGATGAGAGACCTCACACGTAGAAAGGACAAGAACATTGGTTTCGTTGATCCATATATCGTATTCAAGGACCCAAACACTCCCTACGATCAATGGAGACCTCAAACGGAGAGGAATTTCCGGAGGTTCTTGATCAACCAAAAGAACAAAAGATTTATACTCTTCCCCTACAACTTTGGGTGAGTGTTGTTATCGTGTGCACATTTTACTTTACTTACTCAATCCAACATAAAGATATATATGTTGACTCTATAAACAAATGCGACTTTTCTTTGGATCTTGATTGTCTTGATCTCTCGAGCGGTCATTTGCTAATCTATGACTCGTTGAGAAAACCGCAGAAGATTACCAAGATATGATAGACATTATCCAAGGGTAACCCGATCTTTAAATATTTATTCCTGCTCTTTAACTCTGCAATAGTTAATTAACGATCCAATTATTGGGCAGGGTTTGGGCTTGGTTCGTTCAGCTACACCGTCCGGATCTGAAAGCGCCACTTCCTGATCCACACCGATTGGATGTAAGTTGTACTAGCTCCGCATCTTTACCTTATCATGCTTGACCACGCTACGGGATGACGAGAGTAATCTTTTATATCGTCTGATGGGTTCTCTGGCGACCACCGGGCAACAATTTGTGTGGATACTACGTTTGCGAGTTCCTCATGGTGTATGCAAAAGAACCCATCTACAGATCGTAAATACGTAACAAGTATATATAATAAATCCATTTTATTTATTTGTTGCTATTAAATAAATCTTATGTATATTAATACTTCTTTTCGTTTAATGCAAATTGAAGGAGATATGGTTGAAGGAACAGTGTTGGATATGGACCGCCTCAAAGGAATTCAAGAGACAATCGCAGGATTTCTTAATGAGCATGTCCTCAAGCCCCAAGACCGAAGTTCTACTTTAACCGGATGAACAATTGAAGCCAAACCAGACGAACATTTGTATGACATTTAAGTGGAGGACAACATTTGTGTTGTAAATACCAAGGATGCATGAATAATGTTATAAATTTTATGTATATATATATATATATATATATATATTATACATATATATAGCTCCATAATATATATAGTTTCATACTTTATTTGTGTGTAATAATGTTCCAAACTAAATTATATGTGGGCGTATACATATATTAGCTTGCGAAGAATACGCATTTGAAAACCTAATGTAATTGTAAAACCAAAATCAATAATGAATTGAAATGGAAACAAAAAGAAAAAAAAACACCTTTAGTCGGTTGGTAATACCAGCAAGGGATTAAAAGGGCCAAATGTGACCAATGGACCTTTTAGTCGGTTGGTATTACCAACCGGGACTAAATCAAACCTTTAGTCCGGGCACGGGACCGGGACTAAAGGTGAGACATTTAGTCGATTTCCTAGTCCGGCTCTATAATGGGACTAGAGGCCCTTTAGGCCCGGGACCAAAGGTCTGTTCTGTAGTAGTGCAAGAACCATAGGAGTTCTTTTTTAATGGTCCATTTGCTACGGACAATTCTTCTTGGATTGTATGCAATAAATCGTCATTTCATATAGATGATGCTTTGATTAATTCAGCCCCTATACTTGGTTGGTATCATAACTTATTCTGTTCATCTGTTGTCAAGGTATATTCCATGATATGTTTCTGTTATGCATATGTAATAAACGTTATCATGTGGCTAATCCTTTTCCTTCCCTTTTCCTCAGTTCTTTGCAGAATTCAACTCTAGGTTGCTATCATCAACAAACTACATAACGAAAAGGCAAGCTATCAAGGTATTACTGCTGTATTACATTTGATTTTGTTTGTGTCTCTGTGATATGTTTGTACAGAGTGGCCATTTCTGTTTACCATCATATGTATGAATCGCAGTGGATATGGTATATGTTGTGCTTTTCTTTGCCATGAAAAATAATCTGCATAGCTCATCGTGCTTGACTATGTGTCAGTAGAATTTTTTACCAAACAACTCTGTAGCTTGCATACTTTTGAGTTTAAATTATCAAGTGAAGACTCTCAATGTTAATGTATTTTTTTTCCCTTCCGGCTGTTGGGAGACATGCTGCTTGACAGATCAAATTATGTAGTCATGATGCGATATGTTAGTTCAAAAGATAACCTTATGATTCAGATGAATCTCTAAAGGGTAAGTTTACTTCACTTGGCCTGTGATAATTTCAGCTTGCAATTTACAATGTTATCAATGCTCAAGTAAGGAGATTGCAGTTTATGCATATACTTGATTGTACATGCAAACGTTATAAATTAGAAAATATCATCATTCCCATGTACTATCAGTGTTTTTTCCTCTAATACTCAATAAGACCGATGATACATAAGAAATTTCCTTGGACTGAGCTTATATACTCTGGTTAAGTCAAGCCCACCGAAAGCGAGCTACATTTGTTCCTAACATTTATATGTCGAAAATTGTGTGCTAAAGGGATGTTGTAGTATGCTGTCATAGATTTATTGATGCTCCAAGCAGTATATTAAAGCGAATTTTCACTCTGTGGTGATTAAGAGAACATAAGTTAACAAAGGAATGTATTGGCGGCTGGGTTTGAGAACTGTTTTGATCTAGTTTCTTGAGGATACTAACACATGTTTCCTTCCAATTTCCTTGACCCATTGAGTATTCAAATCAAAATCGCCTCAAGCTCAATCATGAATTGGCTAGTCTCCCATGAAACTTTGGTTTTAAAAAAAGTCTTCCATGAAACTGTCCAAAATTACCAAGTTATGAACATTTCTTTTGTTGAAATAAGTTAGTAACCTCTCTTCTTGAAATCATGACTCCAAAATTCGCTGGAATCAACAAGAATTGGGGTCATAAGTTGGTAACTTCGTTAATCTCAGTGAGATTGCTACACCAATTAGACAATAAACAGTCCTTAGGAGATTTGGGAGCTGTAGTCTCCAAGATCCATCATAGATCCTTTGGTTATGCTCCTGCTTTGTAGGTTGTTCTTTGATTCCATCATGGATGATGGAACTTTGAAGAATAAAATTAGATTTCTTTTTAGTTACTTTACATGAACAGATGAACCAGATATCATCTTATACCATTGGAGTATTCTTAATTCTTTGGTCATGTAAAACTATATTTCAAAAATACTAGTGTTTGCGCGAAAGTTCAAAATACTTGGATAACTGTCTGATTACTGGTCAATTGTAACATCCCGTTTTCAGACAGGTGAATAGTGCTACTATTTCAGTTTTCATTTTCATCCGTATTTGAAATTAGCAAGTATTTGTGAAAATATCTTTTCTTCTTTAGCTCGGGTTTGTGTTTCAAATATCCTTGAACCTTGAATTCAAATTCAAGTTTGAATTTCCTTCTTTTGAATTCTTGGGCCCCCCTTTCTTTTCTTCCTTGGCCTGCCCCGGACCAGCCACCCGGCCTTTTTCCCTTGGCCCTCTCGGCCCAAGTCTATGCCCGTGCAGTGTCACCTCCGTGCGCAGGCCGCCCATGCTGCGCCGCATTGGGACTCCGCGTGACACCAACTGCTCCAAGCCTCCCTCCACCTCCACCTATAATTGAGCCTCTGTGCTTCCCCTCATCTCCCCACATCGCCCCTCGGAGCCTCGGTAAGTCCTCCCCGCTGAGAAGAACCGAAGTAAGCCGAGCCGCCGCCGCATCCCCCTTCGGCCACTTCCCCGTCCAGTGAAGCTCCATTCCCCCTCTTCGCGTCACCATGTGCCTTGGCCCCCCGTGAGCATTTCCCCTAATGTGATTTCGGGTTTGGTTCAACAGGAGCGCCGAATTTGGCCTTCTCCCTCAGCTCTGGCCGAGTCCTTCCTCACCGTCGATCCTCGCCCTCCGTCCACCTCCGGCTGCCATTGTTGGCTTGGTGAGTTCCCCTTCGCTCCTCTTGCCCGTGCTCTCACTCACTTCTGCTAGGGGCCACCGAACCACCTCCGCCGCCATGGCCGAACCACCGTCGTCACTCCTCTTCACCACGTCGCCGCTCCGGACCTCCTCCGGCCACCACGCCTGCGTCACCGGCTCCACCTCCCCACAAGCTCCACGTCTTGGTCATCCCCTGGCTCCGCCGCCCCCTCCTCTGCCGGCGGCGAGCCGAGGCCGCGCGCGCCCGTGAAGCCTTCGGCGCTGGCACGTCCCGATAGCTCCAAGTGTTAATTAATGCCTTAATGACCAAGAATCTTGGTCAGGAGTAAGGTAGAAGAGGATTAGCCGTTCAATTAAACCTTTAAATGCAATCATTTGTAATTAATGATAGCTCCATTCCTTTCACTACCTTGTGGGCCCTGAGCCATAGTAAATCACTCGGTTCCCCCTCCATTTCACTGACAGTGGGCCACCCCCTTTTTCTATGCACGTGCACCTAGTGCACATGAGCCGCACTCTGTTCCTAGGGCCCACGTGTCAGCATACCACCCCTCCTCTCTCTCTCTCTCTTCCGATTTGAATTCAATTTAAACTTCGGAAGCTCCGTTCTCCTCCATTATAACTCCAAAAATTATGAAATTTGTTTCTAAAATTTTGTAAATTCAAGATCTTACTAATGGCATAGGTCTTTTTTAATTTGGAGTATTCTTGAGTATTTATTTGCTCTCTTTGCCTGTTGTGCTTTTTTCGGTACATTCGTCCGATTAGAATTTAAAGACACATGAGACCTCCAAGTTGATCAAACACAAGAATATCAAGACTCTCTTGCCTATAACCAAGGCGAGTTAATGGTTTGTTCATTTTGATAATACATTTTATGTAAATTATATTCATTTAAATTAACAAAATTGCATGCTTTAATTCTTTAATCAAATGTATGTTAAAGCTTAAGGTAGTTAAATACCCATTTGATGATTAATTAATTAATATGCCATCCTTTGATATTTGAATCCATTATTCCATGTCACCCTAGTAACATGTGGTAATACTAGCTATGGGTTGTACTTAAGCGACATGTTAGTCTTGCTTAAGTACCAGGGTATTAAATACCCCAAACATCATCTCTTCAAACATGAAATAAATTTGGGTAGTCATTGGTGGTCCATGACTGATATGAATGAGATAATTTGGTTTTACTCCTCAGAACCCTTATAACTTGCTATTACCACATCTGGGCAGATGGAATGGATGGTGGGTGCGGATGTAGCACGAGAACGGTGGGTATGTGGAATGAACCGCCCAGATGGATTACGGACTTAATCTTGTCACGACCTCCCGTGTAAAACAAGTACAACCACAAGTCTGCAAAGTGCAACTTGGCTTAGTAAAATTATCAAACCTTGAATGTATCTCACTGGATGGATAATGGGAATGCGCAAGCGCGTGATGGTTCGGCATGAATGGGACACCAAGAAGGGTGAAGTTTCAATTGCGCTAGTCGTTGTGGAACATCATATTCGGTTTGTGATAGCGGTGTGGTGAACATCCCGCATAGCGTATGGGCGTAACCCCATATGGGTGAATTGACGGAAGGGGCAAGATAGTTTGAAAGGTTACTGTGACGGTCGCTCAACTACATGACTAAGGAATCGTGTGGGGTAATGAGTATGACTATCTCTTGTGGGTACAGTGTACAACCTCTGTAGAGTCTAAACTGTTTAAACAGCCGTGCCTACGGTCAAAGGTGGACATAGGAACTTAACTTGAGTTAGTTCTATTTCAAAAACCTTTGTGGACATAGGAACAAATGATTTTGATTCTCGGAATCCAGGTCCGACATCAATAGTTGCGTACACTTCTTTCAGATGATCATAATTGAAATGCAGAGCACGTCACCTCTCTTTTATATTAGAGGTTCTGACAATTTTATTCTGTCGTGCCAATCTCTTAGTATTTTTCTTAAATTTTCAGGATTCAAGTAAAAATATTCAAATTGAAGCATTTCATGTGTTCAAGGTGAGTAAAAAATAGGGCTAATTCCTTACAAGCCACCGAAAGTTGGCCTCATCCCTTATATGCCACTCACTGTGTCATTGACATGTGAGCCCTAACCCCACATGTCAATGACACAATCAGGGATTGAGGCCAAATTTCAATGGCATATAAGGAATTAATAAAAAATACCTAGCAGATTGATTCCCTGTAAAAATATGTTGTTTGTTGTGTTCTCGAAAGAATATGTTGTTCGTTTAAACTCGTTTTGACTATTGTGTTGCTACATATTTCAGCTATTTGCTGCAAATAAAAAAAATCAAGTGAGGTTGTAAACATACTAGTCACAAATAGAAGCAAGCTTCTTCGATTTTTGTTGGCTTCAAGACTGACAAAGGTACTTTCTGACTTTAACCATCAGATGTACTTGAAAAATAGCCACCGTTTGTACTTACATTTGCACTTGCTATTTTTCTCACAAGACCCGACACTGTAGTTCAGCTTATAATTTCAGCTCATCGGTTATATGTCAATTGAGCTTTCCCATTGTAGTTATTGTTTATTATTAGGATTTTATTTGTACCGTCACAATTTGACATGAACCGATAGTGTTAATTATGGTTTTATCAGAGGATGTGCGGTTTGAGGCGAGACAAGGAGCAGGCCATAAAGGAGATATCAAGACTGTAGTGTCCCGATGTATCTTCCGAAGATAAACTAGCCAATGCAATGCGCAAGTGGTCTCCGTGGACTTGTATGTACCCACCACGAGAGGCTCTCGCATGGATCTACCGCGAGGACATCTACCGCACGGTGGGTATTGTTGGGTGGTGATGTTTCGTAATGAAGCTGCTTGTGTAATAAATAATAACTAGCAGGGTGACCCACGTATTTTTGCGGCTAGATTTGTTCTAAAGTTTGTAGCGACAAATGATATAACTTAGATGCTTCAGAATATATTTACGTATCTTGTAGTTGTTTAGATTTTTAATATATCATAAATATTAGAAAATAACAATAGAAACTTGAAGGAAAATGCAACTTGAGTAATATAATTGAAGTATGAGTTTTTATGGAAGAAAATCATGAGTATAATAAGTTAACCACTCTCCATTATGTAAACATCATGTAGATGCATGCCCTTAACTCTTTTCCAAAATGTTTGTATGCACATGTACCTCTGTTAAACTCAAGCAATATATTGATTATGTGTGCAACAAAATTATCTTATTAGTTTATATGATATTAGAGTACTTTGCTCACGTATACACCGATGCACCATGTGCGACTTACCTTGAACTTATCTCCCCTTACGTCGGTTGCCCCATCAAACCGTGTGTCTTCTATCTCTTCTGCCCGCCACAATTTTTCTGCTTCAACCTCCAAGAGCAAGCTCAATTCTCGATCGATATCTCTCAGCTGCTACCACTTCTCATGCAATACTCTACCACATAGTTATCTTCTACTTCTCTAATTATCGCTAATGATGACCGTTAGACATCTACACGTATATGCGTGCAAATATCATCGATCCTTGCCGGGACACCCGTCGCGCTCTCTCTCGTGGCTCCAAGCCTATTCCTTACCGTTTGCGGTATCTCTACTCCGAGCTCTTTGCTCCTTTGTTTCTATGCGCCTATGTTCCTATTCGTAGGATGCATGCATGTATGTATACATGCATGATGTTATACATGCTCTATGTCTTCTTCTCCTGTGTCGGTCGCTCCTCTTCCTCGACATTGTCCAACTCAACGATGTGGCTTCCTCACTAACTGCGACGACCTCCCATCTTCACTGATGCTGGTATGTCTGCCTTAGTCGTTGTCTAACAATAGGGAGAATCTTCTCGCCATCGCTGGTGACGCCATGTCACTCACCAACGATGGCATGCTCCTAGCTACCCGATGATCACATATCGTCGATAGCTCATCTTTAATCCAAAGCTTCATCTCCTCTCTGCTATGTCTTCCCCATTATTGAGTTTCTTTGGCCATTGACTTCTTTAACAACGCCGATGCACACCATTCGTTGTCACAGCACTTGGCTCATTTGACTCTGATCTTTCTCTTCAACGGTTCCAGCGAGCAGCACGACATTATCCTTGTCGAAAAGCTAAGGTGAGCAGCATGGAATTGCTCTCATCTTCATCGCCGCTGCCTCGACTATTCGCTTCCTTGTGGATCAACGTCTTTTGGTAGGACAGATCGACGCCATCGCACTCTTTTCGTGGTCTCCTCGACACCATTCACTTATATCCTCATTATAACTTATATTTAATTTATTCAAAATTTTAGTTATTAAGATATTTTACTTTGGAATTGTATGGAAATCAAATTACAAATTTTCTTTTATTTATTGTCCCTAATTTCAATTATTTTTGTTGGAATGTGTAAACTAATCCAATTGTTAGTTTTTACTTAATGTTTATGCCTAATTACAATTATTTATATATTTTACTTCAGAATTCATATCGAAATCAAAATGATAATTTTATTTTATTTTTTATTCTAAATTTTAGTTATTTTTGGATTGTACTTGAGATGGACTCTTATTTCTATATTGTTTTTGACATTGACAATAGAAACTTGAAGAAAAACACAACTTGAGGAACGTAACTAATGTATGAGTTTTGATGGAAGAAAATCTCTAGCATAATAAATTAACCACTCTGTATCATGTATACATCATGTAGCTGCATGCCCTTATTTGTTTCTCCATTGGTTACTCTTTTCCAAAATATTTGCATGCACATGTACCTCTGTTAATCTCAAGCAGTACGTTGATTATATATACAACAAATTATCTTATTAATTTACATGGTATTAGAGTACCTTGCCCACGTATACATCGATGCACCATGGGTGACCTACCTTGAACTTATCTTCCCTCACGTCGGTTGCCCTACCGAACCGTGTGTCTTCTATGTCTTCTCCTCGCCACGCTTTTTTACGCTTCAATCTCCAACAAAGAAGCCTAATTCTTGATCGATATCTCTCAGCTGCTACCCCTTCCGATGCAATACTATACCACATAGTTATCTTCAACTTCTCTCAAATTATTGTTTAATACTAACCATTGTGACATCAACACGCATACGTGCAAATGTCGTTGATCCTTGCCGAGGACACCCTCCGCACTCTCTCTGGTGGCCCCAAGCTTATTCCTTACTATTGCACTATCTCTACTCTGAACTCTTTGCTCCTTTGTTTATGTACGCTCATGTTTATATTCATATGGATACATGCATGTATATACACATGACGATATTATACTTGCTCGATGTCTTCTTCTACCATGTTGGTCGCTCCTGTTCGACGTTGTCCAACTCAACGATGTGGCTTCCTTACTAACTGCTATGACCTCCTATCTTCACTAATGCCGGTATGTCTGCTTTAGTCGCTGTATAACGATATTGAGAATCTTTTCGCCATCACCGGCAATGCCGTGTCACCAACGATGGCAGCTCCTAGCTACGTGATAACCCCATATCGTTGATAGCTCGTTTTCAATGCAAAGCTTCATCTCCTCTTTGCTAGGGCTTCCCCATCATAAAGCTTCTTTGGCCACTGATTTCTTCAACAACGCCGATGCTCACCACTTACCGTCACAACACTTTGCTCCTTGGACTCGGCCTTTCTCTTGGTAGCTCCAAATGAGTAGCAAGACATTGTCCTCGTGGAGCAGCTAAGGTGAATAGCATGAAATTGTTCTTATCTTTCGCATTTGCCCGCGCTCTTCATTTCCTTGTGGATAAATGTCTTTTTATAGACGAGATCGACATCATCTTTGCACTTTTTGTGGTCTTATCCAACACCATTCGTGGTATCCACATTATAACTTATATTTAATTTATTCAAAATTTTAGTTATTTAGGATTTTTCTTTGGAATTAGTGTGGAAATAGAATTTCAAATTTTCTTTTATTTTTTGTCCTTAATTTAAGTTATTTTTGTTGGAATTCATATACTAATCCAATTGTTAATTTTTATTTAGTTTTTGTGCTTAATTAAATTTATTTATGGATTTTCATTTGGAATTCACATCAAAATCGAATTGCCAATTTTAATATATTTTTATTCCAAATAGCGAGTTATTTCTTTTGTTGAAATTGCATAACAATCCAATTGTGATTTTTATTTATATTTATTTAGGATTTTACTTAGGAATTCATATGTAAATCAAATTGATAATGTTATTTTTTTATGAAATTTAGTTATTTAAATATTTTACTTTGGAAATCATATGGAAATCAAATTGCAAATTTTCTTTTTATTTTTATCCCAAATTCCAATTTTTTTGTTGGAATTTGTATACTAATCCAATTGCTAATTTTTATAAAAATTATTCGAATTACAGATTATTAGGGTTTTTATTTTGGAATTTATATTGAAATCAAATTTCATATTTTATTTTTATTTTGAAATCTAGGTATTTTTGTTGGAATTCAGATACTAATCAAAAAATTATTTTGAATAATATATTTTTTAGAATTTTACTTAGAATTCATATCAAAATCAATTTGTGATTTTTATATTGTTTTTTATTCAATTCCAGCTTATTTTTAATGGAATTAGTGTACTAATCCAATTACTAATTTTTTTATTTGTATTCTCAATTATATTTATCTAGTGATTTTACTTAGGATTTCGTATCAAAATTAAGTTGCTAATTTTATTTTGTTTTATATTCCGAATTTCAGTTATTTTTAAATTTAGGAATTAGTATCAAAATTAAGTTGCTAATTTTAGTTTATATTTTATTCTGAATTTCAATTATTTTTAAGTTGTATTTGAGATGGACTCTTATTCATATATTGTAGCGGTATAGACTCTTCCTTTAATCTAGATCGTTATAATCTGGATCAACTATAATCAATGGTGTGGATGTTTCTCTTTTTTCACCGATTAACATAGGAATTTCGAGCCTTAATTTGAGAGCGAACGTGTTAGCTTCTTTTTCTATTGCTTTAATAATATAATAGATAGACTTCTGCTTATTATTATGTTGGATTCAAGCAACGTTATGAATCGCAAGGTTTGATGCTGCTATGAAGATGTGTTTTTCATAGTTTGGCTACCCTGAATGGCTCCAAAGTTGGGTTTGAGACAGTTTTAAACCTTGACTCATGGACAGGGGGATATCAATCCTGAACCGCTGTTCGTTAAACAAGTTAATGTACGCGATGTCCCGTGGCTCCATGTACCTAGCTAGCTCTTGGCTCTGCCATCCATGGACTGTCGACGTTGCAAACGTGTAACAAAAGATATTTCATCTACAGGCACAGTTCCAGAATCCCTCCGTTCAAACAAAAAAACACCTTCCGAATCGCAGTCTTTGTTAACCTGAGAGGCCAAACCACGGTTGCCTCCTTTCGGTCGGTAAACTTGCTGCTAACGATTGTTTTTTTGGGAAAGCTTCTGTAAACGCTGCCTCTACTACTCAACACTACGATGAGTACGAGCACGAATTTGGAAGTAATTTTCACAAGAAGCTTGCAATCAGCTTGGATTTTGGATTGGTTCGCTGCGCTAACAAATCTTGCGACGAAAGACTGTAATGGTATTCCAGAGGTAAACATCAAATAAGGTGTCAAGTAAGCCTGAACTATATTAATTAAGCATGTAATGTGTACTCCATTGACGATTACATCATGCAACGGAAATCTTACATGGTTGTAATTCTAACTAGCACTACTGCATATAACTTCCTAAACAATGCATATACGCTGTCCCTTGCACTATCTTGACACTAAGAAGATAGTTGGGTATGTGAATCAACAACTAATCTTTGACGAAACCATCCATCCTCTTGCTACTACGGTGATACCTCTGAAAAAGCAAAATCAAAGGGGACATTTGAGGACAACCATAGCATTAATTTTAACCTGTAGCTCAAAGAGAGTATTCCAAAAGATTACCTGAAGATGGCGACACGAAGGACTAGCGGGCGCTGGAGAGCCAGGAGGCATCAGTGGTGGCACTGGTTGCGCTGTCAAATACATCACCAAGTTAATCTCCTTGCAAGCATAAAATCCATTAAAACAATGCAACTATGCAAGACATAGATGTGGTAAAAGTTAACTTCTGGAGCACATGAAAACGCTTGTATCGGTGGCATGGCGCCGCATGTGACCGGAGGAACATCATACGGAGCGGGAGTATGGGCTTGGGGAGGAGGGTGTTCATGTCGCCGCTCATGCCGTGGCAAAGGCGATGGGCGCTGTTGATGAGCGACTTGTAGCCGCCGCAAAGACGTGCTCGGAGGCGCCAAAGACACCGGTGTTGGTAAGGTAGTCCATGCATGGCATCATGCCCATCAATGGTGTCGAGCACTCCTTCGGTTGAGGTGGCGAAGGTCGCCACCCAGAAGCTCGGGAAACCAGGTGAGGTGGTGCACTGGTAGTGGTAGGCCCGGCAATGGTGGAAACAAGCCAGGGAAACCTGGCATTGGCTGAGACGGTGGGGCTCCTGGCAAGCCGGGGGAGGCAGAGAGAGGTTGAGACGGTGGAGCGCCTGGCGTGCCAGGGAGCGGTGGCGATGGCGGCATGGTCAGGCCGGGCAATGGTGGAAAAGGAAAGCCTGGGAGCAGTGGCATGAGTGGCAGGCCGGTCAATGGTGGAAAAGGAAAGCCAGGGAGCAATGGCATGAATGGCAGGCCGGGCAATGGTGGAAAGCCCGGGAAGCCGGGCAATGTCGATGGCGGCGCCACTGATCTGTCCGCCGCGGCAGCTTTGGACGATGGCTCGGGCACTTCTTGGTTCCCGGCAATGGCCGGTTCCGATGCTTCTTGATTTGCGGCTGCAGGCTTGAATCCTGGGACCCTCGCTTCGGACGGCTGCAGCGTCGCCGCCACGACGGCGAAGGCGAAGAACAGGGCGGTCAACTTGGACGGTGCCATATTTTGCGTTGGAGTTGGAGGATGCAATGGCGCTTTGGCTGATTTGTGTGGAGGGCGACGTGCGCTGGTGCTCAATTTATAGTGCTCTTCGTGAAGAGATATATAATTTAAGCATTCGTGTTGTAAGATTGTTGGATTTTTATCCTTGACGAGCCCAAGGAGTACGAGGTTCTGTCTCGAGTATCTTTTGCCTCTACGAATAAAATACAGCGTACAATCCCGCCGATTATAAGCACGCAAAATTCGTCCTATTTTTCATATGAAACTGGATATTCAAAGTATATACGGCTTTGCTATCGTACATACATGGTTAAGTCCGGAGCTAATACTTCAACTTATAATGATCAGGACTGTGCTCAAGACATGGGACGCTGAAGTCCTGAACCGCCAAATTTATTTTTACAAGTAGGCTCTGCTTGGGAGTTTAGTTGAGTCACATCTTTAAGTCCAAGGCATCGCGTTTTTCTATCTCTTGTGTCTCACTTGTCTTTCCTACAATCCTATGTTAACACGTGGGATCTATTCTTTTCCCCGATATCATTGGACAACTTCAAAAATCAAAAGTATTCTACGCTACAAAAATCAAAAGTAAGTCATTGTTACGGTGCATACATGGTTTAAGTCTCAGAGAAAGTACTTCAGCTTTGTTGATTAATCTGTGAGCAGTTTTTCTTGTGTTTATTATCGTAATGCATTCGGTTTTTTTTCCATGGCTAACTAACAGCCATGCCGTGCGCCCGGAAGTTTCTTTGCGCATTGATTGTGTCAGTTTGCATGGCTGAATAGCAGTCTAATGAATTGATGTTGCACGTTGCATGGTCATGGGATCGTGGCATTCTCGCCATTGATCTTTGCATGAAATGCTTAGCTTTCTATTACTCTTACACGCGTGTATAAAGTGATGAGAAAACCAGTGAAAAGCCGTGAAGTTCAGTAGCACAAATATTGTCTTATGTTTTGCTATCCAGGTGAGCGTGTGTGTATTTGTGTCAAGGCATTTTTCATGTGCGTGGACACCGGAGAGGCTGACAATTGGTATCAGAGCCAAGTAGCTTTAATCCTTGACGATGGCGTGCGACTGTTCATGCTCTCCTACCAGGTCTACTCCCCGAGACAGGGTACAAGGCAACGACACCACTTCTCTCGGCGGCAATGGCGATCGCGAGATTGGATCCGGTAGCAACGGCGGCCAAGAGATTGTGGTGCAGCGGGTGGTAAAGGAGACGGGTGGATCGGTGGTCTACACCACGCTGACGTGGACAAATTACACTGACTGGGCCCTCGTGATGAGGGTGAACCTGTAGGCACAAGGCTTGCGGGAGGCGATCGAACCTGGCAACGTCGATTACTGCGACAACAGACTGGCACTGTCCGCCATCCTCCATGCGGTGTCGCCGACATGCCGCTTCATGGCGGGCGCGGCGACACGATCAAGCAAGCGTGGACGCCGTGAAGACGATACGGATGGGAGTCGAAGCGCGTCGTGAGGCGAATGAACAGAATCTTCGCAAGGAGTTTGAGGACATCAAGTCAAAGATGGTGAGTCGGTGGATGACTTCTCCATAAGGACCACGGACTCGCCAACAATCTCCGGATCCTAGGCGACACGTTGGAAGATGAAAAGGTAGTAAAGAAATTTCTTCATGTTGTGCCACCCAAGTATACATAGGTGGCAATCTCAATCGAGACACTGCTTGACATGAGCACATTGTTAATCAAAGAGCTCACGACGGTGTGTGCTGCAAAGGCGGGCACGACGGCAAGAACGGTGGTCCGTCTAGTGTGCGCCGTAACATGTCGTAGGTTCAGTGCTACAATTGCGACATAATCTGAGCATTACTCCAAGAACCGCCGCAGTCGAAGCGCATCGAAAGCGAGCCCACTCGACGCAAGCCGCCACCGACGAGCCTGTGCTTCTCATGGAGGAGGTGTGCGTGCTCACCGAGGCATCCATGGGCGCGAGTACTGACATGGTACTCAACGAGGTGCATGCACAGGTGCATCTAGGGCGCGAGGAGGACACCCACGACGACGCTTGGTACCTAGACATCGCGCCAGAAATCACATGTGCGGGTGTCCGCAAGCTTCGTGGAGATGGACAAGGGCGCCACCGGCCCGCAAGTTCGGGCGATGGCTCGGTGGTGGATATACGCGGGCGTGGCACCGTCTTGTTCACTTGTTGGAACGGGGAGTACCATGCGCTGACAGGGGCGTAGTACATCCCACAACTGCGCAGCAACATAGTGAGCCTCGGGCAACTCGACGAGAATGGCCACCAGACACTCATCTAGGATGGCTTGCTCCCAATCCATGACCAACAGCGTCGCACACTTGCTCGGATAAGCCGCACTCGCAACCGGCTCTAGGTGCTCACCGTCAGCATTGCACAGCCGGTCTGCCTTGTCCGCGTGGCATGGCCACAATGCGTGGCGATGGCATGCCAGGTACGGGCACTTGAACTTCCAAGAGCTGCGGAAGCTGGCACAACGTGGCATGGAGCGTGGGCTGCCGCAAATCAATCATGTCGATCAGATTTGCGACAGCTGCCTTGTCGGCAAACAACGGCGCATCGCGTTCCCGGAGCAGGCAAAGTACAATGCATAGCACGTCCTCGACCTGGTGCACAGCAATCTCTACGGCCCTATTGTGCCGGCCACACCAGGCGGGAAGAAATATTTTCTGCTCCTCGTCAACGACCTCAGCCACTACATGTGGCTGGTCTTGCTCACGATGAAGGACAAGGCGCTGGTGGTGATCAAGCGTTTCCAAACTGGTGTTGAGGTGGAAACCAGGCGCAAGCTACGCACCCTCTACACTGACCGCGGTGGCGAGTTCATGTTGGTGGAGTTCAGTGAGTACTGCGCTGATCGCGTCATCCAGCGGCACCTCACGGTGCCATACTCCCCGTAGTAGAATGGCGTCGTCGAGCGCCGGAACCAGACGGTGGTAGCCATGGCTCACAGCATGATGAAGGCCAAGAGCATGCCGGGGATGTTTTGGGGGTGAGGTGGTGATGACAGCTGTGTTCATCCAGAACCAAGCCCCGACCCGCAGCGTCGAGGGCATGACGACATACGAGGCATGGCATAGCGCACAACCTCCGATGCATTTTCTCCGCACAACTTCAAAAAATCAAAAGTATTCTGCGTTACAAAAAATCAAAAGTAAGTCATTGTTACGGTGCATACATGGTTAAAGTCTATAGAAAGTACTTCGGTTTGTTGATTAAGAGTATGTACAATGGGCTTATGTCAGCCGTCTATAGTTGTTGCCAGGTAGGATTTTTGCTGACGCGGATGAAAGAGAATGAAGAAAGAGAACGATGTTGTCTACTATCTTGTAGTCGACTGTATCACGAAAAACAAGAAAAGCATTAAAAGATTGTGTATTCTATAAAAACAACTAAAAAGATAGCAGTTGTCTGTATCACTGCATGAGCTGTCTTTAGTGCTATCTTTAGTGCTGTCTATAGATGACATGAAGAGTTGCTATAGACAGCAACTATTTGTATCATTGTATATGCCCAAATACTATGAGCAGTTTTTCTTGTGTTTATTACTAGTAATTGCATCCTTTTTTTTGCATGGCTAACTGACAGTCATGCCGTGTGCCTGAAAGTTTCTTTGCGCATTGATTGTGTCAGTTTGCGTGGTTAAATAGCAGTCAAATGAATTGATGTTGCACGTCGTAGGGTCATGGGATGGTTGCATTGATGCACATTGATGATGCATGAAATGCTTAGCTTTCTGTTACTCTTACACACATGTATAAAGTGATGAGAAAACAAGTGAAAAGCTGTGAAGTTCAGTTCCACAAATATTGTCTTATCTTTTGCTGTCTAGATGAGCGTGTGTGTATTTGTGTCAAGGCATTTTTCACGTGCGTAGACACCAGCAAGACTGACAATTGGTATCAGAGCCGAGAACCGAGTAGCTTTGATCCCTGACGATGGCGCGCGATCGTTTCACGCTTTCTACCAGTCCACCCCCCCGAGATGGGGTACAAGGCAACGACAGCACTTCTCGCGACGACAATGGCGATCGCGAGATTGGATCCAGCAGCAACGACGGCCAAGAGATCATGGTGCAGCGGGTGGCAAAGGAGACGGGTGGATCAGTGGTCTACTCCACGCTGACGCGGACAAACTACACCGACTGGCCCTCGTGATGAGGGTGAACCCATAGGCACAAGGCCTGTGGGAGGCAATCGAACTTGGCAACGCCGATTACCGTGATGACGGACTGGCGATGTCCGCCATATTCTGTGCGGTGTCGCCGGACATACTGTCCACGCTGGCGACGAAGGACACAGCTAAGCAAGCATGGGACGCTGTGAAGGCGATATGGATGGGCGTCGAGCGCGTCCATGAGGCGAATACACAGAAGCTTCGTAAGGAGTTCGAGGATATTAAATTCAAGGATGGTGAGTCGGTGAACGACTCTCCATGAGGATCACAGGACTCGTAAACAATCTCTGGATCTTAGGCGACACGTTGGAAGATAAAAAGGTAGTCAAAAAATTCCTTCATGTTGTGCCACCCAGGTATGCACACGTGGCAATCTCGATCGAGACACTACTTGACTTAAGCATGTTGTCAATCAAAGGGCTCACCGGCCAGCTTCGATCAGTGGAGCAGCGCTAAGCGCACAACAACTTGGGCGGCTCCGGTGGGCGTCTGCTCCTCACTAAAGAGAAGTGGCTCGCACGCACCAAGAATAGGAATCAAGGCATCGGCTCCTTCGGCGGTGATAACCGTTATCACGGCAAGCCGCGTGGCCGTGGGTGCTGCAAAGGCAGGCATGACAGCAAGGACGGTGGCTCGTCTAGTGCGTGCCGTAACATGTCGTAGGTTCAGTGCTACAACTGCGACATAAGCACGGCATTACCTGTGGACTCCGCAAGCCAAAGTGTATCGAAAGGTGCCCACCGACGAAAGCCGCCGTTGACAAGCCTGTGCTTCTCATGACACAGGTGTGCGCGCTCACCAAGGCATCCATGTCGTGGATACTGACGTGGTACTCAATGAGGTGCACGCGCAGGTACATCTAGGGTGCGAGGAGGACGCCACGACGACGCTTGGTACTTGGACACCGGCGCTAGCAATCACATGTCCGGTGCCGTGCAAGCCAGCGGAGATGGACATGGGCGCCAGGCGCTCGCAAGTTCGGGCGATGGCTCGGTGGTGGATATACGGGTGTGGCATCGTCTTGTTCACCTGTCGGAATGGGGAGCACCGTGCGCTGACGGGGGTGTACTACATCCCACGAGTGCGCAGCAACATAGTGAGCCTCGAGCAGCTCGACGAGAATGCCTACCAGACGCTCATCTAGGATTGTGTGCTCACGATCCACGACCGGTAGCGTCACACACTTGCTCGGGTAAACCGTGACTCAAGAATCGACTCTATGTGCTCACCTCAAGATTGCACGCCCGTCGTCGCTTTGTCCGCTACGACGCACCACGACGTGTGGCGATGGCATGACAGGTACGGGCACCTGAACTTACAGGAGCTACGGAAGCTGGTGTAATGTGGCATGGTGCACAAGTTGTCGTAGATCAATCATGCCGATCAGATTTGCGACAGCTGCCTCGTCGGCAAGCAGCGGCGCACCTCATTCCTGGAGCAGGCAAAGTACCGTGTTTAGCACATCCTCGACCTGGTGCATGGCGATCTCTACGACCCCATCGCGCCAATCACACCAGGTGGGAAGCAATATTTTCTGCTCCTTGTCGACGACCTCAGCCGCTACATATGGCTGGTCTTTCTCACGATGAAGGACGAGGCGCTGGTGGCGATCAAGCATTTCCAGACCGGCGTTGAGGTGGAAATGGGGCGCAAGCTGCGTGCCCTCCGCATTGACCACGACGGCGAGTTCACATCGGTGGAGTTCAGTGAGTACTGCGCTACTCACAGCGTCCAGCGGCACCTCACGGCACCATACTCCCCACAGCAGAACGGCGTCATCGAGCTCCAAAACTAGACGGTGGTAGCACTCGCTCATAGCATGATGAAGACCAAGAGCATGCTAGGGATGTTTTGGGGTGAGGTGGTGACGATGGCTGTGTTCATCCTGAACCAAGCCCTGACCTGTAGTGTCGAGGGCATGACGACGTACGAGGAGTGGCATGGCGCACAACCTCTGGTGCATTTTCTCCACACTTTCAGATGCGTCACGCACGTCAAGGTGATGAAGCCACACCTAAAGAAGCTCCATGACATGAGCACGCTGATGGTGTTCATCGGCTATGGGCCCGACGCCAAGGCGTATCGCGTCTACGACCCTGTCGGCAAGTGTTTGCATGTGACAAGCGATGTCGTCTTCGACGAGCAAGACAAAGGGGATCGGGCGCAGAGCAATGCAGCAACGGCAAACTCCGGTGAGACGTCTACTGTTGAGAATACTATAGCAGGTGCTATGCGTGGCAACCCCACAACGCATGGGAGTGATGGGCCGTCGACACCAGGAATGCCGAGTCACGGGCCTAGCCTGTGCCATCGATGCCGCAGATCCGGAGCAAAGAACAGAACATCTACGCCCGCGGGCACAAAGTGGGTGGAATTCGCTTTCACCGCCTAATCGATGCTTTTGCCCACGACGGACGACGAGGGCCCTCGCCGCCACGGATCGTGGCTAACGTGGTACGACACCCACCACGGTCCGTGACCTCGATCATGAGGAGTCAGACCGACGGCGGCAGATGAACCGGCCGGTTTCTCCGAGACCGAGAAGCACGAGTGTTGGAATCACGCCATGCTCGAGGATATGAGCTCCATCGAGGAGAACGACACTTGGCAACTTGCCAACCTCCCCGCCGGCCATCGCCCCATCGGCTTGAAGTGGGTCTTCAAGGTAAAGAAGAACTCCCACGGCATTGTTATCAAGCACAAGGCTCACCTCGTGGCAAAGGGCTATGTGCGGCCGTGGCATCGACTACGAGGAGGTGTTCAAGTCGATGGCTGCCTTGAGTTCGTGGCGCCGCTAATTGTGCTCGCCATGCACGAGGGATGGCCAATACACCACATGGACGCCAAATCGGTGTTCCTCAACGGCGAAGCTCGGCAAGGAGGTCTACGCCACCCAACCTCCCAAATTTTGAGGTCGAGGACCATGAGCGAAGGTGCCGAGGCTCCACAAGGCCCCTACGGCTTGAAGAAGGCATCGGAGCATGGAACGCCAAGCTTGACAACTATTTGTTTGTCGCCGCCAGCAGAGCGCATCGTAACATGTGGTGTACATGCGCGCAAGCAAAGTGCATCGAGGCTACCGTGGGCGCCTATGTTGACAACCTCATTATCACGGCACCGACGCACATGAGATAAATCAAGCTCAAAAGGAGATGAAAAGTCATTCAAAATGAGCGATCTCACCGCCGCCTTCTACCTCAGATCGGCGCACCGTCCGATGGTGCGTCACGCTGAACCAATCTACATACACGCACAAAATTGTTGAGAAGAGCGGTATGGTAGATTGCAATCCTTCCACGCTCCCATGGAGACGAGGCTCTGTCGAGCAAGGCAAGCTCAACCCTCTCATAGATGCCACTACCTATCGAGGCGCCATCGAGCTTGCAGACCTAGTGCACACAAGACCTAACATCATGTACCTAGTGCGGTCGTAATGGGTGAACAAAGAAAATCAGCACGAACATAATTTCAACATGATTTTGAAAAACACGAATTGATCTAACTTTTGATCCACAACTCTAAACTTCATAAAACTTGAAGCACACCTTCTAGGATGTCGAAATCTATTCCAATCAAACATCTTGAAGATCATTGCAAAAGTTCTGGCCTTGTTCCGTTTGATTGAAGGTTGCATCAAAACCAGATCAAATACGAAAATGATGATTGAGAGGAGATCGTGGGAGGAATCCATCCAAGATGACTAAGGATAGTTTCCCACATGTGCTAGCATCCTCAATAATAGCAAGAATCAAGCCAAAACCCTTAAGAGCAAAAACACCTAAAATCACCCTTTCTTCCACTAAAACCGTCAAACTCAAGAACTTGCAATAAAAAGTACTTAGATGGATAGGATCTGGTATACACGAGATATATCCATCACTTACATGTCCTAGGTACAAAGCAAGATCAACAAGGGACAAAGGAACACCAAAAATGAAGCCAAATCAAGAAATCAACACTTCAAAGATATGAGAGAAAGAATTGGACTAATTTGGAGGTTTGAATTCTACTTGAGATGAATGTTTATAGCCACTCCTTTGAAGGACAAACTCACTAGGGCAGCACACACACAAGTGCTCTCATATCTCTCAATACATTTCTCAAACCCAAGCCGCCTCTCTCTCCATTTTCCCCATATTTTCACATTATGGTTCCTTGGCTTATTTGGATATGCAAATCATGCACCATTCCCTTATATAGTGGAGACTAGGTCTAGAGAGAAAACCCTAATGGACACCTATTAATCCCCACACACAAATGGGTCTCACTCACTAATGCTTCTCAAAGCATCGCCTTCATCTTTAGCTCCATTAAGCCAAATCCATCATGTGTTTGCCCTCCACGGAGTATCCTTGACTTAATCCACTTAGGACACCGCCGTAGTTTTGCACACCACCACTTTTCCCAGATTGAGAAATTTACCAAAATGCCCATCTACCGATATTTCCGATTCCTTCACATCAAGCATCGCCCATACTTCGCCATCATCAATGTGGCCCCAAAGGCTTCCCGCCAAGCCTCTCATGCATCAGATCCCACCGAACCATCCTTGCTTGCAAATCGCCTAAGTCACTTGGCGCACCACATGCCTTACCATGCATCATGACCACACCCAGCTTCCTTTACCGTTCTGGACCTCAACTCCTCCCTAAACTTAGTCCCGGACCACCTTGATGTTGCCCATCATGTCCATCACCAGTAGCTTCCGCTCTGGTTCCTCGTCTTCTTAGCTTGTAACCACCTCGGTAGCCTCAATCACCTTCTGATGGTACCTTGATCGTTCTAGACCTCAATTCTCCTAACCTAGTCTCAATCCCATCCGCTTCACCATGACGTAGCTATGGAGTCCTTCAAAGCTTCAGACTGAAGCATCACTTTACCTCAAAAGGTCTTTGCTCAAACTTTACCTTCCATGGTTATTGTCCATCTTAAACCATGCTTGAGTCCAACCATCTCACCCATCATCCATGACCGTTCTGTACCTTAGTTCTCCCAACCAAGTCCCGCCCTCCTTGTCGTGGACCATAGTTGACCCTAAGCCACCGCACAACAATAGATAAGACAACCATTTTCGAGCACGTGTTCTTCGTGACTTGACCCACAAGAGTCCATAAGAGTATAATGCAAGCATATGCACCAAACCCAAGCTCCTAGGACTAATAACAAAGTTCAAGACACATCATTGTGTCTCGAACTCGCCTCGACCAAATAAATTGTCGGCCCTCTACCGATCTGGTCGATTGTTTATGTTGTCGGTTGAGAAGGAATTTTGTGCGATATTTGTGGTAGCCAACTAGGTCATTTACATGGCTTTCTTGCTTATGGTCGGTTGAGGCTTTTTGCAAATACTAAGTGAGTTATTAAAAATAACCTCCAATTTGCATTTTTGGGTAGATTGTCAATGCATTCATCAAGGGGGAGATTATGCAGACCATGCGATATGGTCCTAATCTTGGTGTTGAACAATTGGCATCAGTGTCGAGGGGTTTGGGGAGTAATCCATCGGTTTGGCAATTTGTTAGAGTTACTATGATGTGGTTGGTGGTTTGATCGGTCCTACAGGGCGGTCTGATAGGCCAGGTGAGGCGGTTAGACTGGTGGTGCGAGCTTTTGAGTAATGGGTACCAAACACTTGTGTGTGAGTGTTTGGGGGTGAGTTTGCACCAGGTGCCATTGAAAATGGAGACTAGACGTGAAACTAGATAGAGTTTTGCTGAAAAGTTCAAAGAATGTGTTATCTGGAACTGGGAAGCAGTCTGATCGACCGCTGGTTGGCAGCCAAACCAGTGGAAGGTCTGACTGGTCCCCTGTTACCGAGGGTAGCGGTCTAACTAACCATTTGTTGGTAGTCAGACCGACCAAGGGCCGGCGGCCTAACTGGCTAGGGCGAGTTCAGGTACAGTGAGGTGTGTTGAACTTGAGGGTTGGTCCTAGGAGCTTGGGTTTGGTGCATATGTTTGCACTATACTCTTATGGACTAATGTAGAGTAAGTTGTGAAGAACTTTGTGCCTGGAAATAGTTTATTTGTCTATTATGGTGCAGGTGGCTTGGAGTCAACTATGGTCAATGGCGAGAAGGACTAAGACTTGGTTGGGAGAACCAAGGTCCATAACGATCACGGATGCTAGGTGAGATGGTCGGACTCAAGCAAGGTGCAAGATTGACAAAAACCATGGAAGACAAAGTTTGAGCAAAGACATTTTGAGGTAAAGCTAGTGATGCTTCCTAAGCGAAACTTTGAAGGATTCTGGAGCTACTTCATGGTGAGGCGAACGTGATCAGGGCTAGGTTAGGAGAACTGGGGTCCAGAACGATCAAGGTGCCGACAGAAGATGACCGAGGCTACCGAGGTGGTTACAAGTCGAGAAGACGAGGAGCTGAAGCAAAAGCTACCAGTGATGGACATGATGAGCAACGACAAGGTGGACCAGGACTAAACTCAGGGAGGGGTTGAGGTCTACAACGATCAAGGAAGCTGGGTGCGGTCATGGTGCATGGTAAGACATGTGGTGCGTCAAGTGATTTGGGTCTATATGCAAGCGAGGACGGTTCGATAGGATTCAGATGTGTGAGGGGCTTTGCGAGAAATCTTTGGGGCCATAAGGACAATGGCGAAGCATGGGTGATGCTTTGATGTGAAGGAATCGGGAAAAGTCGGTACATGGCAACGATGACCGAGTCTAACATTTTCAATGACGACCGAGCACTTCGCTACACGGTCGCGTCGGCGTAGCTTGGTGCGAGGTTGTAAACCTGAGCACGGCATGCCCGCTGTTGGCCATGCTCGCACGGGTAGACGATAGCGCGACGATACGCTGCGTGCGTGCAACAAAAGCGAGGGTGCTAATCGGTGATTGATTGTGCCCTTCACCCAAGCCCAGATAGAAGCACGCAGGCAAGATGACACTGACGCACAGGCCCCAAAATATTAGGGGTCGCCCATTCTTGAATGATTATTTCCTAATTTGTGTACTAGTAAGAGTAAGAAATAATAAGTGAGCATCTTATTTATTCTCTTCTTCCGTAAAACTACCAACGATTCACATCCATTTTCTCCACCTTCCACCTCTTTGTTTTATTTTGCTCAATTCTTTCCTAACAAAATATGGGGCCTTGTTGATATTTTAAAGTTTATGAATGGTTAAAATGTTTTCGTAATGCAATTGTTTATATAATTTTGTTGATTATTCAAGCAAATATTGCATCCGCAAGAAAGAGCTTATATAAATCGGTTGTCAAAGTTCTACTACTTGCATTCTATCATGAAAGACTTCATGGTAGCACTTGCAATTGATGTTTAATTTAGGAAAGACCAATTACGAAGTTAATTGAAGGTTTTGCTTCGAGGCATACCAGAAGAATGATGCTTTTCACTTCCAAATTCTGGTACTAGTTTAGAGACTTATTTTTCAAAGGACCGAATCATTTGTAGTCTCATAAGGAAAGAAATTACAATTGTAATATAAAAATAATGCATTTTATTTTGACGGTTGACTTTTATTAATGTATGAACTAATTTTAATTTTAGTATGCACCCCAAAACGTCAGTGCATCGCTTTCACCCAACGATCCTCGAGTGTTAGCCTGCATAAATAGTACTAACTAATGCGCATCAGAATTTCATCAAATCATAAAACCGAGAAACGAGCTAGTGCCTAGAAGTATCACGAATGAACCGTCGACTTCCCAAACGTGTCAAAAGTTTTATGCTTTGGTCAATCGGGAATTTTGAGGTGTGAACAAATTAAATTAATCACTAGACAAGATCTAGTATATAGTGACGATTACATCACACAAACAAAATCTTCCGTGACCAGTACTTCTCTCCACTTGTCGATGTATATACTACACTATCATAAAACTACTCATACTATGTACTAAATCAATAGTTAATATTGACGAAAGCTTCAATCCGTCTGCTGTTACGGCTGTGATGCTATAATTAGAAGTTTTTCTTTACTATAGCATATGAAAAGTGACTGTGGTGGTAGCATGGAGTGAGCTGCATGTGGCTGGAAGGAATATCATGCGGATTGGATCAATGGGATTGGTGATGAGGTTGTACAAGTCGCCATCTTGTCCCGTTGGTTGTTGATGGCACGGCATCGCACCACCATCACCTTGTTGCGGCCTCACGCGCCGCCATTGTCATAGCGGCCTCGCACTGCCAGCCGTCTTTGTAGGCATCACACCAACGCTTTCTCGCAACAACATCACACCACCACCTTCATGAACATGGCCTCACACCATGGTTCATGGCCTTCACCGCGAGTGTGCCATCACAACATCCTCTCGTTGCCACATCTTCGCCACTAGTGACGCAACTTGCTAGTGACTCGCCACTTTTCCTCCGCTCGTGAAGCATGATCCACTATGAAAACGGCGTACACCGGGCGTGTGCTAGTGGACGAGGTGAGTGGGCTGGCAGGCATGCTAGCACCGCAGCGTGGTGCCTTGGGCCCGAGTGTGAGCACATACCCCCGAAGGTGCTATGTGGAGCGGCGTCGGCGAGGTGCGACGTGTGGAGATACTTCTCGGTAATGGTTCACCGAGCGGTGGCATGTCAACTGGCTCCATGCTAGGAGTAGCAACGGCTTGAGCAAAGACAAAGCGCGCAGCCTGTGAGGCCGGTTGCACTAAGAGATAGGCTTGGTGGCGCATTGGACGTTGGTAGGTGCGAGGGCCAGCGATGACTAGGCAGCGCAATTTCGTCGGCAAGTGCATGTAGTTGAGTCCATGCATGTTTCATGTGTGTGATTGCATGTGTGTGAGAGTTTTGTTAGTGTGTGTCCAAGTTCTCACATGTGTAAGTTTTGATCTAAGTCTCTGTCGCCATCGAGTTGTGTCACTTGAGAAGGACAATTGGAGCTAAGATCGAGGTTGGGATCGCCAGCTGACTCTTGATGAGGTTACTAGTTTTAGCGCTAAAGTAAAACTAGTTGTCCAAATGAAGACACCAAATTGTAGTTTCTGTTGGAATGAGGCTTGTTGTCTATTCCAATGGGCCAAATGGCCAATATATAACATATACAGGGTTGAGAATATGCAAAGAACACACTAGGCTAGATACATATTTAACAGTTTCATCTTTAAATTATACAATCGGATTCATGTATTATTCCTGGTGTTTTGATGTAATATTAAGTAGTTTATATACTTTGCAAAATGTTTAAAAATCATGTCTCCTTGGTTCTTGTGTGGCTTGTGCCATACATGACCTTGCTCAGTGCTTGCTGATCATGTCTATTTCCTAGCAACAAGATTGGGATAAACTTTATAGTGTCTTCAGAATGTACCTAGTACATTACATGGGATAAACTCTCAGAGAAAAGGAGACCGACGGTGGTAGCTTGAAGGAAGAACGGTGCGCTTAGAGGAGAGGGCACCTATTGGGGTAGGGAGAAACTAGACTAGGAAAAGGAACTTAAGACTAGAGACTAATTCATCTTCTTGCTTGAGAATAATGATTACAATAGTTCTCCTTATATAGAAGGCTCTCCTAACAATTATGGATAAGATCAATCTAAATAACATATTTCCTAATTAATGGATAAGATGTCAAACAACTAATCCTTATCTAAGGAAACTAATCAAATTATTATGGAAATAGATAACTTCGTAGAGAAAGCTATCCTCCGTGTGGGTCGCTACTACAAGCATTCATGAAAATCGCTTACGCAATAATTTCGCACATGACAACTTCCTCGTTCTCGATAAGTAGCTCGCCCTGAGCTGTGGTGGCTGCCATGATTGCAACCATTCGTAACCCCGTGATGTTAAAGGCCATGACGCTGACACAACGCCATGAGAGAGAATATCCGACTCTAGCGATGATCGACAATAACAGTGGGAAGCCCGCGTGATTGGGCATCCATTGCGTGCGAAACTGGCACGGGGCAGCAAAGGATTGCTGTCTACCGTGGCAGGCCACACCATTAGAACGGGCACAACAAAGTCACATTTCGATCCGAGACACTTCGCGGTGCACATAGCAAACAACATGGCCTCGGTCGGTGGTATGGAGGTGATGGCAGTGAAGCGACGACCCTCTCCTTTGATGGTGGCAGTGGCGACGTCGGCACTAGTGTTGCGCCGCCTATCCCTTGTTGCCATCATCTTCTCCGGATGGCCTTCATCTTCTTGGCGGTAGCCATCATCCCGCTCGGTGGTGGCCATCATCTTCTTGGTGGTGGCTATCATTTGTTCGGTGGTAGCCATCATCTTCTCATTGTTAGTGTTCATTAAGGCTAACAAAACAACAGTAGAAGCCATGGTGGGTGGCTTTGATACCAAATGTAATGTATCTAGTACATTACATAGGATAAACACCGTGGAAAGGAGACCCACGGCGGCTTGAAGGAAGAAGATGCTTAGAGGAGAGGGCACCTATTGGGGTAGGGAGAAACTAGACTAGGGAGAGGAACTTGAGACTTGAGATTAATTCATCTACTTGCTTGAGAATAATGATTACAATAGACCTCCTTATATAGAGAGCTTTCCTAACAATTATGGATAAGATCAATCTAAATAATATCTTTTCTAACTAATGGATAAGATACCAAACAATTAATCCTTATCTTAGGAAACTAATCAAACTATTAAGAAAATAGATAACTTGGTAGAGAAGAAACAATCATCCGTGTGGGCCTGCAGCTATAGTAACCATGAAGTACTGTTTACGGTAGTAATTTCTGCACATGACATCTTCTAGTTTAAAATTGCTTTTTATAACAAAATTATCAGTTAGTGCATAGATGCTCTATTTTGATGTTACCAGACTGTTTTTTAGCTGATTTGTGGCCATTCTTGTCTGCAAACACTTTCGTGATGCGGAGCTTTCTGTATGTTAATGATGGTTTTGTCTTCTTTTTTCCTACTCAACACTATCCAGTCCTCATCATTTTTAGGGGCTAGGGTACTAGACTGTGTTTTTATGTAAGACATAGAATTTGGTGATACATGTGTAAAGTAAGCAACTCAACTGTATACTAGTGGTACAGCAAATGTGGTTAGTTTTGCAAACTTGCACTAGCCATATGGTTAATGCATAGCATCTGAGTATTGCTTGTATTTTTGTTAATAACTTCAGATTAGCTTTGTTTATTTAGCTCATTATTTGCACTGCCACAATTTATTTCTTCACCTCTCAGGTATGAGAATATGGACATTGCTTTACACTTTGGCGCTATGTTGAGGGAATGTATTCGCCACCAAAGTAATGCAAGGTGACATCACTGAATTGAAATGCTGATATTTAGTTTTCATGTGTGTGTGTGTGTGTGTGAATGGTATGGTACTCCTGGGAGTACGTCCTCCCACTTCTCATATACCACTTAGATCATATGATGATACCTCTTTATCAATTTGAACATACTCCAATGATGATTATAAGATACCCTAAAGTGAGTTCTATGAAAAATTTCATTAAAGTCCACTTTTATGGCAAAAATTGTATATATACTTTTTATATATATGAAAAGGAAAATAGTATGGTACTCATGGAGTACGTATTCACCTCTCATATACCACTTAAATCATATGATGATACCTCTTTATCAATTTGAGTATACTCCAATAATGATTATAAGATACCCCAAAATGAGTTCAATGAAAAATGTCATGAAAATCCACTTTTTCTACCAAAATCCGTGTGTATATTTTTTTATATATATGAAAAAGGCTATATAACAAAAATAAAGAGCTCCAATGAAATTTTTTCAATCAAGTCATATTGGTGTATCTTATAATTGGTATTTAAATATACTAAAAGTGATAAACAAGTACAATATATTTGTTTAAGTGGTACATTAGAAGTGGTAGTACATACTCCCAGGAGTACGAAACGAGCGTCTCCTGGGTGTATGTACTCTCACTTCCAATATACAACTGAAACGAACATATTATACTTCTTTATCACTTTTAGTATACTTAAATACCAATTATAAGATACCCCAATGCGACTTGATTGAACAAAATTAATTGGGGCCCTTTATTTTTTTCTATATACTCTTTTTCATATATAAAAGATGTATATACACAAATTTTGCTATTAAAAATGAACTATAACAAAACTTTTCATGGAATTCACTTTGGAGTATCTTATAATCGTTATTGGATTATGCTCAAATTGATAAAGAGATATCATCATACAATTTAATTGGTATATAAGAGGTCGGAGTATGAACTCCCAAGGGTACCATACCATTTTCGACATAATGTCACAAGAAACCATCACACCTATCAAATGCTTATGCATGTACCAAAGGACAAAGACCAAGAATTTCACCATGACCTTGTAACATATTCATCAAGAAGTCAAATATACATTCCCCATTAGCCATTAGCCATGTGTAACAATTTTTATTTGTGAGAATCATGGAGCGCATTGAATTTACTATCCATAAATGGAAAATTGAAAAGATATACAATATATCCGTGGTTGCAAATTTCCAAGACTGTCACTATATACAACTTCCAAATTTTTACATAGCATCGATGCTTCACGACCTTTACTAGAAGTTTTTTTTTCCTAACTTAAGTACTTAAGCCCTACTAAGAATCATACATATGTTCGTGATACTTTGTTCAATGTATCACCCTTTTCTCTGCTTTTTTCTTGATATTAGCACACCTTATAGCTTCAAGGAAATTACTCGATGACTTCAATGTCAGTCAAATATAGGAATATACATCAATAGATGCTTTCTTGGGTAATGTTTTACATTTTTTTCAAACCCATTCCTGTTCCTTTTAATATCAACTATTGTGTGATCATATTTTTCTACTCTAAACAGGAACTTCTGACAAGGCATAAAGCAACCGTGGCAGAATTTCTTTCCAAGAACTATGACTGGGTCAGTATTCTTTCTTGGCACCATCATTGTTAAACTATGCAATAAAGCTTGTGCGCATGTGTTGTATGCCTTTCATTTTAAGATCTACCTGGACATCTTAAGTAGTAGTGAATCATTAAATATCTGTGCTTAAAAGAACATAACCCTTAACCTCAATTCATGCTCTAGTTTATTTACATCTTGTGTTAGGGGGAACCTGATCGGCTTGGTCAGTCGGCAAATTGTTGATGAGGTTAATTCAGTGTGTTTGCCCTTATTGCATAGTCATGAACCATAGGAGTTCTTTTTTAATGGTCCATTCGCTATGGACAATTCTTCTTGGATTGTATGCAATAAATCGTCATTTCATATAGATGATGCTTTGATTAATTCAAATTTCTATACTTGGTTGGTATCATAACTTATTCTCGTTCATATGTTGTCATGGTATATTCCATGATATGTTTCTATTATGCATATGTAACAAATGTTATCATGTAGCTAATCCTTTTCCTTCCCTTTTCCTCGCTTCTTGCGTAATTCAACTCTAGGTTGCTATCATGAACAAACTACATAACTAAAAGGCAAGCTATCAAGGTATTACTGTTGTATTACATTTGATTTTGTTTGTGTCTCGTGATATGTTTGTACGGAGTGGCTATTTCGCTTACCATCAAATGTATAAATCGCAGTGGATATGGTATATGTTGTGCTTTTCTCTACCATGAAAAATAATCAGATAGCTCATCGTGCTTGACTAGGTCACAAGAATTTTTACCAAACAACTCAGAGCTTGCATACTTTTGAGTTTAAATTATCAAGCTTAAGATTCTCAATGTTAATGTATTTTTTCCTTCCTACTATTGGGAGACATGTCGCTGACAGATCAAATTATGTAGTCATGATGTGATATGTTAGTTCAAAAGATAACCTTATGATTCTCGATGAATCTCTAAAGGGTAAGTTTACTTCACTTGACCTCGTGATAATTTCAGCTTGCAATTTACAATGTTATCAATGCTCAAGTAAGGAGATTGCGTTTATGCATATACTTGATTGTACATGCAAACATTATAAATTAGAAAATATCATCATTCCCATGTACTATCGTTGTTTTTTCCTCTAATACTCAAGACTAATGATACATAAGAAATTTCCTTGGACTTGAGCTTATATACTATGGTTAATTTGAAGCCCACCTAAGGTGCTACATTTGTTCCTAACATTTATATGTCAAAATTGTGTGCTAAAGGGATGTTGAAGTATGTCATTATAGATTTATTGATGCTCCAAGCAAGATATTAAAGTTTAATTTTCACTCTTGTGGTGATTAAGAGAAGATAAGATAACAAAGGAATGTATTGGCACTGTGTTTCGTAACCTATTTTGATCTAGTTTCTTGAGGATACTAACACATGTTTCCTTCCGCCTAATCGACCCATTGAGTATTCAAATCAAAATACGCCTCAAGCTCAATCATGAATTGGCTAGTCTCCCATGAAACTTTGGTTTAAAAAAGTCTTCCATGAAACTGCCCAAAATTATCAAGTTATGAACATTTCTTTTGTTGAAATAAGTTAGTAACCTCTCTTCTTGAAATCATGACTCCAAAATTAGCTGGAATCGACAATAATTGGGGTCATAAGTTGGTAACTTCGTTAATCTCAGGAGATTTCAAAGACCAATTAGACAATAAACCGTCCTTGGGAGATCCGGGAGTTGTAGTCTCCAAGATCCATCATAGATCCTTTGGTTATGCTCCTGCTTTGTAGGTTGTTCTTTGATTCCATCTTGGATGATGGAACTTCGAAGAATAAAATTAGATTTCTTTTTGGTTACTTTACATGAACTGATGAACCAGATATCATCTTATACCATTGGAGTATTCTTAATTCTTGGGTCATGTAAAACTATATTTCAAAAATACTAGTGTTTGCATGAAAGTTCAAAATACTTGGATAACTGTCGACATCGTCAATTGTAACATCCTGCTTTTGCATGTGAATAATGCTACTATTTCGTTTTCGTTTTCATCCGTATTTGAAATTAGCAAGTATTTGTGAAAATCTCTTTTCTTCTTTAGCTCGGGTTTGTGTTTCAAATATCCTTGAACCTTGAATTCAAATTCAAGTTTGAATTCCCTTCTTTGAATTCTTGGGCCCCCTTTTCTTTTCTTCCTTGGCATGCCCTCGACCACCCATTCGACTTTTTTTCCTTGGCCCTCTTGGCCCACCAAGATGCTCGACTCTCCTTTTTCTTGGCCGCTATTTTGACCCCACGCCGGTCATTATCTTTCATCAAGGCCGCCATCGAAGTCTCTTCCTCGTGTTTCTCTCGCTGTCGTGACGCCTCCCTTGGCCGCCTTCGCCACTAACTCCTCGCCGCCACGATGTGGAGCCCACTTTCGCTCTGTCTTGTTGGCCGCACGCCACTGCGTGGCATCACGCCGCCCTAGCCGCCGGAGTTTTGACCGAGCTGCAGGCGCTACGCGAAGACACGCTACAAGACCAAGATTAGCATGGACGCCCAATGTAGCATCTGTTTTCGGACGGACAAATAGTAAATAAAATTCCGTTTCGTTCTTCGCCATAATTCAAGTATCAACTATTTTCGAAAACTCCCGTTCTTTCTCGGTTTGTGTTTCAAATGTAATGTCCGTAACATTTGAAATACAAATTAGCGGTTTGGAGTTTTCCTCCGCTTTTGAATCCTCGGCCAATTTCGAATTGACCTCCTTTCCTTCTGCTCAAATTTATTGCTCCTCTCGGGCCAAGCCCGCCTCCACTGCCCGCCTCCCACCTTCCTTCGCCCAGCCTCCTTGCTTACCGCTTCCCGCCTCGCCCACCTCCTTCCTCGCCACCATCACTGGTCGCCTCCTTCCTGTCATCCTCCCCTCGTCAAAGCCGAGCGGCACGCCCATCCTTCGCTGCTGTCCTCGCTCGCTTTCGCCGAGAAAGGCCACCGACCGCTAACTTCTCGCCTCTTCGCTTCCACTGCAGCCACTCGCTCCTCGCCGCGCTTCTTCGCTTCCCGCCGAGCCGCAATAAGCACCACCCACTTTCACGCCGCCGCCCGTGCTCGCCACTATAACGCCTTGACCAAAGGTTTCACACCGCAGTTAGCGACTTCGAGCTCCCTGGCGCTATCGCCGCCTCGTCGCGACCACGGGCGCCTCGCTAACGGTTGTCACTAACTCCCGCCCCGCCGCTTCGGCCAGGTAAGCCGCGTTGCCACCACAAACACACCCACCCGCCCTGTTTTGGATCGAAGCCACACAACAACAAGACAGCGCTGGCCATGCCATGCCTCGAGCACCCATGCCCGCCCATCCTCGCCTCGACCTCGCTTCAACTGGCTCACAGACGCCCATGTCAGACGGGACAGCCCGCGCCCCGCTCATCCTTACTTTGACCCGAGCTTCATTCCGCTGGCCTCTCCCTATAAAGCTCCCCTATGCCCCTTGAGCTCCCCACGCCCCTTGATGCACCAGAAGAATCCACCTCAAAGCCCTGCCTCGCTTTGCCGCCGCCACCTCCACTGCTTCTTCCCTGCCTCCGGCCACTTTCCCACCTCGACCCTGCCACCACAAGCCCTCACCTCCGGAGCATTTCCCCAAGACCCTCGACTATTGCCCTCAGAGTCAGCTGGATTTCACTGCCTTCCTTGCCTCCGGCCAGCTTCTTTCTAGCACCCGCCGCCACACCACCCCTCGGCCTCCGCTTAGCCCATGAGCTTCGCCGCCGAGCTTTTCCCGATGTTCCTTCCCGCCCCGAGCGCCACCGAGCCACTCTCGCCAGAGCTGCAGCCGCCGCCACCACCACCCGCCGCTGCTGCCCACCTTTCGGGCGCGCCACCCCACCACCACCTCCGCCTCGCCACCTCCCATTGGTGTGTTTCGCTTTGTTCTCGTGAGCCCGCTCGCCGCCACACGTGAGCTGCCAAGGCCGCCAAGAAGGCCCTCAGGCGTGACAAGGCTAACCGCATTGCTCGTTATTAAGGGGTTAATGACGCCTAATGGCAATCATTAAACCCTTAATGATGTCTTAACCTCCACTCTCTCACCGCCTGGGACCCCTGCGCATGCAGAACCGCAAGCCGCCCCTCCTTTCATCGCCAAGAGGCCTCAAGGCGCTTGCATCGTGGACCAAGCCACCTGTTTCACACGATCCGGTCCATACTGCTCAGGACCGCTCTCTCTTTTTTCTTTTCCATTAAATCTTCGTTAATCCTTATCTCTCCGTTATAACTCCAAAATTATGAAATAAATTTCTAAAATTGTTAAATCAAGATCTTGCTAATGGCATAGGACTTGATTAATTTGGAGTTCATTTGTGTATTCTTGTGTATTTACTTGCTCTCTTTGCCGTTGTGCCTTTTTCCGGTAATTCGCCCGTTTAGGATTCGAAGACGCCGGAGATCCTCAAGTTGATCAAGACCAAGACTATCACGATCACCTTGCCTCTAACCAAGGTGAGTCAATACTTTGATCATGTTGCTCCTACATTTTATGTAAATTATGTTCTTTTAAATTAACAAATTGCATGCTTTAATTTCGTAATCAAATATATGTTAAAGCTTAAGGTAGTTAAATACCCACTTGACGATTAATTAATTAATATGCCATCCTTGATAACTTGAATCCATTAGCCTTTGTCACCCTAGTAATTATATGGTAATACTAGTTATAGGGTGTACTTGAGCGATATGCTAGCCTTGCCCAAGTACCAGGGTATTAAATACCCCAATCATCATGTCTTCAAATATAAAATGTTTTGGGTAGTCATTGGTGGTCCATTGACTAAGATGAGAAAATAATTTGGTTTCCTTCTCAAAAACCCTAAAATGCTAGCTCTATCTGGGCGGATGGTGAGGCGGTGGGTGCTCCGAGAGCACGAGAACGGTTGGGTTGTGGAATGAACCGCCCAGATAACCCTGAGGACTTAATCTGGTCACGACCTCCCGTGTTAAACAAGTACAACCACAAGTCTGCAAAAATTTGCGACTTAGCTTAGTAGATTTATTGAACCTTGATGCCATTTATTTGGGCGGATAATGGGGAGCCAAGCGGATTCATTCGCTTGAATGGGACACCAAGCGGAGGGTGACGCTTGCTACCATCGAGGTATAGCACCGCTATGCGGCCGCCGAGGTAAACATCCCGCCAACATTATGGGTGTAACCCCATATGTGCTAAATGACAAAGGGGTGAGATAAGTCGAACGTTATTGTGACAACCTCTCGACTACACGACTAAGGAATTGTGTAGGGCAATGAGTTAATTGTCTCTTGTGGGTAAAGTGTACTACCTCTCGCAGAGTATTAAACTGCTTGAATAGCCATGCCTACGGCCAAAGGTGGACATGGGAACTTAACTTGAGTTAGTTCTATTTCAAAACTTTGTGGGTGGTATAAAATGTATGGCTCACCTAGCCCTCGAATTTGGTTTTCCCCGGTGGATGTACCCCAGTTGTTGTTAATATGGTGGATGTAACCATAATCAAAATAAGCATGAAGGTGAAGGTAACCTCTCATTGTTATTAATTATTGCACAATACTCTTTTATAAAATTGCAATTTGTTAAAAATGCTAAGTCATAGGATTTGTAACTATAATATTGAAAAACTTGCTTTAGCAAATAAAAGAACCCGAGCCATCCTTGTTAAGCCTTGCATATATATATTTGCATTGTGTGTGTTGGCTCGCGAGCACGGTAGTAGTGCTCATTCTCGCTTCTCCTCCCAACCCTCCAGATCATGAAGATGAAGGAGACTACGCCTACTACAATGGACCAGAAGATGATGGACACAGATACGATGAGGAGTAGAATAGTTCTGTAGTTTAGATCTCGCCCAGTCTAAGTAGACTCATATACTTTCGCACAACCGATATTATCCAAATTCTTGGTTAATATTTGTCGACATGTGTCACCCCACCGCTTGTTCGTGTGAGATGAGCCCTACCTTCCCTTTTGCTTCCGCTGTAGATATAGTCGCCTTTTGTAATGTAATATATTTGGCCTTGTGCGCCCTTTTGTAAAACTCGACCGATGAGGTCTATGTTACCCTGTGTTGTAATATATTTGTTTCAGGCCACGCCTTGTATGAATGATTCAAAGAATGTGTACTGTGAAGTGCTAGCTACTAATCCAGGAATAGCACAAGTGTTTTCACAGAGGATTTGGATTCTAACCGAGTCCGACACCCAAGTCTATGCCCGTAAAGGTCACCTCCGCGGCGCAGCCACCCATGTCTGCCAAGATTGGGACTCTCAAGTGACACCAACGGCCCAAGCCTCCGCCCACCTCCAGCTATAATTGAGCCTCTCAGGCTTCCCTCATCTCCCCACATCGCCTCTGAGCTCCCGGTGAAGTCCTCCTCACGAGAAGAACCGGCGGCCGAGCCGCCAAGACTTCTTCACCACTTCCCCGCCCAAAGGAAGCTCCATTCCCTCTTCACATCACCATGTGCCTTGGCACCCCGTGAGCATTTCTAATGTGATTTCGGTTTGGTTCAACAGAGCGCTGAATTTGGCCTTTCTCACTCTAGCCGAGTCCTTCCTCATCGCCGATCTCGCCTCCGTCCACCTCCGGCCGCCATTGTTGGCTTGGTGAGTTCTCTTCACCCTCTTGCCCGTGCTCTCACTCACTTCGCTAGGGCCACCGAACCACCTCCGCCGCCATGGTCAACCGCCGCTGCCGCTCCTCTTCACCGATCGCCACTCCGGACCTCCGCCACCGCTACCACGCCACCAGCTCCACCTCCCGCAAGCTCCACGCCTTGGTCATCCCCGCTCCGCCCCCTCCTTCGCCGGCAATGAGCCAAGGTCACAGGCGCCTGCGTGAAGCCTTCGATGTCGGCATCGCCCCGATAGCTCCTGTGTTAATTAACACCTTAATGACCAAGAATCTCGGCCAGATTAGGGCGTAAGAGGATTAGCCATTCAATTAAACATTTAAATGCAATCATTTGTAATTAATGACACTCCATTCCTTTCATCGCCTTGGGCCCCGAGCCACAAGAAATCACCCGATTCCTCCATTTCATCGACGGTGGGTCACCCCCTTTTTTCGTAGAGCCAAGACTGCTCCTAGGGCCCACGTGTCAACATACCACCCTCCTCTCTCTCTCTCTTCTGATTTAAATTCAATTTAAACTTCGTAAGCTCCGTTCTCCTCCGTTATAACTCCAAAAATTATGAAATTTGTTTCTAAAATTTTGTAAATTCAAGATCTTGCTAATGGCATAGATCTTGTTCAATTTGGAGTTCATTTGTGTATTCTTGAGTATTTATTTGCTCTCTTTGCCTGTTGTGCTTTTTCTGGTACGTTTGTCCGATTAGGATTTAAAGACACATGAGACCTCCAAGTTGATCAAGCACAAGAATATCAAGACTCTCTTGCCTATAACCAAGGCGAGTCAATTCTTTGATCATTTTGATCCTACATTTTATATAAATTATATTCATTTAAATTAACAAAATTGCATGCTTTAATTCTTTAATCAAATATATGTTAAAGCTTAAGGTAGTTAAATACTCATTTGATGATTAATTAATTAATATACCATCCTTTGATATTTGAATCCATTATTCCATGTCACCCTAGTAACTATGTGGTAATACTAGTTATAGGTTGTACTTAAGCGACATGTTAGTCTTGCTTAAGTACCAGGGTATTAAATACCCCAAACATCATCTCTTCAAACATGAAATGAAGTTGGGTAGTCATTAGTGGTCCATGACTGATATGAATGAGATAATTTGGTTTTACTCCTCAAAACCCTAATAACTTGCTATTACCACATCTGGGCGGATGGAATGGATAGTGGGTGCAGATGTAGCACGAGAACGGTGGGTATGTGGAATGAACCGCCCAGATGGATTACAGACTTAATCTTGTCACAACCTCCCGTGTAAAACAAGTACAACCACAAGTCTGCAAAGTGCAACTTAGCTTAGTAAAATTATCAAACCCTGAATGTATCTCACTGGATGGATAATGGGAATGCGCAAGCGCGTGATAGTTCCAGCATGAATGGGACACCAAGAAGGGTGAAGTTTCAAATGCGCTTAGTCGCTAGGAACATCATATTCCACCAAGGATAGCGTAGGTGAACATCCTGCAACGATGGGCGAATCCCATATGGGTGAGATGACTAAGGGCAACATAGTTTGAAAGGTTATCGTGATTTGCCGCTCAACTACATGACTAAGGAATCATGTGGGGTAATGAGTATGACTATCTCTTGTGGGTACAAATCTACAACCTCTGCGCAGAGTCTAAACTGCTTAAACAATGTGTTTCACGATCAAAGGTGGACATGGGAACTTAACTTGAGTTAGTTCTATTTCAAAAACCTTGTGGGTGGTATGAAAATGTATGGCTCATCTAGCCCTAAATTTGGTTTTCCCCGGTGGATGTACCCCAATGATGTTAAATTGAGTGGAGGTAGCTCAAATCAAAATAAGCATGAAGGTAGAGGTAACCTCTGCTGTTATTCAATATTGCATAATTATTCTCTTTAACAAAATGCAATTTATTAAAATGCTAAGTGGTAGGAATTTGTAAATATGATTAATTGAAAACATTGCTTTAGCAAATAAAAGAACCCGAGCCGTCCTTGTTAAGTCTTGCATGTATATTATTGTATTGTGTGTTGGCTCACAAACATGGAAATTGTGTTCATTCTCGCTCTCCCCTAAACCATTCAGAGAATGAAGACCAAGGAGACTACGTGTATTACAAGGACCCAGAAGCTGATGGACAAAGAAATGATGAAGAGTAGTATAGTTCTATAGTCTAGGTCTCGCCCCAGTCTAGTGGACTCGTTGGTACTTGTGTACAACCGATATTATCCAAACTCTTGGTTAATATCCGGCAGACACAAAGTTGCCCCTGCCGCTTGTTTATGGTAAGATGAGCTCCACTCCCTTTTTCTTCAACTATAGTTTATGTTGTTTTATGTAATGTAAACAAGTTGGCCTTGTTCGCCCCTTTTGTAAAACTCGACTTATTATGGTCTATGTCACTCGTGTTGTAATAAAATTGAATGTTTAATTCACGCCTTGTATGAATGATTCAAAGAATGTGCTCGTGAGTGCTACCACCGATCTAGGAATAGCATGTTGTTTTCATAGATGATTTGGATTTTCGAATCCGTGTCCGACATCAATAGTTGCGCATAACTTCTTTCGATGATCATAATTGAAATGCAGAGCACATCACCTCTCTTTTATATTAGAGGTTCGATAATTTTATTCTGTCGTACAATCTCTTAGTATTTTTCTTAAATTTTCAGAATTCAAGTAAAAATATTCAAATTGAAGCATTTTATGTTTTCAAGGTGAGTAAAAATACCTAGCAGATTGATTACCTGTAAAAATATGTTGTTTGTTGTGTTCTCGAAAGAATATGTTGTTCGTTTAAACTCGCTTTTGATTATTGTGTTGCTGCATATTTCAGCTATTTGCTGCAAATAAAAACAAATCAAGTGAGGTTGTAAACATACTAGTCACAAATAGAAGCAAGCTTCTTCGATTTTTTGCTGGCCTCAAGGCTGACAAAGGTACTTTGCTTACTTTAACCACTGTATGTACTTGAAAAATAGCTACCGTATGTACTTACATTTGCACTTGCTATTTTTCTCACAAGACCCGACCTGTAGTTCAGTTATAATTTCAGCTCATCGGTTATATGTCAATTGAGCTTTCCCGTTGTAGTTATTGTTTATTATTAGGATTTTATTTGTACCGTCACAATTCGACATGAACTGATAGTGTTAATTATGGTTTTATCAGAGGATGAGCAGTTTGAGGCAGACAAGGAGCAGGCCATAAAGGAGATATCAGCACTAGATATCAGCACTGTAGTATCCCTGATGTATCTTGCCGAAGATAAACTAGCCAATGCAATGCGCAAGTGGTCTCCCGTGGACTTGTTTGTACCCACCACGAGAGGCTCTCGCATGGATCTACCGCGAGGACATCTACCGCACTGTGGGTATTGTTGGGTGGTGATGTTTCGTAATGAAGCTGCTTGTGTAATAAATAATAATAGACTTCTGCTTATTATTATGTTGGATTCAACATTCAAGCAACGTTATGAATCGCAAGGTTTGATGCTGCTATGAAGATGTGTTTTTTATAGTTTGGCTACCCTGAATGGCTCCAAAGTTGGGCTTAACCATATTTTGAGACAGTTTTAATCCTTGACTCATGGGAAGTCTCTTGCAAAGCGTATTGCTTTATGGACAGGGAGATATCAATCCTGAACCGCTGTTCGTTAAACAAGTTAATGTACGCGATGTCCCGTGGCTCCATGTACCTAGCTAGCTCTTGGCTCTGCCATCCATGGACTGTCGACGTTGCAAACGTGTAACAAAAGATATTTCATCTACAGGCACAGTTCCAGAATCCCTCCGTTCAAACAAAAAAACACCTTCCGAATCGCAGTCTTTGTTAACCTGAGAGGCCAAACCACGGTTGCCTCCTTTCGGTCGGTAAACTTGCTGCTAACGATTGTTTTTTGGGAAAGCTTTGTAAACGCTGCCTCTACTACTCAACACTACGATGAGTACGAGCACGAATTTGGAAGTAATTTTCACAAGAAGCTTGCAATCAGCTTGATTTTGATTGGTTCGCTGCGCTAGCAAATCTTGCGACGAAAGACTGTAATGGTATTCCAGAGGTAAACATCAAATAAGGTGTCAAGTAAGCCTGAACTATATTAATTAAGCATGTAATGTGTACTCCATTGACGATTACATCATGCAACGGAAATCTTACATGGTTGTAATTCTAACTAGCACTACTGCATATAACTTCCTAAACAATGCATATACGCTGTCCCTTGCACTATCTTGACACTAAGAAGATAGTTGGGTATGTGAATCAACAACTAATCTTTGACGAAACCATCCATCCTCTTGCTACTACGGTGATACCTCTGAAAAAGCAAAATCAAAGGGGACATTTGAGGACAACCATAGCATTAATTTTAACCTGTAGCTCAAAGAGAGTATTCCAAAAGATTACCTGAAGATGGCGACACCAAGGACTAGCCGGGCGCTGGAGAGCCAGGAGGCATCAGTGGTGGCACTGGTTGCGCTGTCAAATACATCACCAAGTTAATCTCCTTGCAAGCATAAAATCCACAAAAACAATGCAACTATGCAAGACATAGATGTGGTAAAAGTTAACTTATCTGGAGCACATGAAAAACGCTTGTATCGGTGGCATGGCGCCGCATGTGACCGGAGGAACATCATACGGAGCGGAGGATGGGCTTGGGGAGGAGGGTGTTCATGTCGCCGCTCATGCCGTGGCAAAGGCAGATGGGCGCTGCTGATGAGCGATTTGTAGCCGCCGCAAAGACGTGTTTCGGAGGCGCCAAAGACGCCGGTGTTGGTAAGGTAGTCCATGCATGGCATCATGCCCATCAATGGTGTCGCACTCCTTCGGTTGTGGTGGCGAAGGTGCGCCACCCAGAAGCCCGGAAACCAGGTGAGGTGGTGCACCGTAGTGGTAGGCCCGGCAATGGTGGAAACAAGCCGTGAAACCCGCATTGGCCGAGATTTGGGGCTCTCGGCAAGCCGGGAGGCAGAGAGGTTGAGACGGTGGAGCGCCTGGCGCGCTGTGAGCGGTGGCGATGGCGGCATGGTCGCCGCAATGGTGGAAAAGGAAAGCTCGGGAGCAAAGGGTATGAGTGGCGTGCCGGTCAATGGTGGAAAAGGAAAGCCGTGGAGCAATGGCATGAATGGCGTGTCGGCATGGTGGAAAGCCCGAAGCCGGCACGTCGATGGTCGCGCCATCGATCCGTCTCGCGGGCAGCTTTTGGACGATGGCTCGCACTTTGGTTCTCGAATGGCCGGTTCCGATGCTTCTTGATTTGCGGCCGCAGCTTGAACTCGACCTCGCCGGACGGTCAGAAGTGTCGCCGCCACGACGGCAAGGCGAAGAATGTGGCGGTCAACTTGACGGCGCCATATTTTATGCTGGAGTTGGAGGATGCAATGGCGCTTTGGCTGATTTGTGGAGGGCGACGTATACCGGTGCTCAATTTATAGTGCTCTTCGTGAAGAGATATATAATTTAAGCATTCGTGTTGTAAGATTGTTGATTTTTATCCTGACGAGCCCAAGGAGTACGAGGTTCTGCTCTCGAGTATCTTTTGCATCTACGATTATAAGCACGCAAAATTGGCCCTATTTTTCATATGAAACCGATATTCAAAGTATATACGGCTTTACTATGGTACATACATGGTTAAGTCCGAGCTAATACTTCAACTTATAATGATCAGATCTGTGCTCAAGACATGGGACGCCGGAGCCCCGAACCGCCAAATTTATTTTTACAAGTAGGCTCGCTATGCAGTTTAGTTGAGACGCCTTTAAGTCCAAGGCATTATGTTTTTTCTCTTGTGTCTCACTTGTCTTTCCTATAATCCGTGTTAACACGTGAGATCTATCTTTTTTTCCCATATATCATTGGACAACTTCAAAAACAAAAAGTCTTCTACGCTACAAAAAATCAAAAGTAAGTCATTGTTACGGTGCTTACATGGTTAAAGTTTGTAGAAAGTACTTCAGTTTGTTGATTAATCCTCGTGAGCAGTTTTTTCTTGTATTTATTATCGTAATCGATCCTTTTTTTGTATGGCTAATCGATACCATGCCAAGTGCCCTAAGTTTTTTTGCGCATTGATTGTGTCGGTTTGCGGGTCGCATAGCGTCAAATGAATTGTTGTTGCACGCTGTGGTCACGGATCGCTTGCATTGCTGCATATTGATGCTACATGAAATGCTTAGTTTTCTGTTACTCTTACACGCATGTATAAAGCTATGAAGTTCAAAGATCCGTGAGCGCGGTTTATTTGTGTCAAGGCATTTTTCACGTGTGTAGACACCGGCGAGGCTGACAATTGGTATCAGAGCCGAGTAGCTTTGATCCTTGACGATGGTGTGTGACTGTTCACGCTCTCCTACCAGGTCTCCTCCCTGAGATGGGGTACAAGGCGACGACAACACTTCACGGCGGCAATGGCGATCGTGGAGATTGATCCGGCAGCAACAAATACCAAGAGATCGTGGTGCGCGGTGGTAAAGGAGACGGTGGATCGGTGGTCTACCCCACGCTGACGTAGACAAACTACACCGAATGGGCCCTCATGATGAGGGTGAACCTGTAGGCACAAGGCCTGTGGGAGGCGATCGAACTTGGCAACATCGACATCGCGGACGACAAATCGGCGATGTTCCGCCATATTCAGATGGTGTCACCGACATACCGCCCATGCCGGGCGGCGAAGGACATGGCTAAGCTGCGCGGGACGCCGTGGAAGACGATGCGGATGGCGCTAAGCGTGTCCGTGAGGTGAATACACGAAGCTTCGCAAGGAGATCGAGGATATTAAATTCAAGGATGGTGAGTCGTGAACGACTTCTCCATGAGGATCACGGACTCGTAAACAATATCCGGATCTTAGGCGACACGCTGGAAGATAAAAAGCTAGTCAAAAAATTTTCATGTTGTGCCACCCGTATGCACAGTGGCAATCTCGATCTAGACACCGCTGACTTGAGCACGTTGTCAATCAAAGGGCTCACCGCCGCTTCGATCAAGGAGAGCCGCTTAAGCGCGCAACAATTTGGCGGTTCGTGGGCGCTCGCCTCCTCACTAAAGAAGAGTGGCTCGTGACGCACCAAGAATAGGATCAAGGCATCGGATCCTTCGACGGTGATATAGCTTATCGCGCAAGCGGCGGGCCGTGGTGCCGCAAAGGCGGCATGACAAAGAAGGACGGTGGTTTCGTCCAAGGCGTGCCGAACATGTCGAGGTTCGGGCTATAATCGCGACAAGCACGGCATTACCCTGTGGACTCCCGCAGTCGGTGTACCGAAAGCAGCCCACCGACGAAGCCGCCGCCGACGAGCCTGCGGCTTCATGGCACAAAAGGCCACCAAGGCATCCATGTCGGGTACCGACGCGGTACTCAATGAGGTGCACGACAGTACATCTAGGGTGCGAGGAGGACGCCCACGACGACGCTTGGTACTTGGACACCGCACTAGCAATCACATGTCCGGTGCTGCATAAGCTTCATGGAGATGGACAAGGGCGCCACCGCTCGCTGTTCGGGCGATGGCTCGGTGGTGGATATACGCGTGTGACATCGCCTTGTTCACCTATCTGAACGGGAGCACCGTAGTCGACGGGTGTACTACATCCCACGAGTGCACAAAGAACATAGTGAGCCTCGGCAACTCAACGAGAACAGCCTACCGACGCCATCCAGATGGTGTGCTCACGATCCACGATCGGTAGCGCAAGACACTTGCTCGGGTGATGAGGATTAAAACCTCTATGTATTATTTTAAATGCATAGTAAAAGACCATACGTTTTCATGGTCGTGAATTCCCTAAGACTAACGACCTCCCGGTCGTTAGTATTCAGAGGTTACTTAATGGGTACCTCGGCCTGATGAGGCTTTGTGCCTAATCCTCGATCGATAACCGCCAGAAATTAATGAATCGGTATTTTTATCGATCATGAATGGAACACGTGTTATAATGCTCCAAACCATGCGATGGTACAACCCCGAGACATCGACTATTAACCACCCTACTAAGCTTTTCACAAGCAATCCGCAAGGAAGTTAGCACATTGCTAACTTTCTACCGCTCCGACCAACCGAACGCTTCACCGTGGACGCCTTCTCCAGAGTAATCGCCATCTCTTCTAAGTTATTTAAAGGTGAAGCACGATAAACAAGGGACAAGAAGGGAGACGATAGGCGATACACAAAACAAGGCCAAGGCAAAGATATGCACGTAAGCCTAAGCGTGGAATTAGAAGCTAGATAATCACCTTAGACTCATATTCTAAGTCCGATTGTCTTGCTACATTCCTCCATTCAAGGTAATTCAGGTAGTACTTAGCCACATCTTGTAAATCCAGCCATATCAATAAAGAGCGATCCCCATTCCATTCCGTGATATTCCACGCCATTTTCCTCGCTTATTTTCGTGAAGATCGGCGATTCGACCGCCGACACCGGGCGCCATTCGGGGAAGAAGGCGAAGTTTCAAGAAATTTTCTTTTTTCGCCAAGAAAATCTCACCCAAAACTCGCAATCGCCATGCGACTATGCCCGAGTTTGGGATGAGGAAAATCGGTTCGACGGCGACTACGCCAACCTCGACATGGAAGGATGTATCCGCCATGGAAGAAAATGGCAGGTCATCCTCCTCATCCTCCTTCCGGCCGCCAGACGCCGCCGACGTTAGCGAGGTCGACGGATGGATGAAGATGCGCCGCCACTACCGGTGGCGAATCAGAGAACCGCCGCCCGACCAGCCTTCGAATGCCGAGGATCTTCAAGTCTTGCCTTTCGACCGCTAAACAGTGAAGAAATTTCAGCCCATCACCCGAAAACTCTATACCATTGATGAAATCATGGTCGAAAGATACTTCCTTCGCTTCCGCAATTCCAGAGTCAACCGTCACCGGTAATCTGTCGATGAAACCTCCATCGTCGAGGCCATGGGGATGATCACACTCAAAGATAATGACGGCGGTTCGTTTGATCAGCCGAGAAGACCTCAGAAGTGCTCATCTCCGACCGATCTCCATCGTGGAAGATTCTCGCGTAAACGCCGACAAGCTCTCCATTAGTTATGATGGAAGCTCATCTAAGATCAATGCCGGAAGCACGAGGTCAACGCGATCGGAGATGAAGATCAAGATGCCTCGCGACGGTCCTACACTCTCTACCACGCCATCACGTGTTGTTAGAGATGATCCGCCGCTACACCAACTTCCGGAGGCAACGGAACTAATCGACGCCAATCGCTTAACTCGCTCGCATCGCCCCACCCAGAGTGACCGACAGATCGAACAAATCCGAAGGTCGGGAATGTTCAGACAGCGATACCTACGACCAAGATGAACTAATTCGAGACCTTCAGAATCAGATAAAACTTATGCACGATTCAAAACATGTTAATAATTCCGATCTCGCTCTAGCAGAACGCCTCGTTTTGTACAACTCGAGGTCGTATCCAAAATTCTCCAATGCACTATGCAATGAACGGAAGCGCATCGAGAACAGAGGGGTTCAGAAGTCGACTAGGACTTCGCCCCAACGCCTCCTCAAGAGGGGACAAAGACGGTCATACCAGAGAGCAGCCGATACTCAAGACCTCGACGATTCCACCAAGGAGTCACGAGGGAGAAGGTTATTTCAAGAGGGTACTTCCATCGGCCGAGAAGAACCACCACCACTAGGACCTAACGATCTCCGACATCGCTTGAATTAGGCGGTCGGACATCATATCAATGTTCACGAATCGGATCGGGTACACCGGAGTTCCAGCTGCTCCATCTTATGGATCGGCCTCCCGATCGACATAATCCCAAGACCTTCCCGCAGAAGACGCCATGAATCAATCACGTGTTTCGAGCCTTCGGCTGGCTCCAAGTCGTATATGGCCTAGCTTGCCCGATCGCTAACTTGGACAAATTCAATGGAACTCAAAACCCATTGAATTTCTCCAAATATATACCACCGCTATCGTGGTCAGCCGGTATGGCGAGAATGTAATGGCCAACTATTTACCCACCGTTTCAAGGGTCCGCCTTGGCCGTGGTTGTTAAACTTACGGCCGGATCCATATATACTTGGGAACAACTCGCGGATCTTCTCGATTGCCAACTTCTGTGGTACGTGACGACCGCCTCGAAGGAGGACGATCTCCACGTAATCCCGCAGGATCTGATGAGACTTTACGCCAATATATCAAGAGGTTCACCAGTTCAGAACTCTATACCAAGTCGCAGAGTCCTCTCGTTATTCAAAGCTTTTAAAACAGGTCTATGAATCGGCGGTTTACGGAGGACATAGCAATGAACCCTCCAAGAACAACCGCTGAGCTTTTTGATATGGCGACAAATATGCCATCGTTAGTGAAGCAATCGAGTGGTGTGAAGCCATCGATCGGAAGACAAGATTCCCCACCGTCTCGACAAACAGAGAAAAGAACAAGAAGTCTCTCAAGAAGAAAAAGAACCGCAGACCCGACGACAAAGAAGTCCTCGCTGCCTGCATAAGATTAGGAAGGGCAAGAAGGACTATGCCTTGGCCAAGCAAAGCAAAAGTTCCACCAAGGATTCTGCATTTAATAAGAAGTGGTGTCCACTTCACCAGCCAGTAGGCATGATCTCGCAAGACTGCCGTGGTCCGCGTAAGAAACTGGAGGATTATTATGCAGTAAAGGACCATTTCAAAGAATACAGAACATGGAGAAACGAGCTCCAAAAAGGACAAGGATGGCGACGAGGAGATGGAGTACCGTGATCCCCAACACACACCAACATGATTTTTGAGGATCTTCTTCATATGAGTCCTGACGCTATTTGAAGGCTATGGAGCGGAGGTCAACCTCGCCGAATCTCCAACTGTAATCAAGCACTCAAGTGGCCTGACACCGCACTTCTTCAAAGAAAGACGATCGCACCATCCCATCGACTCGACGGTAGGTTCCCCATCGCCGCTGAACCAACTATTAATAATTGTCAAGTTAATCGGGTCTTAGTGGATGGGGTAGTTCCTTGAATATATTATTTGTAGGAGCTTTTAGAAGAAATGCAGTCCCCATGTCAAAGGTGAAACCTCGGAAATATGCTTTTCATGGCATAGTTCCGGTTCTACCGCTTAAACCGAGCAGGACAAGTTTCTTACCGTGACGCTTTGGAAAACCTCGACAATTTCCTAACAGAGAAGATCCCGCTTGATGTAGTAAACTTCAAATCAAGATACAACTAATCCCTACGACCAAAGATTAGCAAAATTTTGATAGCCACGCATTACTAAGTATCAAAGTTTGAAAATGCCGGGCCAAAGGAGTCATCACACCGAGGAGATCGTAAATGGCTTACGATGCGATCGGAAATCCTTTGCATCGTTGATGAACTTCCGACCGAGAGGTTAATCCGCCTCCCATGCGTGTCAAGCACTCGGCCAAAGATGACGCCTAAAACCATCCGACTGCATCAAGGAGGTACTACTTGACAAAAGCGCTTTCCTGACAAATAAGTCGTCACATGGGTCAGACAACCAGATCCAACCACCAGAAGATTCTCGCCTGGGCAAGACTCGACCCTAAATAGGAAGAGTCGCCGCTCCTTCCTCCGAGCAAATCAAGACGTGTTTGCTTGGCAAGCGTCCGATATGCCTCGAGTCCCCGGAGGTGATCGAGCACGTGCTTGTTCTCCACCGATAAAAACCGATCAAGGTAAACTACGACGCTTTTGCACCCGACGAAGGAAGCAATCCAATGAGATTGACAAGCTTCTCCAGCAGGATTTATTCGTGAAGTCCACCACCCACAAGGGCTTGCTAACTCAGTAATGGTTAGGAAAAATAATGGGAAATGGCTATAATGTATCAACTTTACGATCTTAATAAAGCTTGTCCGAAGGATGACTTTCCTTCTCCCGATTGATCAACTAGTAGACTCTACTTCAAAAGAAGTTACTAAGTTTTTAGATGCGATTCGTGGTACCACCAGATTAGTATGTGTAAAGAAGATGAGGAGAAAACTTCCTTCATCACCCCATATGGTACTTATCGCTATATTAAGATGCCATTTGGTCTCAAAAATGCCGGTGCAACTTTTCAAAGGTTGATGCAAAAACTTTAGTCCACAAATCTGGCCTAATCTAGAAGCTTATGTTGACGATCCGGTCAGAAGACCACCAACGCCATGACCATGCTCCTCGACTTACAAGAAACCTTTAACAACTTGAGAAGACATAACCTCAAGTTAAATCCTAAAAGTGTGTGTTCGAGTTTCACGGTAAACCGCTGGTTTCTAGTTTCGCTAGAGGTATTGAAGCTAATCCAAAGAAAATTGCGCCATCGCACTGATGCGCCCGACCACTAAGAAGGAAGTCCAAAACTAATCGGGTCAGATGGCGTCATAAGTCGCTTTCATAGCAAGATTAGGGAAAAATGATTACCTTTCTTTAAACTTCTTCTAAGCATGGGAGTTTCGAGGGACTAAAGAAGCAAACGATGCCTTTGAGGAACTCAAAAGTACCTTACAAGTACCTCGCTTTTAGTTTCTCCGAGACCGGAGAAACATTGCTAATTTACGGGCAAAGAACACCACGCATAGCTAGCGTGTAATCGTTGTAGAAAGGAATAATATCCAACGACTCAGCCTATTACGTAGTTTAAGTCTTACATGGACCAAAGGAAAGATACCCACAGTACAAAAGTTGCTCTATGGCCTCCTTATGTCTTCAAGGAAGCTTAGGCACTACTTTCGTGCCCACAAAGTGGTCGATTCTACCGGATATCCCCTTGGTCAAGTCCTTGGAAACAGGAATCATCAGATCTAATAGCCAAATGGGCGTGTCGAGCTAGGGCGCTCGATTCCATTTTATTTCACTTAACAGATAAAGTCCTGTGCAATAGCGTAATTCATTGCCGAATGGACAAACCCCGAACCCACCCAAGGACCCGAGTACTAACACCACGATTTAGTGGACAATGTATTTCGACCTGCCTTGATGTTACAAGGATCGGGGTCGGAGGGTCTTGATATCCTCATCAAGTAACACATCAAGTACGCCATCCAAGAATTTTCCCGCCACCAATAATGTGGCGTAATATGAAGGTTTATCGTCAGACTCGAAAGCAGCTCGCTCGCCGGATTCGCAGACATTAGTGAAAGGCGATTCTCAACTAGTAGCTAATCAAGTGGGGAAAGAGTATCAATGCTCTAGTACCAAGATGTCATCTTATCTCTGGAAGTACGAAAACTTGAAAAGCACTTCTTTGCCAGATCCAACATATTCCTAGAAAGGAAAACTT